>OOIN01000008.1:600000-1130000 GCA_900323505.1 Ustilago trichophora | reverse complement strand
GCGGCGCGCTTCTTGGTGGCGGCGACCTGGCGCTCGTGGTAAGCCTGCTGCTTGACCTTGCGCTTGGCCTCGAGCTTGTCGACAGTCTCCATGTGGTTCCAGCCAACCTCGTGCGAGATACGCTTGATGGTAGCGAACTTGCGGCCGGGCTTAAGGCGGAGGACGCGGAGAGCGGCGGGGATGACCATGAGCTTCTTGCGGTCGTAGGGAGGGGGGACACCCTCGTAGACCTTCAAGCGCTGGAGAGCGGCGGCACCACGGGCGGTCTTGTGGGGAATCATGCCGCGGATGGCCTTGTAGAGGATGCGCGAGGGAGCACGGTGGTGGAAGGGACCGGCCTTCTTGGGGTTAACCAAATGGCGCTTGTGAAGGTAGGCGTGGTACTTCAACTTGTTGCGGAAGAACGAGCCGGAGACGTTGATGAGCTCGGATCGGACAACGACGACCTTCTGGCCGGAGAGGAGCTCCTTGGCCAGGGTGGCGGCGAGACGACCGAGGAGGTGTCCCTTGCCGTCAACGATGTAAGGGTTAGCCTGCTGGAGGGACATCTGTGTGATATGGTGGTGTGATGATGATAGGTCGAGAGGGAACCAAAGAAAGAGCAAAATGTAGAGTCAGTCTGCGTGCCCATTTTGCTGATGGAGTGCGAAAAGAAATCCGAACTGCGCCCGACACAATTTCTCGACAAAGAACCGTTGTCCTGATGGGATCCACCTATAATTCCAAGTTCTGTGCATGTACGCTGTATCATTGGTGGCAATGTCGATGTAGGCTGGCTGCAACGTATGGCTTGGTAGCATGCGAGTCATGAAAACATGAATATGGACGTAGATGCATGCCCTTTGGTCTTCCCGTGTTGAGAGCAACTCGATCTGTACATCTGTCACCAATTGCGTGCAAGCATCTTTACGATCATCACCCATGCTACTGATGCCAATGCGGCCAATGCCTGCCCCATGATGTTGCAAATCATCCCCGATCATCCCTGCTGGTGTTACTGGAGTCTGATGTCGGTAAAACAACCGTTCCTGTCAAGTTTGGATGCACTGCATGTCGACTGGCAATCCATTTCTTGGCACCTGTGGTCATAACAACGGCTCTTCCGACAAACAAAGAAGCTGATGGTGTGTCTAGTCCTGTGAACCATTCCTTCAAGATGCAACCCTCCCCTTCCGAACTCCATGTAGAAGTGTAGTACGCATACTGGTTTGTCGTGCTGAAACTGAACTGCGAATCGTACCGTGGGCGAGAATGTGTATGCTTTGCGATGCAGATGTCGGGATGGACGGGCGGCAATGGTAGGTGATGCGGATACGAACCTTGACAATATGGATTCTTGACGGGTGTGGTGGTGTCGAGGATGACGACGAGAATGTCGAATTGCAATGACCCCCAGCCTCTCACTGCTCGCTGCTTTGCACTGTCTCGAGCTTCAAGCTTCGAATCTGCTCCAACTCTCTCGGACTCTAGCACCACAGCCTCTCAGCCTCGACTCACTCTCACGAAACTTGGATTTGGATCCAAAGCTAAATTTCGGCGAGGGTCCCTGAAATGGCAGGGCAAAAATACGCGTCATGTGATAAAAAGCAACCTCGGCCGAGCTTCGACTTTGGCCACTTTGCCAGTCTCAGCCACGAAAAGGGCAATCAACCACTGTTAAAAACGAAATGGAAGCCAGAAGCGAGCGTTGACTTATGTGGGATTGGTCGAACGTGACTTGAGTGAACGAGGGCGCCAAAGAGCAAGGCCAGGCTGAAACGAAGTTGTGGGTCTGTGGATTGGCAGAGCTGGCAGCGCCAGTCAGTCGACGCTTCAGTCAGTGAGTCAGTCAATCAGTCAGTCTCGAATCTCGACGTTCCTCACCATCATCTCTGATCACCACCATCCACACCACAGATCCTCAAGATGGCCGCCACCTCTATCCCCATCGTCAAGAAGCGCACCAAGGCTTTCAAGCGCCACCACTCGGACCGATACCACCGTGTCGGCGAGTCGTGGCGTAAGCCCAAGGGTATCGACAGCGCTGTCCGCCGTCGATTCCGTGGCACCGTTCGCATGCCCAAGATCGGCTACGGTTCCAACAAGAAGACCCGCCACCTCATGCCCAGCGGCTACCGCCGCCTTGTGGTCTCCAACACCCGTGATGTCGAGCTCCTCCTTATGCACAACGGCTCTTACGCCGCCGAGATCGCCCACAACGTCTCGTCCAAGAAGCGCATCGACATCCTCGAGAAGGCCAAGGCCCTCGGTGTCAAGGTCACCAACGCCAACGCCCGCGTTCGTGCTCAGGAGGCATAAATCAACCAGTCATCTTCATCCAGCCCCCGCTTTACACTGGCTCCGCAGTCACGTTTACCACCACAGGCGATTTGCATCCACCAACCACCTCGTCTACACCGTGATGTCCTAGTCCGCCTCTCACTCGCATCATGTAACATCATACATTCACCACCATGCGGGGGTCACAGCCGACCTTCGTGCAAAATATCAATTGCCCCCTTGCGTGGGCCCGATTCCAGACTACAATATTCGCCTCTACCGTGATTCGCATGTTCCCGTTTGGTCTTGGCGACTCCTTGCTTTCCGCCTTTGCATTTACGATCAGATCTTGAGGGATGCTCAACAGCTTTGCTCAGCATCTTTTTTTTTCATACTCCAGCATTGATGTCAAAGTTTGTGCATGCATTTCGACCAACGCTCGGCACCGCCCATCTAACGATCTTTGATGCTAACGCAAGCAAAGGAGCGCTGTCGGCGATCATACAAACGGTGATCAGCTTTTTAGCCAGCGGATTCAATCTGAGCATCGATTCCGTTGCATGTACGGAAAGCCGCTCCGCCTCCTTTGAGTTATCGGATGTTGGTATTGAGTAACTGGGTTGAGCGTGTACGACCCATGAGGATACGTGCAGAAATCTGAGGTCTGTTAGAGTCTTGAGCTAAACAATCCATCCAGGCTGCCAAGTCTTGGTCCGATTTCCGAGAGTCAAAGCGCGTTTTGTGTGTGGAGCTGAGCTGCAGTGTGGAATGCGGATCCAGGGTCCGACTTTGACCATCAGACCATCACGCCCATCATCGACACACCGGCACCTCTAGCTGACAAGGCTGCACAGCTACGACAATAGCAGCTGCTTGAGCAGCAAACACAACCTGTAGCCTATCTACTGGCTCTCCACATCGGTCAGACGCGGAGTGCACAAAGCCGCACCTCAACGTTCTTCGAGCTCCACCACCGATGACATCTAGTCATCAACAAACTACGTTTCGACCATGAGCGAAGCTAGCGGTTCCGCGTCGCCGGCTCCATCCACACCTACTGGGGCTGCTGGTGTAGGAGGAGCAAGACCAAAGCGAGCCGTTCGACCGACAGCAAAGGCGCTCTTGGCGAGAGAGCAGTCGCCTGACGGATGGGAGCATGGCGGCGCCAGGAGATCGCAGCCCTCGCGGCCTATCCGCACTTCGTCAGGGGCGCGTCCACAGATCAAGCTCAAAATGAAAGCTTCAGGGGGAGGAACTGCCGCAGGCGTTGGCCAGGGACCCAAGACACAGCCCTACATGCAGGGTTACGACCGCGAACTTGACTCGGAGGATGACGAAACGGGCGAGGGACTCGCCTTCGAGGAGCAGCTCATCTTCCGCATGCCAGAAGGACCAGAATGTGATAAACTCAGGGAGGCCATTCAGAAGCGACAGCTTGGTGATGATGTATGGTTCAAATTCAAAGACTCTAGGAGAGCTGTCGTTCATGTCGGCGACTCCCTCTTTTCCGCCAAGCTCGTCGACCTGCCGACGATCACAGAATCACACAAGACCCTCGACAACCGCCAATTTTTCAAGGTCGCTGACATTGCTCAGATGCTTGTCGTTGAGGGAAAGATTGCGGACGAATCTCAAGCCTCATCCAGTGGCGGCGGCAAAGGCTTCAACATTGAAGACTTTATCTATCCTCATGGCATCACACCTCCCATGCATTGGGCCAGGAAGCGTCGCTTCAGAAAGCGCGCTGCGCGCCGAGCCATCGAGACGGTGGAGAAGGAAGTGGAGAGACTGCTCAAAGCCGACAAGAAGGCAGAACAAGTAGAGTACGAGATGATCGATGCAGAGGATGAGGGTGGATCCGAAGATGACGACGATGATCAGCGAGGGGCTCCGTCTCGGCGAGGTCCAACTTCGCCTGGTGGATCACAAGCCGAGACGCCTATGCCGGATGGCTCTGATGCGGGCTCACAGGACGAAGATGGCGACGATGGCGACGAAGACGGCGACGGAGACGGGCAGGCCAGTCGTCGTCGCGCTGGCCAGGATGAGGAAGGAGGCGAGGGCGGCTATGACGACGAGGAACCTGACGATGATGATGTCGACGAGGATCTGGCCGCGGAACTCGACGCCGCGCTCGAAGAGGAGGAAGACGATGACGACGACGCCGAGTCGACACGCGGAGCCGGAAGCGAGGCACCCAGCCGTGCCAGCGACCAAGAGGACCTATGGGACGATGACGATGACGATGATGCGGATGACGGCGGCGAGGAGGACGAAGACGAGGAGGACGAAAACGACGAAGAGAAGGAGCAGCGTGTTCGAGAAGCACAGCTCGAAGCGGAATGCCGAGAACTCGAGACGCTGGTCCGCAGAAAGCAAGCCGATGTGGATGGCACCATGAACCTGATCATCAAGAACCGTCACCAGCAAGCGCTTCGCAAGCTCACCACGGAACGTGACATGAAACGCAACCAGCTCGCAGACCTCAAGCAGACGCGCAAGGAGCGCAAGGAGGCCAACCAGGCCGCAGCGGAAGCGGCAGAGCAAGCTGCTGCTGCTGCTGCTGCTGCTGCGTCGGCAGGAAACAACGCCGACGATTCGGTGCAAACTCATTCTCACAGCGACGAACAGTCAACTGAGCAATCACAGGACCTCGCCTCCTCTACGGGCGCTTTGACGAGCAGTGGTTCCACTGTCGCCGACCCGAAAGTTGCATCGCAAAGTCGCGGAATGCCCCCTCCTGCTCTTCCTGCTAGCCGAAGTCTGACACAGACATCGTCTGGAGCGAAGCACGTTGTTCCCGTGCCGGAGCCCAGCGCTCAAACTGATCGCGGAGATAGTGATCTTTGGGACGATGACGATGAAGACGACGACAACGATGAATGAAGCGTTCACTCCAGGGCAAGCTGTACCCCTGTCCAAACATCCAACCTCACCAGCGCGTGCTGCTGCCGGTGTTTTGGCTATGACATCCACCAGCACGCCTCTCACGCTGTCATGGTAGCCACTTGCAACATGACTTTTTGTACTTGTACCGAATCTCGAAGCACGAAAATCACCGTTGTGCCTTGATAGAATACTTTTTGCCTTGATCGGATGAACTGAATGCCTCGAATCGGGCTGGTGTTGAGATCTCTCGAAAGCCCAGGCTTGGCAGGATAGCATGGGTACCAGAAAAGTGCTTCAGGAGCGTGCATTTCTTTGTGCTGCCAGAATTGGCGAGGGACCGTCACATCCGATAATAGTAGTTGTGCATCTCCGCATTCCGAACAAACACAACATCCACCGTCATAGCTGCAGATAGAAACTGTGCATTGAGGTGAGCAACCCTGCTGAGGCGAAAGCACGCTCTTGTGGTCAATGACGATGGAGATCTCTCGGTTCACTTTGCTTTTGATGTGACTGCGAGCGTGGATGAAAATTCATTTTTCAACGAAGAAGCCTGCAGACGGAAGATCTGCCATTTCCAATCCGAACTGACTCAAAGCGTGGCGAATTCGAAAAGCTCATGTGCAATTTGAACTCGTCGAAAATGGATGTGCAGTGATATCGCCCCGTACACTAGAAGAATTCGAATCGCCCAAATTAGATTTTCTTTCTTCGTCCTTTGCCGCAGTCGACTCAGCGACGTGGCCAAGTTGCCTGTGCACTTACAGTAGTGTACAGTACTTTTCGCCTTCCCTCACGCCAGAAGCAGTCACACGCCATCGCCTGGAACGCCACCGAGCAATTTGGATTCAGTCAACATGATCTACCGGAAGATCGACAAAGACTGATCATCAGGGCGTCATCGGAAGTGTTGCAGAGACGGTGTAAAGCTCCATGGTTCCTGTTCACTTGAAGTAAGGAGGAACGTGCGCAGATGTTCTCTTCGATCTTGTGCTCGTCGCCACACGGGCTACGCCGTCCACCTGACTCTTCTAAGCGGCCTGAACGCAGCAGAGGATAAGCCGTGGGAAACAGTGTCCTCTGTGAACAGTGCCATACAGTCGGAATGTGGCTGTATGCTAAGAGTTCAGAAGAATTGTATTGCGTTGGGAACAGATTCAAGTAGGCTTCGAAAGCTGAAGTCATGACTTGAAATGCATTCTCCAAATTGGAATTTCAGAGTGCAAAGGCAGCACTAGAGGAGTGTCTTTAAAAAACCAAAGGTCAGTAGTGCTCAGTTGACCAACTAACTGAATCTGGAAGAAGCGCAAGGACCAATCCAGAGCCTCGAGCCGATCCATTTTTTGGACCAATGATCGAGGCGCAAAACCAGAGGAAGCTGGAAGTTGAGGCGTAAGAAAATTTTTCTTCACCTGCGCGCACTTTGTCCAACGAGTTGCCTCGTCGCAGCGTGTGGCAGCCAGCGGGCCAACTGAATAAATGTCCGTTGGTTTTCGTCACCATCTTCCTTCCTTCCCTCATACATCGTATCATACCATACACCAAAAACATCATTCAAAATGGGAAAGGAGAAAGCTCACGTAAGTACTCGACGCGACCCACAACATTATCATGCTGTCCGGCTTGCCTTGTGCCCCTCGACGTTATCAATTTCGTCGCCATCGGGTTGAGCTCGACGGGTGACGGTTGGACATCAGGACGATGATACGCCACTGGAAACAATGTAGCAGTCTCAACAGTATCTGACCTTTTCATATTTCCTCCTGCACTTGCATCTATTTCTACTCCGCCTCTTGATCATCACAGGTTAACGTCGTCGTCATCGGACACGTCGACTCCGGTAAGTCGACCACCACCGGTCACTTGATCTACAAGTGCGGTGGTATCGACAAGCGAACTGTCGAGAAGTTCGAGAAGGAGGCTGCCGAGCTCGGTAAGGGTTCGTTCAAGTACGCTTGGGTTCTTGACAAGCTCAAGGCCGAGCGTGAGCGTGGTATCACCATCGACATCGCCCTCTGGAAGTTCGAGACCCCCAAGTACATGGTTACCGTCATTGACGCCCCTGGTCACCGTGACTTCATCAAGAACATGATCACTGGTACCTCGCAGGCCGACTGTGCCATTCTCATCATCGCCGGTGGTACCGGTGAGTTCGAGGCTGGTATCTCCAAGGACGGTCAGACCCGTGAGCACGCCCTTCTTTCGTTCACCCTCGGTGTTCGTCAGCTCATCGTCGCCGTCAACAAGATGGACACCACCAAGTACTCTGAGGACCGATTCAACGAGATCGTCAAGGAGACCTCCAACTTCATCAAGAAGGTCGGCTACAACCCCAAGACTGTTGCCTTCGTCCCCATCTCCGGATGGCACGGTGACAACATGATCGAGCCCACCAAGGAGATGCCCTGGTACAAGGGATGGGAGAAGGAGACCAAGGCCGGTAAGGTCACTGGTAAGACTCTCCTTGACGCCATTGACGCCATCGAGCCCCCTTCGCGCCCCACCGACAAGCCCCTCCGTCTCCCCCTCCAGGATGTCTACAAGATCGGCGGTATCGGAACTGTTCCCGTCGGCCGTGTCGAGACCGGTGTCATCAAGGGCGGTATGGTTGTCACCTTCGCTCCCTCCAACGTCACCACCGAGGTCAAGTCCGTCGAGATGCACCACGAGACCCTTTCTGAGGGTCTCCCCGGTGACAACGTCGGCTTCAACGTCAAGAACGTCTCGGTCAAGGACATCCGACGTGGTAACGTCTGCTCCGACTCCAAGAACGACCCCGCCATGGAGGCCGCTTCTTTCCTTGCCCAGGTCATCGTCATGAACCACCCCGGTCAGATCGGTAACGGTTACGCTCCCGTTCTCGACTGCCACACCGCCCACATTGCCTGCAAGTTCGCCGAGATCACCGAGAAGATCGACCGCCGAACTGGTAAGTCCATCGAGAACAACCCCAAGTTCATCAAGTCCGGTGACGCCGCTCTTGTCAAGATGGTCCCCACCAAGCCCATGTGCGTCGAGTCCTTCTCCGTCTACCCCCCTCTCGGACGTTTCGCCGTCCGTGACATGCGACAGACCGTCGCTGTCGGTGTCATCAAGACCGTTGAGAAGACTGCCGGTAAGGGTGGTAAGACCACCAAGGCCGCTGAGAAGGCCGGCAAGAAGTAAATTTGACGTTTCATCGTCATCTTTACCATCATCGTTCTTCGTCAGAAGTCGACCAAAACACTTTTTTCTGCCCGCGTTTTTCTCCAAGGTTTCGACGCGGAGTCAAATGTAAACCCCCCAATTGTTTCTTCAATGTCCTCCCTCTCGTCTGTACTTAGTTTGTTCGCTTGTTGAACGTTCACAATGCAGACGTCAAAATCACCTCCTTTCTTGGTTCCTTTGTGATTATGATGAACTGTACGAGTTTGATATGGTGTGAGTGCTCTGAGTTTTCCGAAAGCAGGCGAAAGAATCATGAATAGAGCGTCAAAAAAAAAAAAAAAAAAAAAAAAAAAAAATCTCGTCCTCGTCGTCGTTGTGAAAATACAGACGAGAGCTGCCGAAATTTGCACTCTGGCTCTACAACGTTGGTCAAAGACCTTGAAAGCCAGACGCTGCAATGGCTGAGATTCAATGGGAAGGAACTGATGTCGAGCTGGTGTTAAGGGAACTTGAGTGAAGGCATGGTGTGAAATGAGTTGGTGAGGGGGTGACTTTTGAAGCATGACGCTTCATCTGTGCGGTAAGTTTTGATGGTTTGCGGAAGATGTTGAGGCTACATTAGGTGAGATTGGTCTTGTTGCAATACATGCGTTATTCAGGAACCTGTACCTGTTGTTCTTGTAGCTTTGTTACTTTTGACTCTCCCGCTCGCATTCTGGGGTTCTGCCTCCTCACCGTTCGTAAATCGTCCCTTCCCTCACACTGAGACACAGTGTATGTCCGGAATGCAACTACGACAAGTCAAGTGCCAAAACATCTCGTTCTTATTAGAAAAATTCCATGTCAGCACAAGCCTAGAAAAATCTCAAAGTCAATTCTTGAACCGTTGTTCAAGACATGGCCTTCACAGCAACGGTTCAATCAAGCGCAACTATCGTAGGCCGACGATGAAAGAAGCGTCTCTTCATCAGTTCTCTCATATGGGGACTCTGTGTGTGTTCATCGTCTCCCTGATTTTAGGTTTCAACTCACGATCGTGATTCATGTGAAAGGAGCCAATCTCGAACGCATGCACAATCGAAGAGAATCGAGCAGCTACATCTGTTCCAGGAACCAAAAGTTACATCAGATCTAGCCGTGCTGCGACAGGTCAAAGGGCGTGATCCACGTCGCGAGGTCTTCGTCGACGACCCTGCCATCCGAGTTGCGTTTGGCGAGACGACGCTTGACTTTGGCTTTAAGCCTCTGACGCTTGCCCATGAGCACCTTGTCCTGTGCGTCAAACGAGCCGTCAGCTGTTAAACCGTGTTCGAGCAAGCTAAAGTCGTTAAAGTCGTGCTCCTCGTCATCGTCATCGGCATCGACATCGTCGTCTGCATCTCGATTGAGATCGGTCGAGCTGGAAGTTCGGCTGGAAGCCTGCATGCTCAAGCGCGGATTTGAAGACGCCAGCGACGAGATGGAAGCCAAGCCGTTGGACTGCGAGGCGAGGGCCGAACCAGCAGCCAGCATCGCCTTTTGTTTGCGGACAAAGCCTTCATCGTGTCTCTCGATTGCATGGTGCAAGTCACGAGGAGAGTGGCGTGCTGTTGATCCCGACGATGGACAAGCAGCACTGAAGGTATGCGAGGCGTGTAGCAGCTGAGCAACTTGAACCAACGCAACCGGCAACGCAGGCGGTTGACGGGCGAGCTGAATGAGACGTCTTGTCGAACCTCTGCCGGCGTAATATGCATCCAATCGTCTCGACTCGCGCTTGATCATTTGATACTCGTCTGACTTGAGCCATGCGCTCGCTTCACCCGAAGAAGACGACTTGGACGACGACAAAGGCAGAAGAGAGAGACACAGCGCCACATGCGCCGGCGAAGGATTCTTGGGCATGCTTCCCGTGCTCTGTGCAGCTCTAGCATACTCTCCGACCCCATAGCCAAAATCCACCCGTGTGGGCGTAACAAACTCCACCTCGGCCCGCAGCAGACAGCGGGATCTTCTGTCAGAGGCAGCGGCAACCTCCTCAGGCGAAGCTTCAACGCGACTGTTGCCGTACCATGCAATGGCTCGCAGGAGGCTCTTCCACGAATGAGCGCGAATGACAAAGTAGCTACTGGCCGAGTCGGTTGTGGGTTTTGTCACGCTGGAAAGCTCGATGGAAGATGGGAATAACGCCTTCGGCGAGGACACCGAAGTAGAGATGGACGAAGTCGACGCAGTTGCTGTCGCAGGCTGGACAGAAGGCAAGCGGATCTTTTCAAGGTTGGGAGCAAAGGGCAAGGTGCTGTAGCCAAATTCGATGCCTGCAAGCGCTCGCTGCCCCCTCTGTTCAGGAGCTAGGGAGCTTGCCGATACACTAGATCGCTTGGACGCCGGCGTGTTTTGGGAGCTTCCGCGTTGCGGGATGGAAGGCGATGCTGTAGCAGCCTGCGGGGCGGGGGACGACTCTTCTGAGCCTGATGGTGTAGGGGATGGACTTGACAGATTTGGTGCAGTTGCAAGACTCGCTCCAGGCGACAGTGGCGCAAGACGTCCCTCGAGGTGACTACGTCCTGAGCTAGAAGAAGAAGAACGATGCTGGAGGACTGGCCGATTGAGATCCTGTAGCCTAGCAGCATCGTAGCGGGTCGATGTCGCTTTTTCCGGATAGCGCATTGCCGGACTGTCGGAGGACGATCCGGGCTGTGTCATCTCTGCATACGCTGGCGGAGCATCGTCGAGTACATGAAGAGTGGCAGGCTGCGAAGAGGTAGGACGAGCATCGTGTTTGCCTGTCGACTCGACTGGATGCTCGTTAAGTCCATCGCTATGCGCTGAGATCTGAGGTGTTTGGGGAAGCGGCCTGCGCATGCGCGAGCTTGAGGGTCCAGGCTCAGCTTGACGATGGTGAGCATTGGTGAGCGCAGCTTGCTGCATCTGGAGCGCTAGCTTGTATGCTTCGTCATGGCCTGCAAAACGCCAATACTCAGCCTCGAGATCGTTGGAATTGGATGTGCTCGAGGCAGCGGATGACGACGACGCTTGCTGCAGCATTGACGTCGTTGAAGCGGAAGATTGCAATGTTGAAGCTGAAGCGGAGTGCATTGCTGAAGATAGTGGAGTTGCAGATCTGTCGATGCCTCTCTGGTCCAGGAACTCAAGTAGCGACCTTTCGGCACTTTCGCGACGAGCCCATTCATCCTCTTGCTCTTGTAAGCTGAGCTGTAGCGCTCTCTTTTCGGCATCGTGCATGGCATCGAGCTGTTGGCGTCTTTGCTCCTCGTGCGTTGTAGAAGCCAGCTTGGCAGCTTCGAGCATCTCGGCCTCGAGTCTAGCGTCTTGCTCCCGCCGACGAAGAGCATACTGGCGCGACTCTTCAAGCAGAAGAGCTTCATCTTGGGTACTGCGCTGTGATCGCATCTCAGCTTCGCGACGGCTGTCTTGCAGGGCCTTTTGCAAGAGTAGCTCTTCTTCTTGAGCAAGTCGGCGTTGACGTTCGTTCTCCTCGGCTGTCTTGGCATAGATACGTTCGAGCTCTTGCTGCTCGCGTAGTTGGCGTTGACGGAGCTCATCCTCCTGTTGGGCAGACTGCAATGACGCTTTGATGGCATCCTCCATCTCGGCACGGCAACCGGGGCAATCATCGAATTCGTGCCCAGGCGCACCATGCGATGCCTTTGACCCGTCATGCGCTGTATGCTGTGGCAGGCCGGAGCGAGTCGACGAACTCGATGAGGATCGATGCGCCATTCTTGGCGGTGGTGTGTTCGCGTGCGCTTGCGCTTGCGCTGGATTGTTTGCAGAATAAGGCCTTGGTGAAAGCGGTGGTTGAGGAGCAGAAGAAGGAGGATAGGCTACAGAAGCACGTTGGCCGGAGAACAGTGGATCGCCCGGCCCAAAGCTGAGACGCGTAGTGTTGCTTCGAGTCGGATGGTGGGGCGTTGGTACAGCATTTGAGGCCATCGGTTGCTCCTGTTGCTCGTAAGGATTCACCAGACGATGGGTCAGCGGTTGTTGTGGGCGTAGGTTGGCTAAAACTTCAGAGCTGTACGCATATTGCTGTGGTGAATGAGGCGGCTTGGATATGGTTGGAGCAGAGGGTTGATAAGGTGGCTGCGGCGGGGGCAGTGCTGGAGCAGCAGGAGGAAGCGGTACGTATGTAGTGCCCGCGTGCATTGCTGATGAAGCTGATGTCGGTCTGGCCGAAGGATACGGTGGTTCCAGCTGCCAGCTCTCTGTGCGGTAGCTTCGTTGGTGAGGCTGTGTGGTAGGCCGCATCTTGTGGGAGGTATCAAGGCTGAACGGAAGCAGCTATCATCGTATCTCGAGTACTACAAGATGCGATGTAGGACAGAGTCGAAAGCAAACAATGGACCAAAGTCAAAAAAGTGTCAAAGGCTGTGCTTTTCATATTTGGCGCTTATACTCTGGTCTTGTGCCGAACCGTATTTGCCTCCACTTTTAACGTTTTGACACTTGTGACTGTGATATGCAGGTCATCCGCAAGGGCCGCATCAAAATGATCCGAGTCTGTTTCAGCACACTTCAAGGAGCCCGACGCTATCAGGGATTGACTTGCACCACTTCACCGCTCTACCAAAACCACCGACACACTCTGGCTCGGCCTCGGCCTGTCTACACTTGCGGCCATCCAAGATGTTCTCCAAAAAGCCAGCGCCATCATCACTCGACCTGTCCTCGCTGCAATCCTATTCTCCAAGCTGGTCACCACATCTCCGACTCGCCACCTGCATCTCAATCAAGTATGCTGTCCAGCGCCATGTAGAGCGTGCTGCGGCTCTAGCTCAAAGCGTAAGCCTTCCAGCTCCACCGCCTGCTTCTGGAATACCGCCCTACTCCTTGCCGCAAGAGTGGTCTGACTATGGTGACAAGTTCTTGACTGCCACGTGCCAGCATCTCGGCGTACCGGAGAACTCACTGCCACCGAATCCAATCAGTCTTGAAGACGTTCTATCAGCTGCGCAGGGCCGCCTGGAGCATGCAGACACCCGCGATCCCATCTGCCAGAACGAGCCACTGTTTGAATCAGGCTCAGATCACGCTCGCCGCTTCCCCAACCTCGACCTTCCCATCAAAGGCATAGACGATTCGAGGAAAAGTGGTTCAGATGCAAGTCAAGATAAAGGTCCTTCCGCCAGCTTCAACAAGCAAGATCCCTTTCAACACTCAGAAGGCCTCGAAAGTCTGCATCTGAGCGCTTCGGGATCTCCCGCTTCGTCGCTATCTGATCATGGCTTCTCGTACGACCAAGACGCTCAAGAACTGCCCGATTACTTCCGTAGTCATATGGACGCTTCTTCGTCTTCAGACACTGCCGAGCGAGACCGGCGGCAGCGAGCTCGGTCCCTGTCACAGGACACGCTGGCGTCCACTCCTCCTAAACGAATGCAGGGCGCACTCGATCCAGAGTCGGGTCAAGATCTAGAAGTGGCGCACGAGCTGCTCCTCATTGCGTTGGGTCTCGGACAGTTCCGAGCTCAGGATGGATCATCCACCATCTTTGAACAGGACTTCCTCTTTGGCGAAACGCAGCTCGACCTGCCTCGCTCCGAGTCACAAAACGTTGAAGCAGAGGCAGATGTTCCACGGGCCAATGCTTCTGTAGCGACACAAAAGACCTCGAAGAAAGCAGCCACCGCTGAATCTGCTTCAGCGACAAATCGCACAAGCACTGCAGACGATGCCATGGCCAGTGTCTCCGAGGCGGGACGCATGATCGGCGACGCATCCAAGAACGCATTCACGTCTCTCAAGGCAGGCACTCTGTCCGGCTGGAGCAAGCTTTCTTCTGCAAGCAAAGAGTTGGTCAATTCGCAAGGCGCTGCAAAGGCAGCTCCCAAGCCTGCTGGCAAAGATCCCAAGCAGCCGGTCAAGCCGAATGAGGTGTGCCATTACGACGCTCGAGCACGCTCGCTCATCTTTGTCGCCGTTACTGCCATGGGCGTATCAGCACGACAAGTATGGATGGCGGAGAAGGTGATGGCCCAAACCATCTACTTTATCATGAGCGAAGGTGACAAAGCCTCGGCGTCCAAGAATGGCAAGGGCATCGTGGAGCAGCTGCCTGCAGGAGCTTCGCTCGATGCACGCACCGGCTCCATCACGCAAGCCTCACAGCGCTCTGAATACATGAATCAACACTCGGGCTCTGTCGTCCAGCGAGAGCGCGACAAAGTGACGTGGGGAAAGTGGGCCGCGATGGGAGGTGGTTTCATTGCAGGCGGGCTAGTGATAGGCTTGACGGGTGGACTGGCAGCACCACTGATTGCGCCTGCGCTCGTAGGTCTCACAGGCGCCTCCTTCCTGGCCACCTCTGGAGGCATCATCATGCTTGGAACTCTGTTTGGTCTCGGCGGCGGAGGTCTTGCAGGCTATCGTGTCGAGCGACGTCTACGAGGCGTATCATCCTTCGCCTTTGCTGAGCTAGCTACAGAAGCACGAAAAGCCGGTATAGCCATCCCGAGCCTGCACGCCACCATTTGCTGCAGTGGCTTGATCCTCGAGACCGAGCAGCAGATCGCGCCGTGGACGCACATCTTTGAGCGTGCCAAGGACGGTCGCGACGCGTTCGCAATCGAGTGCGAGGCAGATATGATGAAAGAAGCCGGACAGGGCTTACGCTCCTACATGCTCGACAACCTCATCCGAACGGGCGGGACAAAAGCGGCAGAGGAAGTGGTGAAGAAGACGGCACTGGCAGGCATCGCTGCCATCACGCTGCCCATGACCGTCTTCAACGCCGCTTCAGCCACGCTCGATGGCGTATTCGTCCGTGCCAAGACCAAAGCTCACAAAGCCGGCCTCATCCTCGCTGATATCCTCCGGAACGAAGTACAGGGCCATCGACCCGTCATACTCATCGGCACCTCCTTGGGAGCAGCAACGATCTTGACAGCACTGACCGAATTAGCCGAGGATCCAGAGCACACATCGCACCTGGTTGATTCGGTCATCCTCATCTCTGCGCCTCTAACGCCGTCCAATGCAACCTTGCGCAAAGTGAGAACCATCATACAGCGTCGCTTTGTCAACGTCTTCTCATCCAACGACATGGTATGCGGCATTGCAGCCTGGCTAGGATCAGGAGTCTCGATCGACGAGCTCCGCACCGGCAAGCTACCTCGTGTAGCAGGCAGCAGAGCAATCGACAACGTACCAGGCCTCGAAAATATCAACGTCTCCGACATCATCTCGAGCCACTTTGAGGTCAACGACAAGCATAAGCTCGCTAGCATCCTTGCTCGTTGTGGGGGCCTACAAGATTGATACAAATTGCTTGTCTGTTCACGATCAGAGCAATACACTTTTTCGGAAGATAAAACAACACGCTTGCCAAGTTTGTAGCGAAGACCACAGCGCTGTTGAGCAAAACTGTCATGTGTAAAGCGGATTACAAACAAAGTAGACGGAGAAAGCGAGGATAGAACCCGTTGTACAGTAGATTGAGATCAGTTGCCTGGTGCAGGTGGATTCGGGTTGTCGAGGAGAATGCCAATCGCACCCTCTACGCTTCCGCCGGCCATCAGCAGCGCTCTCACGTTGGCCTGACCGTCGTAGAATCCCATCGACTGCATCTGTTCGAGCTGCGAAGAGAATCGCTCCTCAGGCGGGCGTGTATCCCGCGATGCTGCTGCTCCGCCTCCAAAGCCTCCAAATCCTCCGAACCCTCCGAGTCCACCGAAGCCGCCTGCACCTCCACCACCGCCAAACATCTGCTGGAGGAAAGAGGGGTCGGCGAAAGGGTTCGGTGGCGTTTGGCCGCTGCCGGCATCTCCACCCGCATTTCCAACGCCATTGAAGTTGCCGCTGAACGAGCCTGTGTTTCCTTGGCCGTTGTTGCGTCCGTTGTTGTTGTCATTGCCTGAGCCGGTGAAGAAGCCTCGATTGCCGTTGCCGTTGCCGTTGTTGGCGTTGCCGCCATTGTTGTTGCCGCCGCTGCCCGTGTTACCGCTGTCGCCAAAGGCACCGGGAGGAGGCCACTGTCCACCACCGCCATTGTTGTTTCCTCCGCCAAAGCCTCCAAAGCCACCCAGACCACCCATACCTCCCATTCCGCCCATACCGGCGCTCTCCATGAGCTGCGACATTTGCGCCATCCTCTGCATAGTCTCTGGGTTGGTGATCATCTCTCGGAACTGCTCAGATCGCAACATCTCTTGAATCTGCGGTGCTTGCAGCTGTGGATTCATGGCGACCATTTGGTCGATGAACTCGGGACGAGACATCATATCCCTCATCTGGCGTTGGACCTCTGGGTTCTGCATGAGGCCCATCATCATGTTTGGGTCACGAGGGTTGAGTCCCATGCCGCCAAAGGCTCCACCGCTCTCGTTGAGTAGCCTTGCCATGTGAGGACCTGCATAGTCGGCACGATTGAGGGCAGAGAGCGGATTGTTGGTGAAGTTCTGACCGGCGGAAAAGTTGGAAGGCACGCCTTGCGACTGCGAAGCAGCGGCGTTGCCCGAAGCTCCTGCGCCCGAAGGCGCTGTACCTGGGACCGAGGGATTGCCAGTGGTAGGTGCGGATCGAGCGGCAGACTTGACCATGTGGACCGTGTTGCCGTCCTTTATCTTGTAGACTGAAAGCGCCTCGTCATCCTTCAGGACTTTGCCGGCGTAGATCAGTCGCTGGGCATCCGCAGGAACGTCGGGCTTCTGCTTCTCGATGGCCTCCTTGAGTTGTCGCACCGTCTGATCGGAAGTAATGTCGATGCTGAGCTTCAGGTCGGAAGGACCTTTGATGTTGATCTTGAGCGGCGTCGCCGCGTCCGTTGTGTCAGCCATATTTGTAGCTTCAGAAGGGTGATGGTTGCGGAAGGAAAGAAACGTGCAGTCGGTGGCATCCTCATCAATTTCGGGCTCCCGCGCCCAGGCCACGCTGCCCGCGCGCAGCATGTGGAGTTTTCGGCTGAGGTCAGGATGACGCTTGCGTCAACCTTGTTAGATCTCGAAGCACACTTGAAAACACTCAAATACTGGCGCTGCATCCTCGCAACCCTAAGCACCGCAGATTCAAGAGATGTTGCGATCTGGGCAATTCCGAGAGATGATCACCAACCCAGAGACTATGCAGAGGATGGCGCCAATTCCACAGTTGATGGACTAGCCACGAGGCGAATCAAGTTGTTATGACTACACACGGACATCTCGCTCCAGGCGCAGAGCTACAAGATCGATATCTTCAGATGAGGCTGATGCGTTGGCTCTAGTCGTCGCGATCGACATGGTTGGGCTCAGCTTTGCGTCGCCATTCACCACCGGATCCGTCTTCTTCGGCGTATGGATCCTAGCGACGCTGAACGTGAACGGAATCGCAGTCGAGTTTCCACCGTTGCTGGGGTCGTTGTCGGTGCGCAGTCGCCATATTTCATGTCGTTCGCTTCCGCTCATCAGACCCGTCACCCGACCTGTCTCAATGCCATCGATCATGTCTTCCACCATAGCCGCCTCTTCTTGCAACAGTCGCGCTTCGCTACGTTTGGATCGCCGGGCCCTTTTCTTCTTCTCCCTACGCAAGCTTTGGGCAGCTTGCACGGCGATCTCGCGCGCCTGGGCTGCTGCTTCTTCCTCCGGCCGCCAGGGCTCTTCTGACGCGGTCTCCGTGCCAGCCAATGCAGTAGCCTGCACGCCATGGCCGTCGGCTTCCATGTCAGAGACCACGTTCTGCGGGATGCACAGGTCGAGCACGAGTGGAGCATGTTCCAGTCGCACCTTAGAAGCTTCTCCAGACTTGTGAAGGCCGAGCACGTGGATAGCATTTTCCATCTCGCTTTGCCATCTCTCTATTGCCTGGCTCTTGATGTTGCGCGAGGTATTGCGGTCGATGATGAATGGGTCTTGAACCACGAGTTCGTCACCGGCCCAGAGATCAGCTTGCTCTTCGCGCAGAGCAGCACGCCCCTCGGCATCTCTAGATGCTCTCTGCATGGGCTCCGTAAGGTGTTGGGCAGCCTCCCCGTTGAGCTCAGAGAATCCATCCTCGCTTGCTGAGTCGAAGAAGACGTGTCGTGGTTGTGACTTCTTTCGTCGTTGCAGTGGAGATCCATTGACAACAGAAACGATCTGCGTGTGTCGATCCAGCTGCTGGTAGAAGCGCAGGAACGATGCGAGCATCTTCCCAAGCAGTCGGTCTTTACGATATTCGCCACCACCTGCGACTTCGAGCGCCTTCCTCCTGTAGGGCTCGGCGTCGACCTGAGAAGCGGCGAATGTGACATTGTACTTCTGGAGCGGCGCGAAATCTTCAGACGGGGCCGGTCGTCCGTTGTTGCCTCGTCGATGAGGCCGTTTTACGCGCGAATAGAGAAAGTTGGGTCGGATGTTGAGACTGTTGAGCAAGTCAGGGCTTTGCAAGTTGGGCAGCACCCCTTCCACTTGAAGCACTTGCAGCGCCATGAGAGCAATCGTGTAGCTACTGAACGTCATCGAACCGCGCTTTCCGGCTGGGTCGTTGAGCTGGCGACGCGAGTACCAATGCTTGAGGAAGAAGATGAGCGGGCGCACGAGATCCGGCTGCAGGTTGGCATAAGCGGAGATGAGCTGGGAATTGAAGAGGCCGAATCGCTCGTTGATGTTAATGTCGGCGGGAATGTCGTACTTTCGATGGATCATCTTGACGATCGGTACGTTTGCACCGCCTATCGAGACGACGCTGCGAAACTTGTTTGAGGCTCGGATAGCATTGGCGATCTGATGGGTGCTATACCACTCTGGCATACCGCCAGAATGACGGACAAAGTTGTTCGGATCGCGGCGGAGCTCTGGTGGGGTGCCAACTCCATATGGACGTGTGGGATCGAGCAGGACGAGATCCAAATCTGAAGATTCGGTGACAAGTCCGGTGACGCTGGAGCCGAACGCTGCCACTTGCAAGCCTTGATCGGGCCATTTGTGGGTGATGGCACGTTGAACGTCCGAGATGACCTCGTTGCGCTGGGCTTGGCTAGATGCAGCGGGGCGGGAATCTTGCCAAAAGCCTCGCAGTTGGCGGCCGAGCGCTGTGTAGACGTCGATGGTGGTGTCGTTGGCGTCGTCAGCAGCTGAGGAAGACGCACCTGGAGCATGGCTCAAGTCCGAGAGCCATTTTCGGCAGGCCATTCGATCTTCTTCGACACGAGCGCGTTGGCGTTTCTTTTCCAGTTGGATTGCCTTGATGCCGTCTTCGACCTGCTTCTGAATGGCTAGTCTTCTGTTGGCCTTCTCCTCCTCCCGCAGCTTGTTGCGTCGTTCCACTTCAGCTGAGCGCTGTGCTACTTGGTCCTTTTCGAACCTCAGCGCAGCCATGCCATCATCGACTTGCTTTTGTATCGCCAGCTTTCTGCGCTCCTTCTCTTCCTCCCGCAATCGATTGCGGCGCTCGACTTCAGCTACTCTGTGTGCAGCCTCTAGGTTACGCTGCTGATGGGTGGACGTGCTTGCTTCGGCCTCAGGTCGGGGCGCGCGCCCAGGCGATTGTGGGGCGTACGCTGGCTTGATGGGGATGTCGAGTTGCGGAGAACCGTTCAAGGGCTGATGTGACGAGTATGACACGCCTGCGTCGCCCGAGCCGCTTGTGCCAGAATGAGGACGCATAAAGGCGCGATTGGAAGTGAATCCAAGCTTGCTGACAGGGTCGAGGCCTGAAATGGCAGAGTTTGGATATGTGAAGCTCGTGTCACGTTCGTAGCCGTATCCTCCGACATGGCTTGGACTACCAACGTGCAACGGTGAGCGTGAGCTTTCGAGGCCACTGAAGTAGGCCTGAGAGGCGCTAAAGTCGATTGTCTGCATGTCTTTCTGGCTGAATGGTCCTGGCGTTGTCTGCGGCTGTCCGAGGTTGCTGTCGAGGAACGAGACATCCGCAAACGGGGTGTCCTGGGCTGCGGTTAGTGGAACGTCCATGCTGATGAATGGATGCCTCGCCTGCACAGCGTTGCGGACGGCCGGACGTGCGAGGGTGAGAGTCGTGATGTATTCCTACTAGGACGGCATGTATGCGTCAGAAGTTGAGAGGCTCTGTTCTATCGGTGCTGTGAGTGCTAGTGTCAGTGCTGTCCTGGACTGAGATCGTCGTCGGAAGGTGGGCTTTAGAAGTCACCGACTCAGAATGGACCTTTTGTATCGGTCGTGTCGGTGGCCGTTGAGGTTCTCAAACTGTTCCGAATAGCGGGTTGATCTGTGGCTACGTCGACGACCCGAGACGAAGAATAAAGGAAAGAGTATGTGGGGATGGTGGTCGAGGTTTGGGAGTTGGCCTTTGACAGCTCTTCAGAGAAAGGCTGGTGGCGCAGCCAACGCGCTGTTGACTGCACTTTGGCAGTGAGCTCAGCTTGCAGCAGCAAATGCACAAAAGCGCATCAACTTTTTGTCACGGCTTCCTCCACAATCTTATAGAATACTGTATTCAGTATCACGAATAAAAAGTGAGTGGGGAAATCGAGACAAAGGAAATGCTGCCATAAAAATGTATCCAAAATCGCACACAAAAATAATTGTACAGTTTCGGGATTCGGAGTTCAGGGTCCTTGCTCCTTCCGTACCTCTTCCATTCTCAGATTCGTTGACGAGTAGGATCGCTCGGGCTCCTCACAAGCATTGACATACCAGGCGGGCGGCACAGGGAAGCCACTGGTAGCATCACCACGAGCATAGGCTACATCGAGCTTGATACTAGGCGAGCTTCTGCGACGAGCTCAACGCTGTGCTCGGCAAGCATTACCCCGCTGCGATCGCGAACTCTGAAAGCCAAGTAGGCAGCCTGCAGGAGAGATATCGGGACAGCCGCTCTGGGAGCTATAATACGTACATCTCAAGATGAGTAACTCAATAATAGGAGAACAAGCCGTTGTGTCAACATCAAAATTCAAACCGTCCAAGCCATCGGCCGCATCCCGACAACGGCAGCAGGAAAGCGAAGTAGTCGACGACTGGGATGCAGAGAGCAGTAGCGACGACGACAACAGCGACATCGCCAATACGAAAAATCCAAATGCCGGCCGAGCTGATGTGTTTCGTGCATCCAAGCACCAGTGGACGGAAGCGTAAGTTCATGGCCGCATCATTCCATTCCGTTCCGATGCGGACAATCGCTCTGACATAGCAACTTTGGCAATAACTCCTTTCATTCGGGCAGCAACTCACAAGCACCTGCCCCAGTTCCAATAGTCGCCTCAGTTCATGGTCGCAGTCTGCCTGCGGATGCTTTTGGCCATCGCTTAAACGTGACCAGCGCTCAGCGAAACAGCGATTCGCAGCCTTCCGTCTTAAAGCCTCACGGTGGCGTGACGATCGCGGCAGCGCCGCCACGCATTCTGCAACGCCCCAAAGAGGCTGCTCCAGGCATGCGTAGCGACGGTACTTTGGCGAATTCATCCAACTCGGCATCACAGGAACGTAAGACGGTGGAGCAGCGACAAGAGGAGTATCGTTTAGCGCGAGAGAGAATCTTTGGTCCTTCGACCAAATCAACATCGAACAAGGGCGGGGCATCCAAAAGGTAGCCGCAACGGGTCGAATATGCTATTTATCACCACATGTTATACGATATCGCACCAATATACCCAGATTCGTATTCAGGCAGAATGAGATGCTTGTCACTGGGATTAAGATGTTTCGGCCCTAGATTGTTACATCGTAGAGGCTCTTACATGAAGAAGGCGGCAAACAATTCACCCGCCTTCGGATCGGCGACTTGACACTGGGTGAAATCAAGCGCACTACGCTGTCTGCCATGCTGGAAAGAAAGAGAGAACACACAATCGCGACATGTGAACAGACAATTCAAACTTGAGCACCCATTCCGTCGGGGGCCCCGGCAAAGTACACACTTCCAAGGGAAGCCGCTGTCCAAGCGTCACTCCAACGAGGTCAAAATCCACAATTCGAAAGCTTGTGATTTGCTCTGGGAAAAGCGTCACCAAATTCGAGTTTTGGCAAAATCCCACGACGGACCGCTTGACCCCAGTCAGCACATACGACAACCTGGTCTTCCTTGACTGCTCCCAGCCAGGCGACTCGAACAAGACGGAGTACTCGAACGACGCATAGAGCCCAAGTTTGGTTGGCCATAGGTAGTGAAGGCACGACTGGGATGAGAAATTCACCGTTGCGACATGGGAATGCCGATCTTCTCAAATCCCGCTCTGCAGACAGACAATTGACAGGTGTGTGTGATAGGCCTCGGACCCGAAGGGGCTCCTTCCGCTTCCAAGTCAGCCACTGATTTCGAATCGATCCAATACAAACCGCAGCTGCTCCGGCCAGTTCCTTTGAATTCAGAACTGTGAAGCACTTTTTCGAACCCATTCAAAACCTTGAACTCGGTTTTGTATTCAAGGATTCTTCATTCTTCTCGCGCCAGGTCGATTTTCTTCTTCTTTCCGAAAAGACCGGTTCCTCGCTGGCGCGTGGAAGAACTACAGCGAGGGAGCGTCACAAACACACTACTTATCTCGGGGTTCAGCTGTGCGCGCACAAGTTAGACAGCAGGCCAACCCTGGAAAAGATTTTTTTTCTTCTCTTTTCGCCTTGGCTTGCCTCGCCTCGACATTGGTTTCTCTTCGGTGCTCCGTGCTGGAGTCAGGACGAGCGACCGGTCAGTGCGGCCCGTATTTCAGAATGGGCCCGATCGCCTTGCTTGCGGTGAGTGCAAACCATAAGGGCTTGCGACCTGGATCTTCCCGAAAATGAACCTCTGCCACACAAAGGCTGAAAGTGAAATGCAAAACTTTTTTTTTTTTTTTTTTTTTGGCCGGAGCAGGCACAGTGCCTCTGCATCGTCAAGATCGGTCGAAGTTGAAATTCCAGCTTGGCACCACACAACTTCAATTTTCGAATTTCCTGTCTCTTCTCTTTTTGTGTTTGCTCCGGTCTCTCCCTATCCTGTCCTCGATCTTTCCGTTGGCAGGCGGAACACCAGTGTCCTTGCTTCTTCCTCGGCGCTCGACGCTAAGGATTTTTTTTTTTCTTCTGCTGGCCTTGCTTCAATGTCCTTGCACCTGCCGTTGGTCTGAGAGCGGTTCTCCATCGCGCAATCCTAGGCTGGGCGCCCACCAATCATTCGTCGCTCTCACCCCTGGCCCTCGCCCGCGCCCAGTTCCTTCAAAAATACCTTTCTTCCGTCGTCGCTTTCCTTCCTACCTTTTCCTCACCTACCTACCACCTCTCCTTCGTAGTACAGGTAAGCATCATCTGCTCCGCCTATCCACATTCTTCTCCAAAGCATCTTGCTTTCTTGGTGGCATACTGTATCAACTTGCTTTGATCGCTGTCGAGATCAACGGCATACGTGGTCATCATCTGGTGGTCCAATCAATTCGTTGGTCATGGTCCATGCACTGCCAGAGTTCTATGATCACGACCGCTATCGCACCACGTCTGGCACATTGGGACGGTGACTTCTAGTCTCGTCTCTATCTGCTTTCTGGCGTCTTGCGACAGTCGCCATCGTTGCTCGCTGTTCGCTTTCGAGGCATGCGTTCGTGCAACTTCGAGAAGCCGACGTTGCCTCTTTTTCGCACAGCCCTCGCATCATGCTCCTGAGCGCAGATCAGCCTTTCCAACAGCATCTATGCCATCAAGTTGGAATGTCAGCCCCCCCTTTCTTCCTCGTCACTGTTCCCCTGACCCAGTAGCTGACCTCTGATTCCCCCTTGCACTTGCCCCATACAGTCAAAATGGGTACCGTTGCCGACCCCGCTAAGACCAAGAAGACCGCCAGTGGCTTCGCCACTGACTTCCTCATGGGTGGTGTTTCCGCCGCTGTCTCCAAGACCGCTGCCGCCCCCATTGAGCGAATCAAGCTCCTCATCCAGAACCAGGATGAGATGATCAAGCAGGGCCGTCTTGCTGCCCCCTACAAGGGCATTGGCGACTGCTTCGTCCGCACCTACCAGCAGGAGGGTTTGGTTTCGCTCTGGCGTGGTAACACCGCTAACGTCATTCGTTACTTCCCCACCCAGGCTCTTAACTTTGCCTTCAAGGACTTCTTCAAGTCGCTCTTCGCCGTCCCCAAGACCGCTCCTTACTGGAAGTCGCTCTCGGCCAACCTTGCCTCCGGTGGTGCCGCCGGTGCCTCGTCGCTCCTCTTCGTCTACTCTCTCGACTACGCCCGTACCCGTCTTGCCAACGACGCCAAGTCGGCTGCCAAGGGTGGCGGAGACCGTCAGTTCAACGGTCTTGTCGATGTTTACCGCAAGACCATTGCCTCGGACGGTATCGCCGGTCTCTACCGTGGTTTTGTTCCCTCGGTCGTCGGTATCATTGTCTACCGTGGTCTCTACTTCGGAATGTACGACTCGCTCAAGCCCGTTCTGCTCACTGGTAACCTCTCGAACAACTTCCTTGCTTCCTTCCTTCTCGGTTGGGGTGTTACCACTGGTGCTGGTCTTGCTTCTTACCCTCTCGACACCATCCGTCGACGAATGATGATGACCTCCGGTGGCAAGGTTCACTACAAGAACATGTTCGACGCTGGTCGCGCCATCGTCGCCGCCGAGGGTGTCTCGTCGCTCTTCAAGGGTGCCGGTGCCAACATTCTCCGTGGTATCGCTGGTGCCGGTGTGCTCTCCGGTTACGACAAGCTCCAGGAGATCCTCTTCGGCAAGGTCTACAAGGGTGGTTCCGGTTAAACAGCTTCTGCTCTCCTTACCTTCCTTGTTCCTCCCCTTCTATGCCGTCGGCTTTGTTACTGTTAGTCGACCATCATGGATTGAAAATTCAGCCCTTAGATCTGACCCTACTTTCTTATGCGAGTGTGCTGTGTGTATCCTGATTGTATGAAAGAGAGATATATAAAGAGAGAGAGATTCGATTGACTTGGTAGCGATCATCGAAACTGGTTACATACATGCATGCTAGTCGGGTGGCTCCTTCCTCTTGCCCGTCGACGATGAACCAGACTTTGAGAAGAGGGGCGTAGCTCTTCGTTCAGCTATTCCCGCAGATCACAATTTCTCGATGCTCTTTCACGATGGGCTTAAAGGTGTCCTAACAAATACCATGCGTGCTAGAGACGTCCTCCTCCCGAACCACGAGCTGATGTTCCAAACTGACCAAGCAGGAAGGAGCTGATAATTGGTCGCCCACATCCAACAGAGCCTCCATCCACAAAAACACGTCTCGAAACTGGGTCCAGCTCATCCCGGACTGGATTTGCTATGCTGGTTCGGTGCACGATACTGGCCTCTGGAGAGAAGGAGACGTGCAGCTGGCCAGCGGGCACGTTAAGCGTCTGGCCGATGAAATTGACGTGCGGCTTTTGCATCTTCTTCTGGGCCAAGAGATGATGAGCTTGCGCCCAGAATACATTGTCGATAAGCTGGCTAGGACGCCAACATTAGGGCCGGCTTCAATTGCTCCCAAGCAGTCGAAGGTCAAATCGTTTGCTTGTCGGCTTTCTGACATGTCACCCGCCAAAGGCAAGTCCAGTAATCCCGTGGGAGTCGATTTCCGAGGGCATACACGACATGATCCCGGAAGTCTCTGGTGTGGTCGCAGTCATGAACATGTCAATAGGCTTGGATCCCACAAAGGCGATCTGTTCCCGAGCATAAGCAGAAGCGATCCGCCATGGTCTGTCGGAGAGAGCTTCAAGACCAGTTCCAGAAACAGGAAGTTTGGCGCAAAAGACGCCTTCGGGCGCTAGACTGCCGACAGAGTGCAAGAAGTCTCTGCTCCTTGGATAGATCACGGGGATCTTGGCTCGGTATTTCTTAGGGTGGATCGGCATGGTGTCGAAGAGGGGTTTTTTTTTTGTCGAGATGTTGTTAATGCGGCGTGAGTCGGTGGTGATGCGCGATGAAGAAGCACGATTCGGCTGAGTCAAAAAGCGCGTAAAGTAACACTTTCGAGAGCGCGTTACTGCGCGTGGGCTGTGTGCACTGCAAAAAATCCACTTCGGGTCTTGACAACTCCACCTCACTCTACCTTATCCTCCACTCGCACCTTCTCTCTCTCTCCCCAACACCCATCTCTTCGCCAGCTTCTCATATAACCATGCTGTTCGTCGACAAATACAGACCGAAAGCGCTCTCAGAGCTGCACTATCACCAGGACCTCTCCAAGCGACTGTCCTCGCTCGCGGATCATGAAGACTTCCCACACATCCTCATGTACGGTCCCTCTGGAGCCGGCAAGAAAACTCGCATCGCCTGCCTACTGCGCGAGCTCTACGGCTCTGGAACCTACAAGCTCAAAATCGACCAACGCGTCTTTGTCACACCGTCCAATCGCAAAATCGACGTCAACATCGTCTCGTCCAACTACCACATCGAGCTGACCCCTTCCGACGCCGGGAATTACGACAGGCTGGTCATTCAGGATATCTTGAAGGAGATCGCGCAGACGCAGAACGTCGATCTCAACGCAAAGCATAGATTCAAGGTGGTCGTCATCAACGAGGCGGATTCGCTGAGTAGGGATGCGCAGAGTGCGCTCAGGAGAACCATGGAGAAGTATATGGGCAACTTGAGGCTGGTCTTGTGTGCGACGAGTACGAGCAAGATCATCGGTCCTATCAGGTCACGATGCCTCTTGTTGCGAGTTGGCGCGCCGAGCGATGACGAGGTAAGCACGCACGAATACCCAACTATCATCACATGCCATTCGGAGAGATCATACTGACAAAACATCACAATCCAACCCTTCGCTCACACAGATCAAGACCGTCCTCACCCACGTTGCAAAAAAGGAACGTTTCAACATCCCAGACACTGTCCAAGCGCAAATTTGCGACGACTGCAACGGCAACCTCCGCAAAGCCATGCTGGTCCTCGAAGCGCTCCGCATGCAGTCCCCCGACCTCTCTGGCGACATCGGCATCGCCAAACCCGACTGGGAGATCTACATTTCGAAAACCGCCGATCTCATCCTCTCCGATCCGTCCCCACACAACCTCCTCGCCGTCCGCTCCAAGCTCTACGAGCTGCTCGTGCACGCCATCCCTCCAACACTGATTCTCAAGCATCTCACAGATAATCTGGTCAAAAAGGTCGATGCGCAGGTCAGGGCGGCGATCGTACAGAAGGCAGCGTTTTACGAACTCAGAACAAGGACAGGCTCCAAAGTCATTTTCCACCTCGAGGCGTTTGTGGCAGCGGTGATGCACATCCAAAAGAGCTTCTTGTTGGGCATGGCTTGGGATGATTAGTTGCTCAGGCATCATGGGAAGAGTCAAAACTTGGTCATTTTGAATGGATGGCAATATCATTGACTCTTGATTTCTGTTCAAACACTGTTTGACAAGTATTTCGAGCAAGTTTGTGCTGCTTGATATGCTGGCTGGTTTTTATGAGAGGAATACTGTTCACTCTTTTCGTAGATTACGCTTTAGGGATGCTTCGTCTGGCGAGCCGTGAACGAGACCCTGGTTGCCTTACACCATGTCGTCAAGTTTCTACCGCATCTCCTCTTGCAGACCTGTCAAAGAAGCCAAGCCCGATCAAGTGGAAACGTCTACTGCTGCTGCTGCTGCTGCTGCTGCTGCTGCTGCTGCTGCTTCTTGGGCGAATTACCTTTGCTTCGTACAGGCTTCTGCTCGACATCCCAACGCTTGCTAGCAACATCGCCACCGTTGGCCTGGCTCATGAGCTGGCGCAGCTGTTTCGCCCATGCCATCGACGAAAGACTTGGGTGATCAGCATCATGTGCATCGCTAAGAAGCAGGGTGTAGAGCAAGTAGGGCAGATTTGACTTACCTTGACATGCAGGCGACCTTTGATCTTCCAGGGAGTCAGGCTTGGGCTGGCATCGTAGAGCTCCGAAGCCTGTGTGCGGTGTGCGAACATGCATTTTCAAACGAAAGTAGAGCTTGGGTGAGAGGTTGCTGAGTCAAGGTCAAGTGACGATGGGAGAGGACCGGCAGGACCGTGTACTTACGTGATCGTGAGCGACCTTGAGAATGGCAAAGTTCAGGTCGTTCCAGTGGTCCTGCTGCCAAGCCTGTTTACCGCTCGCAATGCACAATGATCCTAACGTGTCAGCTCTATGTTCTATGCAATCCGAGTCGATGACGCCGTGGTACTTACGCTGGCGAGCGGGGCTTGCTCTCGACCCGGAGTAGTCGGAGCCGAGGTGGGTTCCTTCTTAGTCGGCGTCTTCAAGACGTCCTTGCTGGTCGAAGCAGCCGCGCTGCTGCCGCTGCTGATATTGTTTTTGTTGCGGGCTTTCGTAGGAGTGCTAGGCTGAGAGATGGACGGTTTGGTCTCCTCGTTCTCCATCATCTTACGAATCTTTTTGAGGGTCTTCTGCCTGGAACCTTCGTCAACGTCGCCAAACGTCTCCCGCTTGAACTTGTTCGAGGTCGACCGAACGTTGGAGACGGGAGTGGCGGTTTCGCCACCATCGACGACCATGGAGGGTTTGTCCTCCTCATTCTCGTCGCCAATGGTGCTTGTGGTGTCCTCGTCCATGTCCATCGCGTCGGCGGATGGGAGCTGAGTTTCGGCTTCATCAGATCGGTTCGAGAGGAGTGGCGTGGTGCGCGGCTTGCGCTTGCCAGGGGTAGCGGGAGTGGTGCTGGAAGTGTCGGAAGACATGTTGGTAGAAGTACGCTTGGGAAGGGCTGGTCCACCTTTAAAAATAGCCATACCAAGGGCCGAAAGTAACGTGATTATAAGAGGCGAAGGCGAGCGATGCTAGTAAAGCCAAGGTGGCCTAAGGGAAGCCGCTAATATCGGATGGAAAAGGATGCGGGGTTGATGTGGTGAGGAGAGGTGCGGAAACGAACGTCGGACGCTTTGGAGACGATCCATATTTATGAACAATGCCTTGGGATTATTCTCCGCACATGTGCTTTGCTTCGACGCTCGTGGTACATCTGCCCCTTCCGCATTCACTCAAACATTCCATTTGAGAGGCAAGTGCTAGCTACACGAAAAGGAAGAGCAAGCAGGAGTTCAATGTGACGAAAGGTTCAAGGAATACCGAATGAGGGGCTTGACACAATAGTGATCATCGTCCAGTAAGCTTTCCGCGAGCGAGCGGAACAGCTCGTTCACGCTCGTGCAATGTCTACTACAGTGGCAAACCTTATCCGGCTGCCCGAGCACTCTCCGTCCAACAACAAACCGTTCAACCTGCAGGTGGGGTTCCGCTGCGGGAAAAAGCAATGAGCGTTGAGCTCGAGAGCCTTGATCGAGCCTTTCACCCTCTCCGACGAACAAGGTGTGGCAGGTTAAAAGTCTGCAGCGACAAATGAATTGTTCACAGAATGATGCAGCATGCACAGTCTCATACACAAACCTTATCATCGCGAACACTATGTAGTCAAAGAAAAGAGAGATGCAAAGTTGGCATCGCCAAAGCGACCCGAGCTTTTTTCATTTCATGTGTACTCATTACTGATTGCGGTAGAACTGAGACATCCTGTCAAGGGCCTCATCATACGCATCACGCAGCTTTCGCAGCTCGCGCGTCGCAGCATCTCCTTCAACATAGTCGATGGCATCGTCTTCCTTGAGCTTCTTGGGCTTGATCTTGGCAATGGGAGTCTGACGAACGATGGAGCGAACCATCTTTTTGAAATGTCGGGCTTCCTGTTCCTCGACGAGCGTCCAGGCATCACCGTGTTTACCAGCACGCGCGGTACGACCAACACGATGGACGTACTTGGCCGGGTCGATGGGTGCATCGTATGAAACCACATGCTCGACGGAGGGCAAATCGATACCACGAGAGATGAGATCCGAACAGACGAGGAGGTCGATTTCGCCCTGTCCGAATTGGGTAAGGATCCGCTGGCGGTCGGAGGGTTTAAGTTCGGAAGAGTAGTTTTTGACAACCAGCGGTCGACCGCCTCGCGGGATGAGGCCGGTTTCACTCCTGACTTCCTCAAAGATTTCGATGAGCTTGACGAGTCTTGCAGCAGAGTCGACTGATTTGGTGAAGCACAGCGCCTTGTGGATTCGGCTGTTGTTTTCAACGTCGTCCGGTCGATGCAGGAGGTAGAGGAGGTGGAAAGGTTTGTCCGCCGAGGTCGTGATGAGCATGTGCTCACGCAGCGAATGCGGTAGCGAGAATCGCTCGTGATGCTGTCCACCGTTCGGTCGTCCATCCTGTTCGTCTCCCGCTGAGTGACTGTCCTGCACGGTGATGTAGTGCGGGTTTCGCAGACCGAGCGCGGCGATCTTGGCAGGATCACGTGTCAGGGTGGCGGAGAACAGAAGCTTCTGGACAGACGGTACTGCATCTTCCTGTAGTGTGGAAGATGCCGCCGATCCCAAACCTGACGAGGCAGCGGAAAGCAGCTCGTACGGCGCTTGCGCAGAACCTGACGAGACACCCGTAGCACCGGTTTTGCCTTCAGTAGCAGCCAACACGCGGCGAAGCCACTCCTGGAACGACTGGTTTAACAAACGATCCGCTTCGTCGATCACCAAGAACCGCAAATGTGCCAAGGTGAATCCGGGCGTAGAGTCCAGATGATCGATCAATCGACCGGGCGTCGCAATCAGAATGTCGACCTTGGATTCTCTCGGTGCGTCATCTTCGTTGTCGTCATCTGCAGCCGATGTGCCGACAAGCTGGTTCTGTTCGTGCGCAAAGCTGTGCTGACCTGTCGCGGTTCCGATCCTCAACCCGGATCCTTTCGCTACCAGCTCGAGCGTGCTCCTCACCTGCGCGACAAGGTCGCGAGTCGGAAGAACAATGAGAGCTCGCAGACGGACAATCTGTCGCGTGCGAAGAACTTCGACGATGGGCACAGTGTAGGCGAGTGTCTTGCCGCTTCCCGTAGGGGCCGAGACGCACAAGTCGCGCGGCGGTGCGAAAGGTCGGTAGAGAGATCGGCTTTGCGGTTGGGCAAGCAGAGTAGGAATCACAGAGACTTGGACGGCGAACCACTCGCTGACACCAAGCGCCTCGAGCCGGGAGCGGACCGTGTCGCTCAATGCCACCTTGCCAAAGTCATCGTTGGTGCTGCGGGCAGAGATGGTTGCTGAGCCTTCGTCGTCGGAAGCTGCTTCGGCCATATCCTCATCAACGACTACTTCTCCCTCGACTGTGGTTGGACGTGCAGCTTTGTTTGATGCAGCAGCTTTGCTGGATGTTACTTGCTGTGGGAGAGGTCGAGATAGCGTCGGGTCCACTACAGTTCGATTCGAAAGACCTTCGGGAAGACCAAGCGAGCTGATCAACTTGGGGTCGACGGCCTTCTTGACTCCAGCCAGCGGGAATCGCTCTAAAGCTTTCACCTCCTTCTCCTTCCCAGCCTCGTCTTTGGCTACATCTTCAACCTCCATGCTAGCATCGGTGGCTTCTTCTTTCGGCACGGCCTCCCCGGAGCCTGAAGACGAGCTTGGTTCGGAAGCACTTTCGTCTTCGTCGGAACTTGAGTCCCCATCCTCGTCCTCGTCCTCATCCTCCTCGGAGTCCGAGTCTGAGCTCGAAGCGGCATCAGACTTTGCCTCTTGCTGCTTCGACTTCTTCTTCGCTGCCTCCGCACGATGCAGAGCCTCCTCTTCTGGCAAGTGCGAGATGATGGAGTTGTCGGCTACCGCTGACGCGTGCTCAGCGTCTGTCTTTGGCTTCTTTGGCGCAGCACGTTGTCTAGCCTTGCGACGCTCCTTCTTGGCTTTGAGGTATCTCTGCTTGGCCTTTGTTTTCTCTCTTGGTCCTGTCTGCGCCTTCTTGACCGACTGTCGTAGGAGGGGTGCTGCGTTTAGACGTGAAGGATGGATGTTGAGGGCAGGTCTCGCAGCTGTTGAAGCTGCAGATGCTGCAGATGCTGCAGATGGGATTTTAGTGAGAGATGAAGACGATGCTGATGCTGGAATGCCGAAAGAGGCGGTAGCTGGAGCTTCGCCCTGAACGAGCTTGCGTTTCTTCAAGATGCGCTCATTGAGCGCGTCGAGCTTGGCATTATCGACGGGGTTGTCCTTGCCTCCGGAGGAGGATGAAGATGCTCCAAATGCATCGAAGCGCTTGATGGAGAACATGATGGCGCAGCCGAATTGACGACCGACTTGTCAATGTATCAAGTGCTCAAGAAGTTGGTGATGCACAAGGCTGGTCGTCACTGGTTAGGAGCAGCTGTGGAGCAGTTTCCGAACCCTTGAAGTCAAAAAGCGCAAGAAGCTCTCCTTCCAAAAAATTAAACAGATTTCACCGGAACTCGGACAGAGCGTAGCTGACTTGAAATTTGTCATCAACTGGACTTCTCCACATTTCAGCACACACAACTCAGCACGGCCATCTTGTCGAGGCTTCACCACATAGCATCGACTTTTCATCGACTTTCCTTGCTCGCACGACCCCTGGATCATTGCGTAGACGGAGGAGCAGAATACAACATGCCGGCCGCAACGACACAGGCCAAATCGACGACCGAGATCGCCAATGCAGGCTTCACTCACATCCAATCCTCGAAAAGCAGCGCGGTGCGCACCTCGCCCGACTTTCTGGTGCTCGTGCTCGACATCAACCCGCTAGCATGGACAAGACGATCCGAGGCGCTGGCAAAGGGCAAGGAAATGGAGGTCTCTAGCGATGTGGCTCTCGAGGACGCTCTGTCGGCCATTATGATCCTGCTCAACGCACACATGGCCATGCAGCACGAGAACGGTCTTGCGATCTACGCAGCAGCTGGAACCGGCACAGCGCAGCTTCTCTACTCCACCGCTTCATTCTCGGCCAAAGCGACCGGTACGGGCTCAACAAGTTCAGCAGCCTCCTCGAGTGCACACAAGCCAGATGCGAACACGTATCAACACTTCAAGCTGGTGGACGACAACCTGGAGCAAGGTATCCGAGACACGTGCAAGTCGATGTTCGATCGTGTGAGACAGGCACAGGAGACCGCAGAAGCCAATGCAGACAACGAGACCGCAAAACATGCGGCGTTGGCACGATCAGTCAATGTCGGTATCGTCTCGGCTCTCTCTCAGGCCTTGTGTCATCTTAACCGATTGGGACTGAGCGATGCTACAGACGCAGCCAATGCCGGAAACGGCATCGCTGCGACGGCACAGACCAGAGCTGGTGGCGGCAACACGGCGTCAAACGGAAGTGGTGGTGGTGGAGCTGGCAATCTCGGAAGCTTCAAATCCCGCATTCTCATCCTGAGCGTCACCCCAGACGCTTCGACACAGTACATCCCGATGATGAACTGCATCTTTGCGGCACAGAAGAAAGGGATCACCATTGACGTCTGCAAGCTATTCGGAAGCGATACCGTGTTCTTACAGCAAGCATCCTACCTCACTTCGGGCACCTACTTTCGCCTCGCCGACCTGGACCGGAATGAGCGCGAAAAGGAAGGAGCGACGGACATGCGCTCGAGTCTAGTACAGACGCTATTGACGACGTACTTGCCATCAAGATCGATGCGAGGAGCGATGAATCTGCCAACGCTGGAAGAGATTGACTTCAGGGCGGCCTGCTTCTGTCATAGGAGAATCGTGGACATTGGATACATCTGCAGTGTCTGCTTGAGTCTCTTCTGTCAGCCAAGGCCGTTCTGTCTCACGTGCAGGTCCAAGTTCCCAAAGGACACGTTGGGGAGGTACGAGAAGGAGCTCCAGTTCACTTCGAGTACAGATGCAGCTGCAGCCACTTGATAGAGTCAAAGCAGCAGTGTCCAATGACGGATTCCTTGGCAGAATCTCGACACCGAGTTGTCGTATATGCCTTGCTCCTGTCTCAGCGATGCGCTTGCGATTGTGTCAGCCTGATGAAGAAGTTCATGCAGGAAACTGCGATCGGGTCAGAGACAGCGGCAAGGTAGGATGATTCCGTGGGGCTGTTTACTTCCTTATCTCTAGGGAGACAATAGTCTGACCTATATCCAAGCTCCGGCACAGATGCAGCTGTAGAACCTTCTGTGAAAGCTCTCCGGTTCTTGGAATCATTCTGTCCTTTCAACATCACGGCACTTGGATGAATTCGGGTCGGCCCCACCTCTCAACGCAAGTGCCAAAGACGGCGTTGGCTTGTAGCTCTTCACTCTAGCATCGACCCACATGTGACCATCCACGCCCTGTCGCAGCAAAGTCTTGCAAGAGGGACCGTAGGCTTCTCTCACTGCTCGGGTCCTTGCAATCATTCCTAGGCACATAGGCTGACGGCTATGAATAGAAAAGTATGGTTCTTGAGCGAGCAAAGCTAATAGAAAGTACATCGATCATATTAAGCAGAAGAAGAAGTAAAAATCAAACGAGAAGCGAGGCACAACGGATCTAAGCTACGAGATGCGTCTCGTCTCCCAATGGTTGGAAATCGATCGGACACCGAGGATCACGAAGCGCCTATTCAAGACAAAGGACTGTTCAGATTCGGAGACGGAGAAGAAACGCCGCTCAAAGACGGTCGCTCGAGCTCTTGTGGTGACGAGCGTGAAGACCGCTGCGGCGGAGCACATCGTCGTGGCCGGCCATCGCTAAGCCCATCACATCGCGCTCGACCTCTGAAGCGTTACGTGCTTCAAAGATCTCATCCCTCCTGCCGCTGGCAGCTGGCAGCCTGGTCTCCTCGGCCACGGGCTGCTTGCCAATCTGACCGTTGCCGACCATGACCATCTTTCCTTGACTCGGCACACCATCCACGACAACGAAGGCGAGCGCCGGACCGGGAGCAAAGAGGTTCGGGTTGGGTGGCAGCTGAGCGACGCTAAGCTTGCTACCCTGGCGGGTGGTCTTGAGCTCAATCATGCGCTGACCCATGTTCATGCCGTGGGTCGAGAAGCCGGTGCGGACGAGGACGACTTTGGCCCTCTGCGCGTCGGAAGCCGAGGGAAGGTTGATGGTGAAGCCATTTCCGCCGTACGAGAAGGTGCGGGGGATGCCGTTGTTGGAAGGTCGAGGCGAGTCGTAGTACTCTGGGTACCATCGCTCGACACGATATTCGGTCTTCCACTTGGTATTGGTGTTGACGTCGGCGTTGGGGTTGGAGCCGGAGACGAGGATCGAAGAGTCTGGAAGAAGGGTGGCAGACGAGTGGTAGAGGCGACCAATGTTGGTGCCACCGACGCGCTTCCAGCGGTTGCCCTTGCTCGCTTTGGGGTTGTAGACCAGGGGCTGGTAGGACGGGTTGTCACCGTACGACTCGCCAACGGGGTGGCCGACAGAGTTCGGGTTAGTGTTGTACCCAGCCACGCCGGTGGTGACGCCGTTACCGAACCAGATGCGTCCATCGGGAAGCTGGATGAACTGGCCCATGGATCGACCTTGGGGGAGATTGTCGACCGCCTCCCAGGCACCACCCTGTAGAGGACTGATCTGCTCACAGGAGGTAGAGGCGGGAAGCTCAGAGACGGCAATGGTGGGTCCACCTTCGTTACCCCAGTTGGAGACTTTACCCAGGCTCATACCACCGCAGAATAGGATGGTCTCCTTGTAGCCGTCGGCAGGAGTGAGAGGAAGCATGGCAGATCCTCCCGAAGCAGGATAGACACGGGGCGGACCAGGGATGGTGGGGAGCGCACGCTCGCTCTGCTGTTTGTAGTTCCACAGGATCGCCTCCCTTCCGGCCTGGATGAAGACCTCACCGGAAGACATGAGGTAAGAGATAGGGTAGAGCGACAGAGGCACGGTGCGCTGCAGGACGGGCAGCTGGCGGCTGGCACCATCGCCCTTGGGTGGGTAAAACTCGTAGGTAGGGTTGTTGGAGTATTGGCTAGGGACAAATCCTCCATCGCGCATGCCGCCGAGGATGATGTTGGAACCGTCTGCAAGAGGCTCGACGGTGGGGTACCACCTCTCTGTGTTGAGCTGGTTGGCGGCGTTGTCGTCCCACTGGCATTGCTGGTTGTCGCAAGGCTTGAGGAAACGCAGAGCCTTGCCACCATTGTATGCACCGTATCCCTGTCCTGCCTTGGCGGTAGCACCGTTGGTGGTGACCGCCTTGTTACCACCCGTGACGAGCCACCTGCCGTCACCGAGGGTCATGCCACCGGCACAGAACGTGTTGGAGCGCACCTCCATGGGACGGTACTGGTTCGAGTTGATATCGTACTCGACAGCCCAGGCAGGGTGGCCGTTGACGCGGACAGGGTTGTTCTCGGTCTTGTCGAGGATGTAGACCTTTTGTTCTGTGCCGAGGAACATCATCTGTGCCGAGACACCCGAGTTGCCGACAACTTGCATCGTACCAGCTTTACCCCCCATGCCACCCATAAGGGCGGACACGCCATTGCCGGTGCCGACGAGAAGGAGGGCCCCGAGGACCATGCCCTTGAGCGCCATCATTTGGGTCGAGATCGCCATGATGGCTGTATTCTTGTGAGTGATCTTGTGTTGCTGTTGTAAGTAGTTGCGAATGATTATCGAAGCTGGTCGGGGTTTGCTTCGCTTCTGTTTGTCGCTCTTCGATGTCGAGAGCAGATGTTAGGGTGCTGAGAAGGGGGACTAGTACGATTCAGAAGCTGTGGGACCTGTGCTGGTTCTTGACAAAAGAATGTGATTGCTGATCGCGGGACCGTCAAGGATGGGGAGGAAGGATTACGAATGGGGGAAGGGGGAGGGGGTAAGGTCGAGACAGGGGAGTGGGATGGTGGTGGAGAGCAAACAGGAAGCGAGGATGGGGCCGACCATCAAGAGGGAAGAGAGGAAGTATCAGGTTAGGTCCTTGTAAGGCGAAGGCGGAGGAACTTGTGCTGAGGGTGAGATTCACACAAGATCGTTGTCCCACCTCCGCCAAAGAAGCGGTACGGCGGACATGGTGAAGGACACACTCATCCATGCAACAAAATCGAGCCGTTGCGACGTTGAAGCAAAATGCACATTGGCGAGGACGCTTTCGAAGCTGTAACGCAGCAAAAGCTTGTCAACAGTGTCGGTGACTTCGGGCCGCGGTTTGGCTCGAAGCTCGAGGTGTTGAAGGGAAGTGTAAACACATGCACACTGCGGTGTTGGATAGCAATGGTGAGACAGAACATCTCTGACCTTGTGGAAGAAAGGCTTGCGCAGGACAAGACACAAACCACCTTGCACATCGAATGATGCCGAGACACGACGAAGCGAGGAAGGGCGGTAAGGGCGGAAGGACAGGAAGGCGACCAGTGCCCGCCATCGTGTTCACTCGGCACGGAATCAACGGAAAGGCAACGGCGAGGGCGAAAGCGCTTGTTGTAGATCAGGCACAGCACAGCATTCATTCGACTCGGTGCCCAGACGAGAGACAAAGTGAGGACAAGCAGGACGCAAGAGTTGCGGCAGACTCTCGAGGGCTCGAGTGTACGTGCTGGCCAAACGGTTGCTGCTCCCTTTACCCACCTCAAAGGGGGGGGGGGGGGGGGGGAGACAAGGAGGCTTGCCGCTGAGGAATGCTTCGATTTGTGGAAACGAGACAATGGGACGAGTGTACCTGAAAGAGAGAACGAGAGAAAGAGAGGAGGGTCGAGGGGGCTTGGCATGGCCATGACTTTGGTCATTGACAGAGACAGAGTGTCAGGGCAGGGGAGCGTGCATTTGGGGGGCGTGTCAGGAGAAATGTGACAGCTCGGAGCATGAAATTTGTCGCCCCGCTGTCCATGCTCTGTACTGTATCAGCAGCGTGTGTTGGACCCCTTTGCAGCATTTCAGTGTTGCATTGCATGCATCAATCTCGAATCTCAAGGCCAATCTCTGTATCTGTCCATTACACAAGCACAAAGACTCGTGCCAAGATCGACAAACAAGTTGAGTCTAACTCTCTTTGCAGAAAGCCACACTTGCAGAAAGCTTCCGGTCCATCCGCCAGCTTGCCTCCTGCTTTGGATAAATGGGTCTGCCAAGAGGACAAAAAGCTTGAAATCGAATCCTTGCAACACTCTCGAGCGATGCGAGCTTGGATAAATAGAAGGGAGCAAGGCTCGAGCTCCAAAGCCAAAAACCGCACAGCCTGGTTCGATGGAGAGTGTAGAACCTCTGCTCAGTCAGCCTTGAGCATGTGGGGGTTTGCTGCTTGCATGTGATTCTGTGGCAGGAAAAATAGCTGAGTATGCTGTCATGGGTTCGAGGAGGTGAGAGGAGAATGGCATGTGACGTGTCTCCTCTATCGAGTCTGCTCTCTCACTCACTCTGCCAAAGAGGCTTTACGCGTCGTGTCGATCTCGCTTTACCTTGCTTGACGAAAGGGCTGCTTTGTGACCCCAGGAAAGTGGTTTGCGAGCATGGAGCCGAGAGGCAGGCACGCTGCACAACGACGAGGAGCGGACAGGGAAAAGGGAAGGCGATGCGTTGCGAGAAATGTTCTCGTGCATAGCCGACGAGGCGCCATTTGCAGGGCGCTTTCACTGTTGGACTGGGAGATCCGGCAAAAACGCCTTTTCCGCCCCGCTATCCGAGTCCAACACGGCTCGCTTGACACATTCTTTCAATGCTTTGCGTTGGTAGGCGAGCGGGTCAACACGGTCGATGGGTGACAACCTCCGTTTTTCGGTTTGCGAGCATTGGTATGGATGAAAATGAAAGAGGAGCGAAGAGGCTGTGCACATGCGATGGCGCTCACTGACAGGAGAAAGGACAACTACGGACGGGCTCCGACAATCACACCTACAGTAGGTCAAGACCAAAGTAGTCCGCAGAGCTAGGCTGCTCTCAGCGTCGGACTCCAACCCCACTTTCGTGGTGAGGACAGGCTACTGTACTGCTGAGCGCTAGGAATTTACAAGTTGCATGCATCTGATGATTAAACGTGACGAAGGTGTCAGCGAAAGTGCAAGAGAGAGAGCAAGAGAGACAGAAACGCGTAGGCAAGGCTCATTCCTCGCGACCTCGCCTCCTGGCATATCGTGCAGCTCACTCTACTCTTTTTTGGGGCTTCCGTTCCGCTCTGCGCGATATTTTTCAAAGCGTTCCTCGTCTAACACAAAGGCGCCCAATTTTCACAGCAATCTGTGAGATCAGGAAGCTAACAATCTAAAGCTAGCTAAAAAAAAAAAAAAACGTTCACACGTGACGGCCAATTTGAGAAGAAAGAGCTGCTGCAGTTGGAGCGAGTTCCGAGATTTTGCCTCTCTCTCAATTCGCACTCTTTCTCACACGATCCAAAACTATCAGCTCTATTCCGCACTCCTCCTCTTTCGTCTTCACGCACATACCACAAAGAAGGTCGGCAGGATGTTTGCACGACTCACGACGGCCGTCATGGCCTCTTCAAAGGCCTCTTCGTCACGAATGCTCACAACAGCGGCTGCTATCAAGCCTATCCCCAAGCCTCAAGGTAAGCTCCTCCGATCCTTTTTATTGCCGTCTCTACACTCGACAGTTTTTAATGACGTTCTGTTTCCTTCCTTACCTTCAATCAATCACCCAATATCGATCTCAATGCAAACATCATTGCTGCAGGCACTATCTCCGACCCGGCCACATTTCTCACTTCCATCTCGCGCCCACGCCGCGACCTCGCCTCCAACTCGTCTCTCACATCTGCCATCGGCGAAGAGTGGTCCAACATCTTCACCATTCAATCGAGCCAGCTCAAGCAAGCCGGAGTCACAACAAAAGACCGACGATTCTTCCTCTGGGCAAGAGAAAAGTTCCGCCAGGGCGCAAACCCAGACGTATTTGTCATCGATGCCAAGCCCAAGAAGAAGGTTCGTGGTTGGGGCGCAAGGGTCCAAACTGCCGAGAGGATTCGTGTGCGCGGTGTGAGGAGGCCAGGAGAGAAGTGACCTTGCCTACGAACGAATGCCGCCACATTATTTTCTCATCTGTACAGTAATACAACAACATCTCATTTTTCACACACAGGATCAGCATAACGGACGGCAAATGTGTGTCGTTGGAGCTTGCATTGCGTGTCCGTTAAAAGAGAATGATGGTGGAAAAGGCTGGTGGAGTTCTTGTTCTTTGAATGCCTCGATGTCTACCTTCGCTGCTGCTGCTGCTGGAGGAGCTGCTGCTTGCGTGTGGCTTTGATGACTTCAGAGCGGCGGTCCATCACGGCAAGAATTGAGTTTTGGATCAAAGTGTAGATACCCGATGAGAGCCAGTAGATGACGAGCACCTGCGGAAATCCAATGTCAACAAAGAGAAAAAGCGTCAGTGAATATACATCCTTTGCAAGAAAAATCAGAGGGTTCGGACAGCAACTTACACCCGGTGCCTGACATGCGATCGGAATGAAACCAATCGCCATGACCCTGAGAGCATTGGTGATGATCCTGACCCTTCTTGGTTCTTCCTCGCCCGTTGCCTCGGCTGGATCCTTGCTCCCGGCCGCGAGCAGCTTCTCAGCCGTCCTATCCGCTGCGTCCGTCTCGCCCGAGGTGACGGCTCTGATTTTAGCCAGACTTCTCCTGCTCCAGCTGTTGAGCTCTGTATTTGCCAGTGTCAGCATTCCGAAGCTGAGGGGACCGATCATGGTCGAGTCCTTGTCAACCAGTGTAGGACCCCCCATGGTGCCTTGAAGCTTGGAGATGGCAGCCTCATCAAAACCGCGGTCGGCAAGGATGGCGGTGCTCGACTTGAACTGCTGCGCGAGCTCCGGAGACGGAGACCACCACGGCAAAACCTCGGTGGCGAAGGGAGAGGCAGGATCAAGCGCAGACTGTCGGAGAAGAGCGGTCATGAGGAGGAAGACAGGGATGCTGATCGTCGCTGGACCGATGAAAGCTGGCATAGGAGACACGTTGTGCTTGCGAAGGAGCGCAGTCAGCGCTGTTTTCAACTATCATGCCAGAATGCACATCGTGTGGTATCAAGGTCAGTCAGTCTCGTCATCACAAAGTAAGATACCCGTCAAGGAGAATTGCAAAAAACCTACCTCTTTCTGAGCCTCCTTATGGAAAGCTTCATACGACATGCCAGCTCTCCTACATTTCGCCCGCACCTGCAAGGGAATCTGCTCCTTCATGATCTCCCATTCTGGTAGCACCTGCTCGGTAAGTTTCCGAGTCTTGCTCCTCTGCCACAGTGTCACGGGCAGGGTAACGACGGTTCGGACGGCAAAGGCGAGCACAAAGATGGCTAGCGCGTTTGCATGCGGCCCGGTGAAATGTAAGGTTTCTGCGAGGTTTTGGATGGTGGGGACCCATGGTTCGAGAAACTCAAAACCAGCTGTTACGATCTCGGGCTCGGCGACGGCTTGAGTGGTTGTGCTGGCGGTCTCAGCTGAAGACGTTGCTGCTGCATTGGCAGCGGGTATTGGGGAGGTCAAAGGGGCGGCGGAGAATGCTGCTGTCGATGATGCGAATCCGCGGTGACCGCTTGAACGGAATCGAGATGGCAGAGAGATGCGAGAGAAAGAAGAGCTGGCTGTTGGAGTCACAGGCGCTCTTGTGCGAATGCCAGCGACGGCGATGCGAAATACTCCTGTCGAAGCCATTGTTGTGGTGGAAACGACCTTCCCAATTAGAGCTTTGGAGCGGTGCAGCGCACTGTGCAAGGGAAGCCGTCTATGTACCTGTGACTGCCTTGCTGGTCACAGCGTCGATGCCGAGCTGTTGAAGAGGTGTACGACAAGGTGCTTGAAGCTGTTGATTGCATGTCAAAGAAGACATTTTGTGTAGCAAAGCAGCAGCAGCAGCAGCTTGCACTCCACTTTTCTTCCCGAAGGACCATCGGCGATGCTTTGTTTTTTGCATTCATCGCCGATGCGTTAGAGTGACGGTTGCACGCCTTTTTACGCGACGGAAAGAGCGCGTTAATTTTTCAACGTTTGACAAGGTGCAGCGTGGAGGTGTTGGTTTGGATTTCGGTGTGTCAGTTTTACCGAACAAGCTGAGTTGCTTCTTAGCTTGCCACCAAGCTAGCTCGGACAGCTTCCGACTGTGCAAAAGGGTTGCCTTGTCGTCGGCAAACACACACATACACGCATACACACACACACACTCTTCATCTTCACGGAACGATCCGAGTTGAAAAGCAAGCGTGGCAATTTGCTATCGACTGTCACATTTTGCTTGGAGGGTCACAATTGATTCGACCTCTCGATCCTCTCCTCATCACATCTTCAGTCTCCTTCCCTTTCCGCACCTTGCTTCCGCACACCATACAAGTCGAAGCACAAGAAGCGATCATGTCTTGTCCCTCCACTACCATCGCTTCTTTCCACACCATCTCATCCGACATCTGATCTGGCCTTAGCAACACAGCATCATCATCATCATCATCATCATCATCATCATCATCATCATCATCATCATCGACTCCGCCTTTCGAGCTTCATCGCCCCCACATACACATAGCTACCATCATGCCAACCGCATCGGATGAGTTCGACGACATCGATGACTTTGACGACTTTGGCATCGATGATCTCGACGATTCCGCACTCCTGCAGCTCGACCAGATCGAGAACAAGCTTGTCAGCGCTGGTACTGCACAGCAATCTGCATCACGGCCCACTGTCGCGAGCAATGTCTATCCATCATCGTCTTCTATTCAGACTTTGTCGGCCGTCTCCAATCGAAGAGCCAACCCCGCAGCTCGTGCGGCTCAGCTGCAGCCTCCAGCCTCCAACGGTTCCGCATCATGCATCAACAGAGCGGGTCCATCTGCGGCAGCATCTACCTCTGCAAAACCAATGCAGCGAGTTTCTTCTGTCGGTTCCAATGCATCGACTCAGCCCGCATCCTCTGATGCCGCTCGCCAGATGAATCTCTTTGGCAAGCCCGTCACCCCTACCCGACCACGAGCTGCCGGCAAAGTGGTCACATCCAGCCCTGGACACATCACCATCTCCTCACAGTCGGCCTCCACCTCCGCCATGCAGGCCAGTACTGCCGATAACACAAATGCATCTTCGAGCTCACGGCCTCTGTGGCAGAACAAGGTCGGAACCAAGACATGGGACAGAGAAGCATATCTTCATCGCGAAAGCGCCAAAAACCGCGAAAAAGACGAGTTCGGTACACCCATCGATGTAGATGCGCTCGAATTCGAGGACAACGCTGTCAGCCTTACGCGATCCATTGGCAAAGGCAAGGCAGAGGGCGACTGGGATGCTGATAGCAAGTATGTCAACGTGCTTCCACCAGCGCCAGCAGATGACCGTCGTAATCTTCCGCCTCCGCAACCGCAAAAGTGCAAGATCGACCTCGAAGCCGCAAACACCTGGATCTACCCCACCAACATGGAGAAGCGTGATTATCAGTACAACATTGTTCAGAAGGCGCTCTTCAACAATGTCCTGGTTGCTCTTCCGACCGGTCTAGGTAAGACCTTTATCGCCGCTGTTGTGATCCTCAACTTCTTCCGATGGTTCCCGGATGGCAAAATCTTTTTCTTGGCGCCGACCAAGCCGCTCGTCGACCAGCAAAAGACAGCATGCCATCGCATCTGCGGCCTGCCCTGGGACTGCGCCGTCGATCTGACGGGTGACAAGGTCAGTGCTCAACGTCATGTCTACTACCAGAGCAAACGCATCTTCTACATGACTCCCCAGACGCTCGAAAACGACATACGCAGAGGTAGTTGTGACCCACGCGATGTGGTCTGCGTCGTAGTAGACGAGGCGCATCGGGCACGAGGCAGATATGCCTACGGCGGTGTTATCGGTCAAATCATGGAGACCAATCCCCACTTCCGAGTCCTTGCACTCTCTGCCACTCCGGGCAAGGACTCGGACAGCGTACAGCAAGTTGTGGATCAGCTTCACATCAACCAGATCGAGATTCGCACCGAGGAGGCCATCGACGTGCAACGCTACACTTTTCGCAAGCGCGAAGAGATCGTCAACGTTAGCCTCGGCAAAGACCTCAACAGAGTCAAGGACAACTGGGCCAAACTCATGCAGACCCAGATGGACCCGCTCATGAAGGCTGGTCTGCTCCGCAACCAAGACCCCGTCTTTCTCCATCCTTTCGCCGTCAACGCCATCGCCAAGGACAGAAGCCGCGCCGGCATCCTCGCCAAGCAACCTTGGCTGCGATCCTACATTACCGAGCTTGCTACCATGGCACTCTCCATGCAGTACCTTATGGAGCAGTCGCCCACCATGTTTTACAACCGCCTCAAGGAACGATCGATAGGCTACAACTCGAAGGGCAAAAAGACCTCTACTTCCAAGCAGCAGATCTACGCCAACACCAACACGACGTTTGCCGACATCGTGCGCGAGCTCGAAATGATGCAGGACAACAAAGGTCGCATCCTTCACCCCAAGATGATCAAGCTCCGCAACGTTCTCATCGAGCATTTTGACAGGTGCAAAGCCGAAGAGGTGCATAATGCCGAAGCGTACGCCGAGAGCGGTCACGATGTCTTTGGCAACACGCCCAATTCGGGTGAGCTAGCCAACTTCAAAGGTTCTTCGCAAGCCGACACCAGAGTCATGGTCTTTTGCTCGTTCCGCGAGTGCGTCGACGAGATTGTCAGTTATCTCAACGACTCGGGGTTCAAGGCCACCGAGTTCGTCGGGCAGAGCAAAGCGAAGAACGGCAAGAAAGGCATGTCGCAGAAGGACCAAGAACGTGTCATCAATGACTTCAAGGCGGGCAGGTACAACGTGCTGGTGGCTACTTCGATCGGCGAAGAAGGTCTCGATATTGGATCTGTGGATCTGACCGCTTGCTATGAAGCTGTCAAGGACTCGATTCGTATGCTGCAGCGCATCGGACGAACGGGACGAAAGCGAGAGGGCAAGATCGTCGTCCTCATGTCCGAAGGCCGCGAGCAGCACAATTGGCAACACTCGAAGGACAATTACAAGGCAGTTCAGAAAGAGGTCGACTCTCGTCTCTACGTCGAGCTCTTTGACGATGTCGACCGCATGGTTCCGGATGGCATCTCGCCTCAACCCGTTCTCAAGCAAGTCGAGCAGCCTGAATTCGAACCTTCCATGGTGTCGGACGGCAAAGCTCCTAAAACGACACGTGCCAAGAAAGAACCCAAGCCCAAAAAGGATCCCAAGCGAAACATGCCCGAAGGCGGCAACATCATCGAAGGCTTTCGCAAAGCATCCACCCTCGCCAAGCGCAAGCAATCCTCCAGCAGCGTTGATGATAATGATGATGTGGACGAAGACGACTTTGATGCTCCGCCATCGAACGAGACACATAGTCAAAAAGTGCGTCGACTGCTCGACGCTGAGTTTGAAAAGGAGAACCTCTCGCTCAATCTGCGTTCTGCCAAAGACAGGCCCAAGGCGGCAGCAAGGCGCATCGCCTCTTCGCCGCCTAGCTCGCCCGACTTTTCCCCACCTCCCGTGTACAGGAGGCTGGCTGGATCTCGCTCAAGCTCGTCCATTGCCACTCCGCCGGTGTGGTCGGATGGAATTCAGACGCCACCCGTCCCCAGCACGTCATCATCTTCGCGACCCTTGGCCGCAGGCAGCACGGTCACGCGTGGCAAGAAGCTCGGCGTGGGGTTGAGGAGCTCAGGGCGCAGTATGAAGAGCTCAGGAACACTTTCACTGCTGAAGAGTGGCGATCCTGTCGATTCGAGCAGCGGCGATCTGAGCGGCAGTGCTCGCGCTCAGCTTCTCGTCTTCGGCAACTCTCCCCGCAACAGAAGTATCGCGAAAGCAATTACGATCGACGATGACGACGACGATGAGTTTGGGGATTTGGCGATCGACATGTCGATAGAGAATGCCATGATGCGCCTTGAGGCCGAAGCTGCAGCAAAGGAACAATTGGAGAGGGAGTCGCACATCGACGACAAGATTCTCAACCCAACCTTCCTATCGTCTGCATCAGGCAAGGATTCCAACAACGTTCTGGAGCCGATTCTCTCTCCCTCGACTCCTTCGCCCAAAAGGGACAGGATGATCAACGTTCATCCTGTCATGGAAGCTCTGATGGCGCAAGACGCTGCCAAGCTGAAAGCTGAGATGGCGAATAAGCACGGCACTACCTCACGATCGACACAAAAGGTGTCGGAGTCGCCCATGAAGAGCTCGATGGGTCCACCTGACTCGATCCCTCGACGTGCCGGCGGGTCTCGGGCCAAGAGGATCATCCCCGAATCGCCCGACGCGGACGCGGGCGCCGTCCTCCAACCTGCACTGCCGATCGCCATGGACGTCGACCAGGACCCTTCATCGTCGTCACCCATCAAAGCACCTGCCAAGCGCGGTGGGCGACTACAACGAGGCGCGTCCTCCACCATAGTTCCGCGCAGCGACGCAGACACGAGCCCCACCGCCGCCAGAACTGCTGCCAAAACTCGGCCTCGCGCCCGTGTCCGCATAGCAGACGACGACGACGACGAAGAGGGAGTAGAGCACAAAGCCGCCACCGGTACCGCATCGAAAGCTGCGGTCAAGAAACTAAGGAGCAAAACAGGTAAGAGGGCCGATGCTGAAGGGCGTGGAGGAAAGAAGAAGCGAAAGATCACCAACTCACCCACGTCTCGTGCGCTATTTCAGTACGAAGCGGAGCGGTCTACGGACGAAGAGGTGCACGGGGAGCGGGACGAGGATGATTCCGGGCTTGGCAGTTCGGATGAAGACGATTCGGATCGGGAAGCGGTAGGTGATTTCATGCCGACTCAGGCGCCTCGGGGCTACCATCAGCAGAGTGTATATATGCAGTCGATCATGTCGCAGCGGGCCCCGGCCGAGTTTCAGCGGATGCGGCATGCACCATTCCCAGGATTGGGGGGCAGGTTTGGTGAGCAGACGACGCCAACGAGGAGGAGGGGAGAGGTGAGGAGGGCGCAGGTGCCATCGAGCGAGTCAAGGGGTAGAGGGACGTTAGGGTCAGAGGATATGTACTCGGAGGACTCGTTCGTGGTGAATGATGAGGAGGAGATCGTTTACGATTCTGATTCGGATGCTTTGCCGGACAGCAGCCAGTTCTAGCATCTAGCCTGATTGCCTCTAGCCGAGATGGTTGGTTTGCCGGCAACATTCTCCGGATCAAAAGCAATGGATTGTTCTTTTCAGCCAAAAGCAACCACCTGAGTACATGCGACAAGAGAAGCAACGTGAATGAGAAAAGTTGCGAAAAACAAAAGCGATACAAGTACATGTGTACTCCGGCAAACATCGTCGAGCTGGAGACTGAGCGAAAGCTACATATGACTCTACAGGTCACCGAGTGGCAGTGTGGAGCCATGGTACGCAGGGAGCGGGGAGAGGCGAGGAAGTGGGAGAACTAGGAGTCATCCATCATGATCTGGATGAACTCGTTTTCGTTGATCTCTCCATCCTGATCCAAGTCGAATTCCTCGATCATGGCCTGCAATTCGTCGTCGTCGAGGGTCTCTCCCAACTCCTTTGCTACACGTTTGAGATTTCTCAACGAGATCTTGCCCGTAGCATCGTCGTCAAAGAGTGCGAATGCTTTGCGAATCTCTTCCATCGGATCTCTCGATGCGATCTTCTCGGACACTGTACGAGCCAACAGCAGACAAAGGCAAGTTTGATCGTCAGCATTCAGCAAAGGCCAAGAAGAGGTGAGATTCAAGGGCTGAAGAAGAGAAGGGAACTTACTGATCTTGTTAAACTCTTCCCACTCTAAGAGGCCCGAATTGGTCTTATCGTGATCTCGGAGCAGCTTGAGTACCTCTGCCTTTTTGAGGTCAAACCCCAGTGCGCGCATTGCGACCTTGAGCTCGTGATAGTCGATAGCACCGTCCTTGTCAGTGTCGAACAGCTCGAAAGCCTCCTTGATCTCTTGACGCTGCTCGTCGGTGAGAGCGGTATCGATGTGGTGGTGCGAGTTGACATTGCGCGAGGAAGACGAGACGGAGAGATGGTTGGGAGTGGAGGTGTGGTTGCTGGTCGAGGCGCCGAGGTTGGCCGCTCTACGCTTTGCTGCTTTTGAAGACGGAGTGTACAGCGACATTATGAGATGTGTGCGGGACGATGAACGATGGACGTTTATGGACGTTGAAAGAGAGGAAAGCGCCAGGTTGGACAGGCGAGAGAGGATGGAACGCACAGACGAACTACAGTAGGACCAACTTCATTTGACGGCAAAGCCAAAAAGCTTAACGCTGAGAAGACCAACACTTTTGGAACCCTTCTCGCGCCTCGCTGCTGTGTTGTGCGGTAGCTGTACTGTATGCTCTTTACGCGATCTTGTCTGGCTGAGCGGCACTATTTTGGCAGAAAGTATGTGAGAAGACGCGTCCAAAGTGCTTGTATTTTTTTTTGTTTATGTTGAATCGCAAGAAAGCTACACCTTGGCGCTGATCGGCGACTTTCTTTGCTCTTGCTGTATGCTGACTTGAAATCGGGTTGAGAAGAAAAAAAAGGGCCCAATTGCTCCACTTTGCTGCTGCTGCTGCTGCTGCTGCTGCTGCTGCTTTCGGTGGCGTTTCACGAATCTCTGCGCTCAGCTGCACGTTGGCTGAGCAACGCAATCCAAAGAACCCTGTCAAAGGCCTAATTCTAGCGCTCAGATCCTCCTCCTTCTTTGGCAAAGGCTGAGTCGATGCGCAAATCAGTATCTGTCACATCTCTCTAAATCAAACCACCACAAGACAATACTCGCACGTTCGTTTCGATCGGTTTGATTAGGTTCACAGGGCTATCAAAATTCTGGCATAGAAGCTCAGATACGCGCACGGACAAGGACGAACGAGCTTGCAGCAACACTCTTTACACACTCTTTTCTCTACCACTCCGCATCGAATCGGATCAATTTGTTTAAAGACCACAGGCTCATCGAATCATCACACAAGCATGGCCAAGAGGGGCAACGGAAGCCGTGGAGGTCCACCAAATAGAGGTCGTGGCGGAGGTCGTGGCGGCGGTCGTGGTCGCGGAAGAGGTCGAGGTGGTGGCAGCGGCGGCGGTGGTTTTCACCCTTTTGGAGGTAGCGGAAATGTGCTCGGCGGACCACCCGCATCAGGCTCGCCATCTGGATACGGATCGCCACGCGGTGGCTCTGCCAATGGCAGGCCCTATCGAGGTCGCGGAAGGGGCGGTCATCTCTCGGTCTCTGGGCAGAATCGTGTTGGCTTCGACTACTCGGTCATGACGCGTGGCAACCGCCATGACTATGACGATGACGAGGACGAAGATGATGACGATGACGAGGACGCAGCCGACTTTGCGATAGAGCCGCCAGCAGCCTACAAGCACAAAGTCAAGCCGCATCTCGAATCCAACGTCCTCTCAGATCTCGAAGACGATACCCCCAAAGCAAAGATCTCGAAACCTCGCCAAAACATTCCTTCTGGCTCTGCAACGCCACAGCGCGCTTTCAACAACACTTTCAATACAGCAAGTACCTCCAAGTCACGCTTCACACCGCGTTCCAATGCACCAACCAACTTTCCCGAGTTCTACACCACCAGAGGCGCTGGTGGAGGTGCCAAGTTCCGTCCACCAGAGGAGACCGAAGACGCCAAATACCTTGCCGGTATCCCTGGCCTGCGCAGACCCGAGCGAAGGCGATTCGACCAACCTCGTTTCGGAGACCCGGCCGACAAGACACAGAGCCCGTTCAGAGTACCCGTCTCCTTCGTCAAGGCTACTGGCGAGTTTGGCGATCCGCTCAAAGGCAACCTTCCTCCCCGGGAAGATGATACCCCAATCGATCCATCTGCGCCTCAACACATGATGGATACGCGGCAGCAACAGCAGCCTGGTGATCCTTCTGCTACCAAACATGCTGGTCTAGGATTCTCCAAACCCTCCACAAAGCCGGCTGTTCCGGGTTCGGCGAGCAAGGAAGAGGCACCTGCCTCAACGTCCCAGACATCAGCTACACCGTATACGCCACCTCGTGCTGTCCCTGTCTTCCAGGATACTACTGCAGACGCATTCGATCTCGACCAGTATATGGACAATGACGGCGACGATCAGGATGAGGTCAATGCCTTGCTGGCTGCTTTCCCCGGTTCTAAGGAATTGGCACCTGGAGAGTCGATGTTCGAAGATGACGCTGCCATGTCGTGGTCGCTGCCTGCTTTCAAGCCCGAGGCGGCCAGTGCAGCCACCACTACGCCGTTGGCTATCGAGCAAGACGTCTTCAGCGTCCCTCCGTCTCAGCATGATGCCACGGCTGTCACTCAGTCCGAGACTCCTGCTCAAGCAAGGTCGCGTATCTCTCCGGCATCTTCTGATGACCAAGAGAAGATCATCCCTTCGCACGCACACTCACCTACAAGCCTAGACACAAAGCCAGCTCCAGCCGCCCAGCCCGTTGAGGAGGCCAAACGCGCACCCTCAGCAGAAGCTGAAGATGAGATGGAGGTCGTCCAAGAGACCGACTTTGGCTTTGTCATTGATCTCCAAGGCGAAGACCCCGCCATTGCTGCAGAGCAATCCAAGATCAGCGCAACGACTCCGTCTTCGCATCGCGTAGCGCTTGGCGATGCTGCTCCATCTTCAGCCAAGTCCTCTCGCAAGAGCAAGGCTTCAAAGCGCGGTAAGCCCCGCCGTATTCCACGCGAAGGCGATTCCGATCTGGATTGGGGCAGCGACGGCCCACCCGGCGTTTCCGACGACGATATGGTCGAGGAGGAAGATCTCGCAGCAGCTACCGCCGGTATCTCCATCACTCGCACCAACGATGATGATATCATCACCGACCCCATCTTGGCCAAAGCAATCCGCGCCGACCGTCACGAGTGGGAATCGGACGACGACGACATCGCCATGGGTATTGCCAAGCCCTCCAAGCGACGCGGAGGTCAGCGTGCCAAGCGCTCGCTGGCCGGCAAGGCTGCCGCTTCACGCAACGCTGCTCAGCTCGCTCGCAGCCGCAAGGCCGACCAGGACGCCATTGTTGCTGACTACATGGAGAACATCATGAACCAGGCCGAAGATACGTCCGACGAAGACAGAGCAGGGCTCTTCTCGGCTGATGATATGGTCGTTGAGACTGTCGATGGCGAGCTACCTGCCGGTGCGTCGGCCAAGGGCAAAGACAAGGTTCGTCGACTGTCCAACAAGCTCGATGACAAGACTGATCTGGATGCCATGATCCGCTTTATGAACGGTATGGATCCGCAGAAGGGTGGTCGTCAACTCGGCTTTGGCGATATCGAGGACGAGATTCACATAGATGAGGTCAAGGAGTGGCTCACAGAGAGTGAAGATGCCAGCGACGACGACGAAGAGGATGCGGATCAAAGCCGAGCCATCGTTGTCGGCGTCGATGAGCACAACCTTGAAGCGAAGCCAACCAAGGCTGTTGACCAGGGAATCGACTCGGATGAGGACGAGGACCTGGCCGAGCAGCTTCGCATCATTCTCGAAGACGACGAGGAGAGCAGCGAGATCTTCAGCGAAGACTCTGACTCTGAGGATGACGACGACGACGACGATTCTGACTCGGACGATGACGACGAGGGTATGTTCAACGGCAAATACTCGTGGGCCGACGAGGATGAAGACTTTATCCGTACACTCTCCTCCCAAGTCGGTGGTGCTGGCATTGGCAGCCGCTCTAAAACCGAGTCCTCCTCGAAACGCCAGCAGAAGAAGCTCTTCAACGCCATCTCACGTGGCGATTTCTCTGATCTCATGGATCTCGCATCCGCCGAGAACGACATCGACTCCGATGACCCAGCCTATGGCATGGGCTCCATTCCCACCGCGCGCAACGGCAAGCGCAAGGGCCGCAAGTTCACTTCTGACGATCTGTGGGCCGAAGAGCTGCAACAGCAATGGGACAAGGACCGCGTCAGCAAAGCCACCAAGAAGCAGCAGCGTCTCCTAGAACGACAGGCTGCAGCACTCAACCCCTTCCCCAACACGCACGGCAAAGCGGGGAGCAGCGGCAAGACCAAATCCACCAAGAAGCAGGCCAAGCTGGCACGTAAGGCAGAGAAGCGAGAGATGCGCGCCAGTCTCAAAGCGCACTCCAACAGCGTCCTTTCCGCTGTCAATGCTGCTGGATCGATCGACGCTGTTGACGAGTCTCTGTTGACCTTTGGCGGGCAATCGGCTGCTGGAGATATCATGTCGTTGGGTCTGGACAAGAGGTTCGCGTTCAACATGGATGAGCTCAACCAGCAGATTCAGCATTTCCTCTCGGAGAAGGGTCGCAATACGATGCGCTGCCAGCCGATGGACAAGTTCGCACGTGCAGAGGTTCATGCTTTGGCTGCGGCGTACAACCTGCAGTCCAAGTCCAAGGGTAAAGGTCGTGATCGTTTCCCCACGCTCATCAAGACGAGCAAGAGTGGTCTCAATGTGGACTATCGCAAGGTGAAGCGCATCGTCTACTCGAACGCAGGTGCGACGTTCGGCAACGATGCTGGACGCAGCGACTTCAAGGACAAGGGTCGGAACAAGAAGGGTGGCAAGGGAGGCGGAGGAGGAGGAATGTACGGCGTCGGCGGAGGAACCGTGCCCAAAAACAAAGAGGGAGAAGAGGTCGGCTTCGGCGCAGACAGGATTGGAGCTGATAACATCGGCCACAAGCTGCTTGCCGCCATGGGATGGACAGAGGGTAGCGGTATCGGAAGCTCACAAGGTATGGCGAATCCGGTTTCAGCTACGGTCAAGACTTCGCGTGGCGGTCTTGGATTCTAAAATCCTCGTTCTGAAATCGAGCTCTCACCATCGTGCAGTCAATACGAACGACCTTTGATGCTCGGCCTGGTTGTTTGTGCTGCTGTGTGACTGCTGAATTGCTTGAGAACGGTACGCACCCTACAAATGATCTCTGTTCCCGCATCACACTGAGCACATGTACTTTCGATCAGAAGTTACCGTGTTTCTACGATCTAGAAAGCCATATCATGAACGATGCATATAAACATATCAGTACAAAGAAGACGAGTCTTGCCCAAAAAAAAAAATTGTTCTCTTTAGTGTCTCTAATATCGCACCCAACATCTAGAGCTCCGACTTTCCACCTGTACTACTAGCAATCATCTGTTTGACCTTGTTCAAGTTGCTAATGAGTCTATCCACGACTTCGGGATTGGTCTCCTTTGCTGCCTTTTCGGCGTCCAAGCTTGCCCAGAGTTGGTTGCTGGTTTCGATGAGTTTTTCCAATACACCCTCTCCAACTCCTCCTACCGCTGCTGCTGCTGATGCTGCTGTTGTTGATGCTGCGGAGGTGGTGACGTTGTTGGTGACGGCGGCGGCGAGTTGGGGAGGGGGGCTGTTTCCGTAGACGTAGTAGAGGGCACGTGTTGCGACCTGCTGTGCGTGTCGCGGGAAGTAGTGGATCAGAGAATACCACAATAGCAGGGTGAGAGTGATGAAGACTACGATGACAAGGAAAACTTCCCAAGCTTCGAGCATGGATAGGACAAAAGTGGCTTCCACATTCCAATAGGCACGGAAGAGTTTACGCTCGATCAGCTTGATCGGATTCCAAGTCCAGCCGTTGTCAATTTGGTGAGGATGACGAGTGGTAGCGCGGGAAGAGGAGGAGGTCGATTTGAGCGGGATGTGAGTGGTGGTGGTGCTGCCGTTCAAGGTTGCGGTTGAGGAAGAGGAGGAGGCCGAAGTTGGGTTGTTGGTGGTGGACTTTGCAGGTTTGAGAGCTGCAGAAGAAGGGTGGAGATGGTCCGAGGAAGCGGCGGCCGCCTTGGAGGCCTTACGTGTCTTGGCTGGCATGTGTGAATGGAGGAGTGTGGAGAGAGCTGGGTGTCTTGGGAGATGATGGTGGTGATTGTCGAGGTTGAGCAGTCTCGCTGTGTTGTGTGTGTGTGTGTGTCTGTTTGAATTTAAACTGCGACACACCAGCGCTAGCTAAGCAGCAGCAGGTCTTGAAATCATTCGCGTTTCTCAAATTTTGAAGTTGATGGTCATGCATGCTTCCAACACGATTCTAGGCATTCCGGCTCTCGAATTCCGCTCCTCCGACAAAAAAAGCAAACGAGAGCGCGTTTTCAACCCAACACTTTCGATTTTAAGGATCCAAGATGTTAGACCCTGTCAGGTGACGAAGATGTGGAGAATGCGCAGTTGCTGCTGCTGCTGTCTGCTGCGCGCTCAGGTCAAGTTGCAAAGTGACACCTCTCAATTCGACATCCTTCCCTTCTCTCAATCGACACAATCTCCTTCACAACATCCACTCGAGCGTGCAAGAGCACCAATCAAGAGATCAGGATGACCATCCCAATCCTCACCGGAATAGAGGACACCCTCGCCTTCATCCTCGAATGCGGCGCTGACCTGGCTCGTATCCAATCCACTCTCCTTCCTGCCCTCCGCAAGCTCTGTTCCAATGCTCCTTCTAATGGCGCGCCCTCCCGCAGCGGCCCCAGCTCGAGCCGCTCTCAGCAAGCTTCCACTAATTCCTCAGAGACCGTCCTATGCGATCCCATTCAAGGCAACGTCGACCCCCTCTCCGCCCTCAATCCCACAACGCACTCGCTTGGCATGCTCTACATCCTCGCTGCCAGAGCGACACATTCGGCCAGCTCAGCGGAGGATGCATCCATCTTGCTCCCGCACATCACAACTTTTGTGCAGAGATTCGATCTGGCGCAGGTGCAGCTGGCGGGGGATAAGGTCACCCAGCTAGCGGCGAGCTTTTCAGGGTTAGGTGACAGGGTGACGAATCCTGAATCGGCTCTGCAGTTGCTGCAAGCGTTGGCATCGAGGTTCTTGACCCGGCCAGAGAGCATTACTTCTTTGCATCCTGTGCTCGCATATGTAAGTGCTTGAAGCATCGCGATGAGAAAACACATAGAGAAGTGTGTCTGACAGCTTCCGTTGTAACCGATGGCATGAATCGCCGGAAACAGCAATACCTCAAAACATCGCGATACGCAGAAGCAGCAACAATGCTCCTCGACCTACCCCTCATCGACGCAGATACCTCCATCACCCCACTTACGCACTCTGACATTCTGCAGTACTTTTACTACTCCGCCTTGATCTATATCAAGCTCGATCGGCTGCATGACGCCATCGATGCGCTCGAGACCGTGAGTTCCCGCTCGCCTCACCATCAACATCTTAGCTACCACACAGTCTGCTGACATCCTCTCACCCCCACGCTGTTTCTCCCACAAAAGTGCATTTCGAGCCCAGCCGTAGCAGTGAGCGCCATCCACATGGACGCATACAAAAAGCTCCTCCTCGTCCAGCTTCTCGTAGACGGCAAAACCTCGCCCGTGCCCATCTACACGCCTCCGGTCGTCACAAGGACGTTCAAACAGCTCGCACAGCCTTATCTCGCCTTTGTCTCTGCCTATGAGAGTCGAAAATCAAAGGCGGTAGCTGACGTGCAGCGCGTGGCCGAAGAGAAGAGGGAAGCGTTTGAAAAGGTATGCTCCCCCACCTACACCTCTCAGTTTATTTGTAATGTTGACGGTTAGACAAGGCTGACAAACTTGTGTTGTTTGGGTGGATAGGATCGCAATGTCGGCCTAGTCAGGAGATGTCTGGCACTGTACAGACAGCGAAGGATTCAGAGGCTGGGAGATGTGTATAGCGCACTGTCACTCAACAGGATCGCACAGATGGTTGGTGCAGAAGGAGCCGAGGCGGTTCAAGGCATTCATGTCGACGTGCAAGAGATCGTAAGTCCACCACCTTTCACGTCATCATCTTTCTTTCTTCATCTTACCAATGATCCTCTCTTTGTGCTGGCATCTGCAGGTCCGCAAGGGATGGGTCCATGCCACCTTCACCCCTCCCACTTCTTCTGTCGGCTCCACCACCGTAACCGGAGACTGGGTTGTAAAATTCGATCCCTTTGGGGGCGACTCGTACACCTCCACCTCGTCAGTCTCGCTGCTCGAGGACAAGATTCGCACGGCAAAACAGTGGCAGACTCTGCTTCAGCAGAGGGATAGGCAGCTGGAGAAGAGCCCTGCATATTTGATGCGGGGGTTGAAGATTCGAGATGCCAGAACGGCCGGTGGCGGGGACGCCTACTCTGGAGCTGATGACTTTGATGATATCGATTATTGAGGATCACTTTCTCAACATTTAGCTTTCACGTTGTCGTACTCAACCAATGTCATCGATGTCGAGCTTGCCGTGTGTGACTTGACGAGTGATGAGTCGCCATTTAAGGACAGTGAGAGCGTTGGAAGGGTGCAAGGCGCATCAATTTCCCGGCCGAAAGAATTTCCCGGCAGGCACATTTCAACAGCTGCATCCTGTCCGCACAGACTTTCCATTCCTAACTCACCCTCATCCCTAGCCGCACTCACCATCTCACAACACATTCCCACGACTCAGCTGACAACAGGCATACAAGATGGTGAAACGATCGGCACAATGCAAATTCCCCGTGGCTCGAATCAAGAAGATCATGCAGGCGGATGAAGATGTTGGAAAAGTTGCACAGGCGACGCCTGTTCTGATCTGTAAGTTTTTTTTGCCCTCCGTTTTACTTCCCCCTTGCTCAATCTTCCTTTGTGAATGATGGAAGAAGGTGTAGAGTGATACTGACATGTCTTTGTGGCTGTTGATGTGATGATGGTAGCGAAAGCGTTGGAACTCTTCATGGCCAGCATTGTAGAAGAGACGGTGAAAGAGACGAGGAGTAGAGGAGCGAAAAAGATGACTCCTTACCATGTGTAAGTGCCTTCGCCCCTTATCGACCCATTCCCTCCATTATCCCACGATGCCTCTTCTTCCAATTCACTCCGTTGAAGCTTCACCTTGTGTCGTAGAGAGAGGCAAAAGCTGACACCTCGGTTGTGGAATTCGTAACGAACAGCAAGCGCACCGTGCACACGAACGAAACGTTCGACTTTCTCAAGGATATCGTTGCCAAAGTTCCCGATCCAGTCGAAACGGATAGTGCAGCAACGGGTGCAGCTGCAGGTGACAACAGGGGCGGAAAGCGAAGGAAGACTGCAAAGAATGCCGAGGATTCGGATTAGGTTCCTTCTCCCCAACGACTGCCTTTTTGCAAGTCTTCCATTTCGGACTTGCAGGTCGTGCTTCATCTATCTCCCATTCAAAGGTCCCCGACGTCGATCAAGACGATCGAGGGCTATCTTGTTCCTCACGCATTCTCTCGTCTGTAACTCTACGCTCTGCGCAACGCATCGCAATGTACTTTTAGCTTCTTTTCCGTCCAACTCTGCAACCTCCTAATTCACTTTACAAGACTGTTCGGCATCTTCTATGTGCAGAGATGGAGGCGACTCCCAGGTCAGGCTGTGAGTCGGAGGAGATTTGTTAGACCCTGCACTGCAACACATAAGCGTAAAAAAATCGGTTCTCAGCGCAATCGCAACAACGTGGGCTACGATATTGGAGAAAAAGGCATCAGAGCAGAGAAGCGTAATCTTGAAACTCGGCTCCCCTTGCCTCTGGCCCAAAGGATTTGTGTGTGTGTGTCTCGGCTTGTGCAGTGTGCTGCGCCACTCTTTCTCTCCTCTCTTTCACCTTTTTCCCGCGCGAGCAACTCTGCTTGCACTCCACACGCTGCACTGCACAGCTGCACCATAGCACACACACACACAGCAACCTATATTCACACACAATTCACTTTTGCCAGCTATTCACCATTACCACCGTCATCCCCACCCCCCTCGACCTTCTCAACCCTCGTACCAACCAACAGTACATTCTTGTCTTGATCTGTGATCGATACACAGCAACGACCTTAAACGAAAGGGTGTTTATCAACGAGGTTTCGACAGCATCTTCATCCATCGATAACTCAGCTGTTCTTCAGAGTTGCCGGTGACCACAACTATCATCAGGTGCTAGCTCAATCTATCGTCCTGAAAGAGTGATAGCAAAACTTCCAACAACCATCATGTCCGCTCAACCTTCCAACAACGCCACTGGCGAGGCTGGTGCCGCCGCCGCTGCCCCTCAGAAGCCTTTCCAGACCAAGCTTGTCCTTCTTGGTACGCATTCATCTCGCAGTCCACATTGCAGAGTCCTTTTGGCATGTCCAGCTCAACAAAAAATTTCATTACTGACATCATCTCTCACTTTTGTCGCTCTGGTACGCTTTGTGTCACTTCATCTCCATGACAATGATTGGTGACGACAGGTGAAGCTGCGGTCGGCAAGTCTTCGGTGGTACTGCGATTCGTGCAGAACGATTTCCAGGAGAACAAGGAGCCTACCATTGGCGCTGCTTTCCTCACTGTAAGTCTCTCATCTCAATACCGCAGATTTTGTGTTGGCGCAGGAGCATTAGCCCAATTTCGTTTCTATCCATTGCTCACTATCTCTCTTTTCCTCCCTGTCAGCAAAAATGCCGCCTCGAGGACCGATTGATCAAGTTTGAGATCTGGGATACTGCGGGGCAGGAACGCTTCCACTCGCTCGCGCCCATGTACTACCGCAACGCCCAAGCCTCTGCTGTCATTTACGACGTCACCAAGGCCTCGTCTTTCGAAAAGGCCAAGTCCTGGGTCAAGGAGCTTCAACGTCAGGCCAACCCCAACATCGTCATCGCCCTCGTCGGAAACAAGATTGACTTGCTCAACGAGACCTCCGCCTCCTCGTCATCCGCCAACGAAGAGACCGAAGACGACGACGAGACGGCCACCACAACACCCGAAGCTGCGGCCGGTGACAGCTTGAGGGCGGTACCCAAGGATGAGGCTGAGGCGTATGCCAAGGAGGCTGGTCTGCTGTTCTTCGAAACCTCGGCCAAGACAGGTGAAGGCGTAGTAGAGGTGTTTACAGAGATCGCAAAGAAGATCCCGATCGACTTGCATCTCGCGAGGAACGCTGCTGCTGGTGCTGCTGGTGCAGGTAGCGGCGCAAGGCAGGCAAGCGGCGGTCAGGCTGGAGGCGTGGATCTGCAGAACAACGAGCAGGCCAACAGGAAGGAGGCTTGCAACTGCTAACTGCACTCTTCCTCACATTGGACGTTGATTGGGCTAGCTTATGACGCAACGCTTTGATCGACTCGCTAGAATACAGAACAAGTGACAGCTGGATCGTAATGAGGCTGTCGCTGCATCTGTCATCGTCCCGCTTTGTTTTGATAGGACTCGCTCTGTACATATACCACCGCCCATCCCCACGATTCTCTTAGTTACTGTATGCTCCTTTCGCAATTTGTTCTGCACTGATGTCGAGATGGTTCTGTGTTGGGCTGTGTGAGTTGGCATTGTTCCTAAGCTCGTCTGTGGACCCTTCTAGGAGGAGATGAGGTCGAGGGGAGCCGGGGAACGTGTTAAACTGTATAGCTCCACACGCTAGAGCGGAAAAAGATGAAGCCAAGTTCTGTGAATTTCGGCGTCGAAGCTCGCACGAACCCATTTGGCTCTGTGCTCTTTGTGCACGTCACCCGCATCAAAGTGGACACGTAGCAAGCTCAATCTTACACATTCCCCAGCACAGAGTGGCTTCCACATATTTCTTCCAGCTCAGCATCGAAACAGCAACACACACACACACACACACACACACACTCTCTCTCTCTCTCTCTCTCTCTCTCTTTCTCCAAGCATTCCTTGTTTTGCTCTTGCAACCATACAAGCCATCTTTCCTCCCCTACGCCTTCAAGAAGGAGGAAGCTGTTCAAAGCAGGACCTTTGATCGCAAACACTTTCTCTAGACACAGCAGAAGGGCTGCCGGCTTCAGCCTTTCCCTTAGCAACACCACTACTTGGTTTTCACAAGCCGCGGTCGGGAGTTGTGCCAGCCAACCATGCGCCTCTCCGTCGGCCTCGGCCGTATCAGCACGGCATTCAGCATGCTTTGCGTTCTCGCACTGCTCGCTGTCGCCCTCTTGTCGGCCCCGGCGACCGCTATGGGCGTCGTGGCGTTCGACTACGGCACGGAATGGATGAAGGTTTCGCTCGTCAAGCCTGGCTTGCCATTCGATGTGGTGCTCGACCGCGATTCGAAACGCAAGATCCAGTCTGCAGTCTCGTTCAAAAAGTGGGGTCTCGAGGAAGAGATCCTCTTCGGTACCAATGCTTACAACCACGCTACCCGCGAACCAAAACAGTCGTTCTACGGCCTCAAGACTCTCCTCGGCCGCACGACCAACGACGAGGACAAGGAGTACGTCGACCTCTACAGCTCGATCTTTGGCAACGACGTCATCAGCTCCGACCGCGGCACTTGTTCGCTCAAGAGGCCCTACGAGCCCAATCCGAAGTTGTCTTCGCTGCCAGTGCTGACGGTGGAGGAACTGGTGGGAATGCAGTTGGAATACGCAAAGAAGCTCGCGGAGGAGACTGCCGGTGAGAGGGTCAACCCTTCGCTCCCTGCAGGATTCAACATTGGATCGTTCGGCGGTCTCGATGCTGTCGTTACCGTCCCCGCCTTCTTCAACGCTCAGGAGCGCCAGGCTATCGTCGACTCGGCTATTCTCGCCGGATTCCGCCCCAGACTTGTATCCGACGGTGCTGCAGCCGCAGTCAACTACGCCCAGACCAGGACTTTCCCTCAGCCCGAAAAGCATCTCTTCTTCGACGTCGGCTCCGGTAGTGTTCGCGCTACCGTCGTCGAATTCAGCACCAAGCCCGTTAAGATCGACTCGATCCTGTCTGTCGGTAAGGCCCAGAAAGAAGCCACCATCGTCGACGTCAAGGGTGTGGGATGGGAACGCAACGTCGGTGGATTGCGACTGGATTTGATCCTTCGTGACAAGCTCGCCGCTGAATTCGACGCCAAGCACGGAGCCCAAATCGGCGGTTCGATCAAGGACAACCACCGTGCCATGGCAAGACTGCTCAAGGAGGCCAACCGAGTCAAGCACATTCTCAGCGCCAACGATGCCGCCAGTAGCAGCGTTGAGAGTCTGGTCGACGAGATCGACTTCCGCACCATGATCCAGCGACAGGACTTTGAGGATGCAGTCAGCGCCGCTGGCCTCGTGCCCAAGTTCACTACGCCCATCAACCAGGCCTTGGCCAACGCGGGTTTGAAGCTGAGCGATATCAACTCGATCGTCCTGGTTGGTGGTAGCACGCGTGTACCCTTGGTCCAGAACGCACTGCGCGAGGCTGGGATCCCTGACTCGAAGCTCGCCCAGAACGTCAACGCCGACGAAGCGGCTGTCATGGGCGCCGCTTTCTACGGCGCCAGCTTCAATCCTCAGTTCCGCATGAAGGAGATTCGCGCCTACGACCTCATCCCTTACGCCGTCAACCTCAAGGAGGATGGCAAGGTCGAGACCATCTTCCCCGCCGCTTCGTACGAGACTGAGTCAGTGCTGCGTCAGTACGAAAACGTCAAGGAGGACTTTATCTTTGAGCTCGAGTACGATCCGGCTTCGCAAAAGGAGCTTGGTGCCAATACCGACCGGGCGATTAGCATGGTTGAGATCACAGGCATCGACGATGTCTTGAAGGACATCAAGGCTAGTGGGCAGCTGGATCAGGTAGATACTCATGTCAACCTGACGGTTGTCAGCAGGCCATTGGGTACCTATGCGGTCGAAAACATTGTTCTTGTGGTCAAGCCCAAGGCAGGCGGCATTGCTGGTGCGCTCAAGAGCTTCTTTGGCGTCTCGACACCCAAGAAGGCCGCTACCAACGCTACTGCCACCAACGGCACTGCCTCCACCAACAGCACCTCTTCCGACGACACTGCTGAGGACTCTACCGAAGCCGAAGGCGACGAAACGCTCACATCCATCCCCGCCAAGGACAAGATTGTCAAGCTCACCGCCCGCGTTATCCCCCAGAACGACGCCGTCCGTCCGCTCTCTGGCGACGAAATCAAAAAGAGCAAGGACAAACTTTGGACCATGGCCCAAGCAGCCACTCGCAAAGCTGCTCGTGAAGAAGCGCGCAACGCCATCGAATCCTACCTCTACCGCGTTCGCGATCTCGTCGAAGATCCTACCTTCTCCTCTGTCTCCAAGTCGTCCGAACGATCTGCCATCACTTCCAAGACCGAAGAGCTCTCCTCTTGGCTCAGTGAAGATGGCGAGACTGCCGATACATCGACGCTCAAGCTCAAACGTGCATCTCTCGAATCGCTTATCAAGCCTCTTGAACTGCGTCTTGACCAATCCCGACTACGTGGTGCTTCGTTCGAAGAGTTTTCTACTTCGCTTCACGACGCCCTGAACTTTGTGACGGAAGCAAAGGCGAATCTGACAGCGGCGATCGAGAACAACGAAAGCTCCAAATACAGCATGTCTGAGCTCGAGTCGCTTCAGGCTAGCATCGATAGGGATGCAGAATGGTTCCAAAAGGGAAGGGAATTGCAGGATAAAAGAGGTCCGTCGGACGATCCAGCATTGCTGACAACGGATGTAGATGCAAGGAGGAGAAAGTTGAACGAGACGATTGGTAAGATCAAGAGACGTAGAATTGCAAAGACGCGACCTCAGAAGAAGAAAGCGGACAAGAAGGAGGATAAGAAGAAGGAAGAGGATGGCAAGAAGGAGGAAGAAGTTCCTCGTCATCAAGAGCTATGATTTTGTCTGTTTATCTTAGATCTTTGCTCTGGTACTTCAGCGTCATTTGATGTTTGAATACGATTTTTTGACTTTTAGACCCACATCATGGATGTTGCACACATACAGTATGGTCTATCTGAGTTTTTTTTACTGGTGTGTCTTGGTATGAAACTTTTACGTCACCTTTATGGAGTACAGATTTCCAACTATCCTGCTTCTCGGTTTGTATCCTTCTAAGTGACGTTCTTTAACCCTCTCCTTCTGTAGCACAACTGGTACGCTCTCGCAGCCAATACCGTGGCTTGGGTGGTTGGGATCACCTTATCATCGTCGAATCTGAACCAACTTCCTCTCCATTTGGAAAAGTTCGTATAGTGACCAGTGTTGATGGAGCCTTCGTGAACGACGACTGTGAAGAGGTCGTAGAGGTAGGCTTCTGGGTCTGGATTTGCATGAAGACCGCTATCTTTGGAAGATGTAGCAGCAGGATGAGGAGGATGAGGAGGGTTCAGGGAGGAAGAGGAGTCGTCGGAGGCTCGAATTTCGGCAGTGGAAAATTGACGTACGTCGAGGACGGGTGGGAAGCGTACTTTTGTATCGATCTTGGTCGCTGCTGATGTGTGTTCGAATCGCTTTTGTGAGGGTTATGAGAAACGGTGAGGGTTGAAAAGGGTTAATGTGTGACTCAAGAGAGAAAGGGAAGCAAGTGATGGATGATGATGAGCAAGACTTACCTTGAGCTGGATACACAACACCGGAGGGAGCCTATACAAGCTCAACTGTTTGGTCGCTGAGGCACTACCACCGCATGCAGTACACGAATAGTCATTGTTTCCCAACTTTTCCTCAGAACAGTAGCGCTGCAAGCAAATCGTCAAATGTTGCTCTTCCTCACCTTCCCCATTCACCCCATTCGCGTTCCCGTTCGGTTTGCCATTTCCGAGCTTGCCTTTAACACCACCACCACCACCGCTACCGCCATTACTGGCGTAAGATCCATCTTTGCGCCGCATAGATTCGGGACGTACATCCAAGCTCAAATCGAGCATAGGATCTCTGGTAGTATTCACTTTACCGCAGCGTTGACAGGTGACATCGGACTGAAGTTGACCTGCAAATGTCCGATGAACTACGCAAGGGCATCCAGCTACGCCTCCGCTCCCCATAGGCGTAGACGAAGCCATACCTTCATCTTCAGACTGGTTTCCAGACCCTCCTCCTCCTCCTCCTCCGCCGCCTTCGTAGTGCTCAAAGAGCAGGTTGAGTGCGTCCGAGTGTTCCCAGGCGAAAGTGGGTAGGGAGGAACGTTCCAGTGCTCGACTGGTGAGCGCGGTATGGATCGAGTTGAGAGCAGAGATGAAGAGTTCGTGCGCGTCGTGTTGCCCCGCTTGGCCAAGCTCGCTGCTAGCTTGGTCGATCCAGAGACAGTAAAGGAAGGATGTTGGACCGTGTGGACCTTTGGCCACCGCTCCGCCGTTTTCTGATCCTACTGCCGCAGTTGCACCGCCTCCGCCAACAATCGCTCCGGGAGCGGTTCCGTTGGATGAATTGGAGCTGGCGCCAGGATCGGACGAATAGAACTCGGCAAAGATCTTATCCATCTCGCAGGCCAAGCAAGTTCTGCCACCGTTGCAGAGGGAAGGATTGTGTCGGTCCGAGAGGAAGTAGTTGCGCAGCAAGGGATTGTGCAGGAAGGCTTGAATGATGACGTTCATGAAGCATGTTGCGCCCATATTTCGCAGACCTCGCGGAACGCGGCATGTCACGCTCGAGCTGTTGGTCTCGTAAAACCTCGCCAGTGGTGATGCATCTCCAGAAGTAGGTGGTGGGAACAAGGCTTCGACTGTACTCCTTGTCGGACCAAACAGCTGGCCCGTCTTGGCCGTCACTCTACCCATCTCCACCTTTTGCACCGCCATCAGTAACGGGTCGTGTACAAAATCCCTGCACTCTCCACAGTAGACATTGCCGTACATGAGATCGAATGCAAATGCGTGCTTCTCCTTCTTCAGATGCTGAATCATATGGCTATCCGCCTCTGTCCGTGTGACCGCGGTGGGATCGTCATCGGTCGGAGGCGAGAAGCAGGCGGTAAAAGCGCAATCGAGACAGATGAAAGGTCTCAACATGTCGACTTGGCAAGTATGACATTGCGGGTAGTCGAGTCTCCTGCGCTTCTTGGTGGATTTGCCTTGCTTGGCGGCAGCGGCGATCTCGTCAGAGTAGCGTTGTGATTCGGCAGCTTTCTCTTCTTCGTCCATCATCTTGACGTATCCGCGGCGGATCTGGGCGCCCCATCGTAGGCCGGAAATGTAGCGCTTGAGGTAGAGCTTGGTGGAGCTAGGGAGGGTGTCAAAGGTGGAAGTGCGGGCGTCGTCGGGATCTTCGGATTTGATGTTTGTAGCAGAGGACTTGGAGGCCGATGAGAGCTGGAGGAGGGTGCTCAGGTGTGAGCAGCCGGACGGGATCTGGCGAGTGGGGAGAGCAGAGCTGGTGAGTTTGGAAGAGGAAGAGGAAGGAGCGAGGGGTGTAGCAGCACGCGAAGCTGCTGCCGAGGAAGGCTTGGTCGGCGAAACCGAGCCACCATTGGAGCGCTGGGATGAGGTCCAAGCGCCATTCTTGGTCGGGGAGGTAGTGGTAGACGATGGCATGGCTGCGTTGCTTCAGCGAGCTCTTGACCGCAGCTCTATCGTGATAGTCTTTACTGAATGCGGAAGCGGAAGTAGCCGTGTCTAGTGGCTTGCAAGAGCTTCCTTTCCTGCAACTGTATTTCGCCGGCCGCCTGGGTACTGGCTTGGATCCAGAAGTCTACTGCCAGACTGTGTAAGGGATGAAGATGTATGGATGAAAGGGGCGAGAGGCGAGATGGAAGAGCGAGTGACAGAGAATGTCTGTGTTGCAATCACAATCGTGTTCTTCTCGCCAAAGTTGAGCACTTGTGAGCGGAAAGGCAAACAAACACAGCACAACACAAGGCGAGCTCGTAGGACCCTGCACAACGTCTGCCAATTTTGTCGAAATCTTGCAACGTGTTAGACCGCGGCTTCCACTTTCTTCAAAAACATCGGTTCGGCTTTTGAGTCCTGCTTCATGCTATGGTTTCGCTCGAAACAGGCACACGACAGCAACCAGCAGAGAGCACCGAACGGGATTGTAACAAGACGACGTACAGTAGTCAAACATTCCGAGTGTTTTTACAACTGCTCTTAGCTCGTAGAATGGCAGCCGCACACCAACCCTGCGCAGTCTGACATGGACGCTTCGCTTTGACCTGTGCCATCTTTATGACATCTCAACGAAGTTGTTTTTACAAATTGCTGTATCGTTCATCCAGAAAAGGTCAGCTTTCCTTCTTCACAAATTGCTACCAAGTATTGGCACCTCTTAGGAGGATCCTTGATGAGAAGGACTGGCTTAGGATCGCGACCACAAGTATCTTGTGCGAGGAGGAAAGAGTGTGATGGCCAAGAAATCGCGTGACTTATGCAGGTCAAGCCAAATCGGCAAGATGACGAAAACGTGCGCTCTTATGCGCTGTTTGTGTTGACTCTTCTCCGCAAATTCACAAAATACTATACCACATGCTTCAGTTGCTGTAACTAGGATTCGTTTTGTTCGACCCTGTCGATTGGGCTGCTCAGAGACTCGAACACCGTTGACCAGAGGAACCAAGAATAACATCGGCCCGAAATGTCTTGCTTTCCACTCAAGCCGCGCTGTTGAATTCACTTTGCTTCTTACTTCAAGCTTGAACGCTTTTACTTTGCTCCTCGTTGTCGTCCCACCATCACTCCCACATTGCTCAGTTCATCATCATTCAGCCCCTGACTGGCACAGCAACGTCTTTATATCGTCAGATCATAATAGACTCGAGCCAGCTGACACCACTGCCGCAACCCACACGACACGCACTTCAGCTGCTCCTTTTCGTTCCTGTATAGAGTCCCCGACGAGCATTAATCTAGAGCCCGCATCCGCATACACACATCACCTGCAACACAACATTAGGCCTCTACTCATGGAAGCAGTCAGCAGCAACTGAGCAAGCATCGCTGCTCTTCAACATTCCATCGTCTTCACGTCGCATCATAGCCAGTCACGGTCTTTAGGAGAATATGGACGCACAACGTCCTAACTCGCCAGCTGCTGCAGAGAGCATAGATGATTCTGCCTTGCTTTCCACCCATGTCATCCCGCACTCAGCTTCCGAACCACCGAAAATGGCGTCCGATTCCGATGCGCTGCAGGCCTCAACCGCCGCAAATGGTCGCATCCAGGGCGAAGAGGAGCGCTCCGACACCCCATTGAAGCAAACCCAAAGCCCTGCCTCTCACCCCTCGCCTCCAGCCGTCTCCAACACCGACCATGAGGCATTCTCGGCCCTTCGTCCAACCCCATCAAACCAGCACCGCGAGGTCGTCGCATATACCGCAGCTGCAGCCGCCCGAGTCCGTAGCCTTGATCAGCATGGCAATTTCGAGAAAGAACATGACCCTAACCGAAGATCATCCATCGCCTCTTCTGCCACTTCACCCGCAACCTTGATCAAGAATCTACCTGATGCCGCTTCTAAAACGCTCAACACCACTATCGCTGCTCCAGCACGCACTCTCGATTCCATCAAGGCCAAGCTGCAGTCGCCGAGCACGGGACAGAAGAGCAAGAGTGACATTCCCAACTCGCTCGGCCAGGTAGAGCATGACATGCGTCACAACCAGGATGCTCCGGGCAATCTGAGCCCAGGCCCCACTTCCCCGGACAAAAGACTCAACAAGTCCAAAAGTGATGCCCGGCCTGCCAAGTCCGACTCCTTCAACTCGTTTTTGGGCGGCAAGTCCAAGCATCCCAATTCTATCTCTGCCTTGATGCAGCGTGGACCTAGAAAGTCCGATTCTTCAACTCGCTCTGGCTCGGCTCTTTCACCTCGCAATTCGGCCATTCGCGCTCGTGCCCCACGACGCAAGGGCAGCGCGATCCAGGAAGATACAGATGGCGAGTACGAAAGTGACAACGGTCCAAGAGAGGAAGAAGAAGAAGAGGATGAAGAGGTTGTCCGTCAGAGAATCAAGGATCAACAAAAGCGTCTCGAGGAACTCGACGAGGCGCAAACCGTTGGCCTCCTTCGTACTCAGCAGGAAGCGGGCATCGAGCCACCACAATCGCCAGAATCGCCTACAAAGCCATCTTGGCTCGTCGGATTGCCGCTCTTCGGTAATGGTTCTGGCTCTGGCAAAGCGAAACAGGATGGGAGCCAAGGTGCAGAAAATGTGTCAAGGAGTAGCAGCTTCCATCTCAGCAGGGGAAATCGGCGCCAGCAAACACAGGAGTTTGAAGCAGAAGCCGCGGACAGCAGTGGTCGTTCAGCTGGCCTTACCGATGGACCTCGTCGGACCAATTCGGAAAAGCTCAAAGGCGCAAGTCGAGGCCGACAGGGCCATGCGCGATCTGCTTCTGCATCGCGCGCAGCCCGCAGCAAAAGTCGTCCTCGTGATGATGGTGCTCCCAGCCGTCGTGGAAGCGGAGTCATGAGCCCAGCTAGACGTCAATCTACCACATGGACCTCAAAGCTTCGCACCAAGATCCCCATCAAAGAGTTCCCTCTTCAGGGCAGCGGTCGTGAATCCGAATTCAACCAAGAATGCCCCCTGTGGGCTCGGCAACCGTGGAAGTACATGTACTTTTCCTACTTTGGTCTTAGCGTTGGTCTCTATCATCTGCCTCGCTGGGCGGTTTCTTCCATTCTTCCTTCGCACCGTGGCCGACCGGATTGGAGCTGGAAAAAGGCCACCATGGTCAAGCTCTTCCGTCACGGTACTCAGCTCACCTTCCGCACGCGTACCAGTCTCGGTCGTGACTTGCAGAAGGAAGTGCCGCATAGCAAGACGGTGAGGTGCAAGTTCACCTGGGTCGATCCCGTCGCAGATGAGGACGTACGGGGGGAGCTTCGACGGGCCATGTTGATGCAGAAGGTGCATCCTCAGCGCACTTGTGGCTTTTGGTATGGTGATGTAGCCGAACAGGCCAAAGCGAGCAAGCATCGCCATCGACATCGTCGCCACAGTCATCGCAACAACGATGGACAGCCTGAAGATGCTCAGCCATCGGCGAACGGTGCAGATGTCAACACGCCTATGCAGGAGGAAGCGGAGCCTCTGGGAGAGTCCACCGCCAGTCTCGGTGCAGCTTCGAGAAACACAGAACAAGGGTCGCAGAAAGAAGCTATGGGTGGTGTCGGTCGACCCGCCGAGCCAGGTGAAAAGGTGCTTTATCATTTGCATGGAGGAGCCTACTGGATCGGCACTGCGCACGAGAAGGATGTGACGGCGGCTGTCAACACGGAAAGTCTGCGCTACATGGCCGAGATCTACAAGCAGAAAGAGGCAGAGCAGAAGAAAGCTTCCGGAAACGGATCGACTGCGAGCGGTTTGAGCCAGGATGCTTCTTCTTCTTCGTCGACTTCGAGATCAGGTGCTTCGTCTACAGCTTCGTCGTCTCCATACAAGGGGAAGCTACTGCGCTCGTTCAGCTTGGACTACAGGCTCTGCGTGCCTGGACGACCACGCGCCGGTTCGTACCCCGCCGCACTTCTCGATGCGCTCAGTGGCTATCTGTATCTGGTGCGCGAACTTGGCTTCAAGGAGGAGAACATCATTGTTGCAGGTGACAGTGCAGGTGGCAATCTTGGCTTGGCACTGTGTCGCTATCTCCGTGATGAGCGCGAAGAGATCGCCAAGCAACCAGGATCATTGTTGCTCATGTCGCCATGGGTCGACGTTTCGCGATCGCACTCTGGTCCCACAGGTGCACCCAATATGGATTCGACCGTGTATCTCAACCAAAAATCCGACATCATCAGCTCCATGCTTGCCTTCCGCAACACGGCTGTTTCGGCCTTCCTCGGCGATCTACCTGCACGAGAGACGTATCGCAACCCTTACATCTCGCCTGTATCCCTCCAGCTGCCTCTGGAACGCGGTGGGAAAGCTCCACATTACGGCTTTCATGGGTTTCCCAAACGGATCTATATCACCACAGGATCGGCGGAAATCTCGTACGACCAACATCTTACCCTTGCCCATCGGTTGGCCGCAGGTACAAACAGGGGTAGACCCGTTTACTCGGGGGATAGGTTGTCGGCAGGTTGCAACGCGAGGGAGATGGCAGAGAGAAGAAATCGACCTAGACCCAAGGAGATGCTGGATGCAGATCAGAACAGTATCTCGGTGACTCCGGCGGGAGAGTTGGATGGGATGCAATTTTCGTCACCTGAGCCATCTGGGCGGAAGGAGGAAGGGAAGTTTGCAATGCAGGTTATTGATGGTGAACCAACTCCTTCTACCCAACACCAACACTCATCCTCCTCCTCCTCCAACAACAACAACAACAACTATAACCCAACTAGCCAAGACAATTCCACCAATACCCTCGCCGAATCATCAACCCACTCAACGTCAGGAAAACAACGGCTGTACGCTTGCCCACCCGAAGAACCGCCAACGAGAGAAAACAGAGAGGTAGTATTGGACGAGGTCAAAGATGCCATCCACGACTATCTGCTGTTTAAATGGTTTGAACCGGAACGTTCGTGTACGTGGAGAAGGATTGCAGAGTGGATCGATGAGTCCTAAATACACTCATGGGTTTGGTTTGCTTGAATCTACTATCTCGACTGTTCTGCAACAGGAATGCTGGGCTTGTGTCAAAGTCAACGCTTCTTCCAAGTGACTGAGTTGAGAACTTGCTATGATTCAATTAATGCTGTTTTGGGTATGATGGTGAAAATACAAAATTACAAAAAAAAAAGGATCTCAAGACCCAATCTCTAGCTTCTACGACTTGGACCAATCATCAATCTCATCATCCCACTCGGTGGCTAGTGAGCCGTAATACGCTGTCAAGCTTGAAAGTTTGGTTCCGTGATTTACGTATTGATACTCGAGTTTGAGTTTTGTGTGCGGTGCGTGGAGTGTGGTGTGCTGATTGGGGTGTAGGGTTGCATTGAGGTGGGGTTTGGCTGATGCGGTGGGGGATGATGGTGTGGAGAGCGTGTCGGGTGATTCTGCTGGTGAGGGTTTTGTTAAGGGAGCATTATGGACGGGGGGTTTGGATGGTGTGGTAGGGGTGGATGTGAGAAGGGTAGCAAGGTGGGATAGCTGGTTGAGATCTGTATTGCGCGGAAGGTAGTAGGCGATGTTAGGGGTTCGGAATGCGTTGTAGACGCGGAGGAATAATGTGGTGCCGTCGATGGGTTGGATCGAGCCGAGGGAATAGAGTGAGTTCGAAGGTGGTTTTGTAGCTGTATCGGGGTTTGTAGAGGAGGGCTGGGCAGCGTAATCGACACCACCCCAGGGAGGAGAGAGGAAGACCGCTTCGACGTTGGAAAGATCTGAGGCTTTGATACCGTTCCACACCTCGTCGTCTTCTTCTGCAGCACCGTTTCGCGCATTTTCTCTCCGTTCTCTCCACACTCGTATCGTATCCAAGAGCTCAATACTGTCTCCTTGTATATACGTGATCCTATCGCCAACCCCATACACCTCGGCATTCCATCGGCCCAATCTGACTTTAACCTCATCCAACTCAACCGCGATCACGCTGCCGCCGCAAGTCATTGCAAACTGAATCGCATTCCCTCCCGCGCCCGCAAACAGATCCACCACCACCTTATCACTCGCGCATCTCTTCGCTATCCGAAACGCAACGCTTTCCGGCGTGACGCTGTACCACGATTGTTCGTCCAGCAGAATGCCTGAAGAGTAGAGGGAGAAGAGGCTGAATCGATGATGCCAGTACTTGCGCATGCTGGGAGAGAATTGGGTCGGATGGACGAGACATTGCGGTAGAAGCGAGTTGTATTCGGCAAGGGAGGTAGGGTGGAGGGTGGAAGGGTCTAGATCCGGATGGTAGGCAGAGAGGTTGAGGTTTTGCGTGGAGTTTGAGGAGGTGTTAGCATCGTGAGGGTTGGAAGAGGAGTGGAGATGGCGGACGAAGGATGCCACTGAGGAGCGCTTGCGTTTCTTCGCCATGGTTTTTTTTTTTTTTTTTTTTTTTTTGCCTCAACAGCCAGCTCTTGCTCCAGTGTAGTAGTCGAAGCTTTGTCGTCGAGGGTGTAAGATAGAGTAGTGAGGAAGAAGTCAGCGAAGGCGGTTACAAGCACAAAAAAGTGCACCGGAAGTCGGGATGAGATTTTGTTTGGTGTGGAGGAGCTTGAGACTTTTTTTTTCGGTAGCATTTGTTGAGTACGACGGTCTGACATTGGGTAAAAAAGCGCTGGATTAGGCAAGTGTGTCGCGCGTCTTTTGACAACCACACCGCATCGCCAGCACACTCTTTTTGTCGCGGCCAGTACACATTTCTGATCACTATCTTGTGTCACCCCACTTGCCCAACTGTTGCGTTGGTACCGTTTTAACCACTGCGTGTGCGATGCTTGCTGGAGAAGGCTGTGAAGAAGGCGTAAAATGCAATCTACTCTAACGTTATGCTGCATCGCATACTGTAGGCGCGCGCGACGAGTGAGTGTGTGGGTTGACAGCAACTCTACGCCCAAATTTAAATATACTTTATAACCCCGTGCGCAACAGCAGCGGCGCAGAAACGAGCTCCTATTTTCCAAAAACCACACACTCGGCCAAGTCCTCCTGAGCCGTTGAACTACAGTAGCTGCATGCATGCATACTTTTGAACAGAGCACTGTAAAAGCACAGCCGAAACCAACACACACTCGTCATGACCCCTGACTCTTTCTTTTTGGTTTCCTCCTTATCCTCCATCACTTCCATCACTTCCATCACTTGCATCACCAACTGCTCTTTCCAGCTCTGTTTGCTTGCTTCCTTGGAGACTTCCTTGGAGACACTGCGCACACCACAACTTCTGGAATTCTCCGCCTTCCATCAAGTGGCTTGCGTCTTACACGAGCATCCCTCTCTGTCAGCATCCACCTTGGACATACACTCCCATCCATCCACCCAGCCCAATCGTCAACCCATCACCATCACACAGCTGCCCTCTTTGTAAAAAGAAAACAGGAGCGCACCCCTCCCCATCCGATGGCCCCAATGAACTTTATCTTCAAGTCGAAATCCCGCACTCCCCAAGAATTGGTTCGTCACTTGCGCGACACCATCCTCCGTCTCGATACCCCTTCCCCCCTTGGTGGCAGCAACTCTTCCAACTCGCTCAACACTCATTACTCTGCCGGGGGGTCGTCTTCTGTCTCCACCGCTTCTTCTTCTTCTGTCACCTCCTCTGGAAGCGCTTCTAGCAACGAGGCAAAGCGGAAAGCGGTCGAAGAGGTTAGCAAGACACTATGCAGTATCAAGGCCATCTTGTTTGGAGATGGTGATGCCGATCCGCAACCTGAACTTGTGGCACAGTTGGCACAGGAGGTCTACTCTCACGACGTGCTGCAGTTGCTCGTGGCGCATATCAGCAAGTTTGAATTCGAAGCCAAGAAGGATGTCAGTCAGATCTTCAACGTTCTCCTTCGTCGGCAGATCGGTTCACGATCCCCCACAGTAGAGTACCTCACCACTCGTCCCGAGGTCATCTTCCTCGCCCTTCGAGGCTATGAAAATCCAGAAGTCGCCCTCAACACAGGAATGATTCTTCGAGAGATGCTAAGACACGAACCCTTGGCCAAAATCCTACTCTACAGCGATCGATTCTACACCTTTCCCGATTACATTGAAACCACCACGTTTGGCATCTCCTGCGACGCCTTTAGCAACTTTAAAGAGACGCTCACCCGTCACAAATCCATGGTAGCCTCCTATCTCGAGTCCAACTACGATCGATTCTTTGCCGTCTATACCACCCTCCTCCAATCGCCCAACTACGTCACCAAACGACAATCTCTCAAGCTTCTCGGCGAAATCCTACTCGATCGGACAAATTTCACCGTCATGACTCGCTACATTTCGTCCGAGGACAATCTCAAAATGATGATGAACCTGCTCAGGGATCGTAGCAAGAATATCCAATTTGAAGCCTTTCACGTATTCAAGGTGTTCGTGGCCAACCCTAAGAAACCTGCTGGTGTAGAGGGCATTTTGAGGAGGAATCGCGAGAGGTTGGTCAAATTCTTAGCCGACTTTCACAATGATAAGGACGATGAACAATTTGTAGATGAGAAGAGTTACGTTTTGCAGATCATCGAGGCGACAGGAAAAACTCAGGAGAAAAGTCAGAATGGAGGTGCGGCGATAGGTGCAAAGTGAACGGATTTACTGATTCAGCTATGTTATGCAGATGATCTAATGGATGATTGTAGCTTCATCGTAAGGTAATCTCAATCTTTTTTTTGGTAGGGTTGTGATTGTACAATGTGTCAAGTGTTGCTTCACAAGCAGAACTGTACAGAGCTGAACAAAACAATTCTTAGATTGGCAAAAATAACTGCTTTTCTTAACCACTCGCAATAAGAGCAAACAATTCATCACCCAATACACCATCCAATTCGTTAGTCCCCAGTATCTCGACTACACCTTCTTCATCGCCTATCAACAATCCTACCTGTTTGTTGCCAATCGAGCCGATCCCCGCTGCAGTAGTTGCATCCGAGAATCCAAATCCTAACAACGCAGGTGCACCAAACATATCCTCTCCATCCGAAATCATCCGGAGCGCCTCCACCAACCTCCTACACAGCACGCTGAACGGGTTTCTGCTAAACTCCGGTGTAGCCCTAGCCAGTTTCTTAACAATCCTCAAAATTATCCCTGCCAAACCGGGGATACCTCTCAATCTCAACTTGACCCCAGGTGGAGAGAGAAAAGCGAGATTGTAGAGACACATGGAAAGCCGTTCGCAGTATCCGAGTCGATGTTCGGTGTTGAGGACTTTGAAATCGCTCTCGGTGACGGGGAGCATTCGTACCATCTCGGATACGAGGCGGACAATGTCGTTGCCGGGGATGAGGCTAGAGAGCACCTGTCGGTTGTCGTCGGGAAGAGCTAGTTTGGAGAGAACGTCCAGCGCCAGATCGGCATGATAAGGAATCCGTCGAATCACAGGCGGTGCTGTAGCACCAGGTGGAAGACTGGCCGCAAGTTCGGCAATCTCTGCTGCATGATCCATCTCCTCCACCTCACCAGCTTCCAACGTGAACGAGGCAACCAGTTCAAACAGCGTCCGTACCGTCTCTGCATCCTGGTTGCGCAACGCCAGCGCCTCCCCAGCAAGGTTGGAAAGCACAACCAAAACCTCTTTCCTCACTCTAAATGCTTCCAGAGTCGTAAACACCGTCGTACCTTCCGCATTCTCCTCCTCATCCTCCCCCGTTCCCACATTGCTATCCGACAAAGATTCGATCGAGGCATCGACGCGCTCGGCATCGCTGCGGCACAGTCTCGCCAAGACGCGCAGCAATCGGGGAGTGCTGTTGAAGAAGAAAATGTTTTCGGGCATGGCGCTAAAGTTCTTGAGGATGGTCAGGATGGTGAGTGCCACAGCGGCTTTCTTGTCTGTAGATCGTTCGTGTTCGGACAGTACGCCGTTGGTCGAGATTTCCAAAACATCGTTAAGGGCGGAAGAGGATGCGTTCGAATCGATCTCGCTTCCACCTGCAATCGATCGCGAGCGAGCAGTCTTTCTTCGAGTCCAAACTTTCAGCTCGGCCTCTTCCTCCGTAGCCGCCGCGATCCAATCGCGGTACGTTGGCAAAGCATCAATGCCTCCTTCGCGACGCAGACGCTTAGCCGGTCGTCGACGACTGCGTGCGCCCCGGCTGCCTCCCTCAGGCAGCAACAGCTGATCCAACCCCACTACTGCCGTATCATCTTCGGCAGCATGCTGTTGCTGTTGGACGAGGAAACTCGACTCTTCCAACACATCGAGCAGTTCCTCGAGCAAATCTTCGCAGGAGGCTAGACCGAATTGGAAGTTGGGCGCAGCACCGACACCTGCAGAGAGGATCAGGAGCGTGTTGAGCGCATACGACATTTCAAAGTCGAGACGCGATCGTAGCGACATGATAAGCGCCTGGACATCCACCAGACCAAGCTCGCGGAGTGTTCGGGGACGTCCTCGCGTCAGCATCGCGGGGGCATACTGCGATTCGACCAGGGAAAGATCCCATCCGCCATGGGTGTGGACATCGCGGCGAATGGGTAGATACTCGATCTTGTGCTTCTGTGGAGGAGCGGGTGGGCCAACGGGTTGTTGGGTTCCGGGGATCACTTGCTTCTCGGGCTGTGGCGCGACGGCGGGACCAGGTGGTTGAGGCATGGATGGCTGACCCATGGCACCGCCGGCCCCGCTACCGGGAACCTGATCGCCGAGCTGTGGCATGGGTGGTTTGACATCCAGCCCAGGCCCTGCTGAAAGGGGCGTTGCAATGTTGCTCTCGGTCTTCTTGCGCTTCTTCTTGGATGGCTTGAGTTCGGGTTTGGAAGCAGTGGTGGGAGTCTTGGGAACAGCACCGTTGGCAGCCTGCGACTTTGTGGGAGAGGGAGGCATACCTGTAGGTGGTTGCGATGGCCACTGAGGTACACCTTCTGCGGCAGGCTGACCAGCGGATTGTCCTTGCTGCTGCTGTTGCTGCTGCAGTTGTTGTTGCTGGGCGAGCATGGCGGCAGGGTCGTTAAACAGACCTGGTTGCGCTCCGGGCATGGTACCTGGAAGGCCGTGGTTGGGCGCTGGCGACGCTTGACCTGGCGTTCCACGTTGAGCTCCTGGCATACCTGGTTGTCCCTGACCCGGTGATGGCTGTGATTGGGGCATCGGTGGCACTCCGGGGAATCCTTGAGGGCCACCAGGCATTCCTGGCAGAGGCTGCTGTTGTTGCTGTTGCTGTTGAGCTTGTTGGAATTGGGGATCCTGCTGCTGGCCATCGGTCGACGAGCCAGGATGGGCTTGCTGTTGCTGCTGCTTTTGTTGCTGTTGCTGAACCATCATCTGGCGTGTGGCTTGTTGCATGGCAACGAATCGCTCACGTGCCTGTTGAGAGGTGATGCGACCGGTTGCGACGAGTTGCTGAAGCTGAAGCATTTGCTGATGCAAGTTGGCAGGCAAGTTGGCGGGGGTGATCTGTCCGGGCGGCGCACCGGGTCGGCTGGCTGCAGCCTGACCTGGAACCTGTTGCTGTTGTTGTTGCTGTTGCTGTTGCGGTGGCTGCTGCTGCTGCTGCTGCTGCGGTGTCTGTGCGGCGTTGTTGTTGGGGTTGATACCGCCCTGCTGAGTCTGTGGTTGCTGCATGTTGGGGTCTTGGGGGGCGTTGGGACCGCTGGCGGCTGGAGAGCCGGCAGCATTGCTCTGACCACTAGGCTGGCGTTGTGGCATGCGCGACATCCAAAATTGTTCAAAGGCAGACAGACGATCGCGGTAGAATGCAGAGAGGCGGTCGGGGACTTCGCCAGGGGTTGGAATAGCATCGGGGGCCGACTGAGAACCGTCTGGGGGACCGACCTTGAGACCTAGGCGGCTGGCAATGACAGCCCAGAAACCAGGGATCTGTGCGGCGCGTTGAGAGCCTCCAGAGTGAATGACGGCGGCAAAGAGCGCTTGGAGCTCGATGGTCTTGGTATCACCGGGCAAGTTGGAGGAAGCGGGGCCTACAAAGCTGAGAGGCAGTTGCGGATTCAAAGGAGTTCCACGCTGGAGCATAAAGTTGCGAACGGTGCCGACAAAGTCTCGTTTGGCACCTGGGCCACCGGCAGCTTGTGCGGCTGAGGGGCTTGGAGCCGAGATTTGCGCTGGGTTGAAGCCTTGTTGTGGTGGTTGTGCTTGTGCTGAAGGCATGTGCTGCGACTGCATGGCTGGTTGGCCAAAGGGCGACTGGTGTTGTTGCTGTTGCTGTAAATCATTCTGGTGCGATGCTGCAAAGTTGGGATCCATGCCGAGGCCGTTGATGGCTTGCTGTTGCAACATTGGATTTTGGTGCTGTTGCTGCTGTTGCTGCTGTTGCTGTTGTTGCTGTTGTTGCTGCTGTTGGATGCCCATCTGGGCAGGTTGCTGTTGCTGGTTGAGTTGTGCGCCGGGTGGGATGTGAGCACCCATGGACTGAATTGCGGATTGTTCCATCATCTGGAGTCGTTTGAGCTGAGAAGCGAGATGTTGCTGCGCGTTGGTCTTTGTGGGGCCATCTGGCTGACTGGAGATGACGGCCCACTGACGCTGAAGCGCAGCGATGTTGGCGCGTATTGACTGCAGCATAGGTGGTAGTGGTGTGGTATAGATAGGATGCGGATGTGGCGTTGGGTGGGCAGGAGGATGGGGAGGATGGGGAGGATGGCGATGGTATCAAAGACGAAGAGGAGCGCCTAGGCACGAATCATGCAGTGATTAGGTTGACGCGGAGAAGCGCAGCTGGTATGGGAGAAAGGTGGTGACACGTGAGGCGTGTGGATGCAAAGGGTGTGGACGCGATCACAACAGGAGTGGATGGCGGCGAAAGGATAGGATGCGCGGGCGCGCCAAGTGAATGCGTCTTGATCGCGTCAAGATGAGGCGGGGGGAGAGTGGCTGCGTGGGCCGATGGGGCCGACGGAGCGCGACACTTGTGGATGATGGCAATATGGACGGACGTAGGGATGGAACAAAAGACTGACAAAAGACTGGATGGGGGGAAAGTGGAGAGCGAGAAGGATACAGTATGATGACAGTAGAGACAAACTTGGTGAGGTTGGGCGAGTTGAGCCAAATGCCAAATGCCAAATGCCAAAACCGAGACCGAGACCGTGGACGCGCGACGTTGCTGTTCCTATTATTCCTCCTTTTGCCATTTTGCCATTTTGCCATTTTGCCATTTTGAATTGAATTGCCAAAATGCTGTACTGTATCGTGATTTTTGGAGCGATTCTTGGATTTCCAGATCGAGACTCGCTCTGCCCGATTTAAACGATTTAGAGCTTAACAATCTTGAATCCCAAGTAGAATTGCGAAAAAAGTGATCTGACATTGCTCTCTTACTTAGTGTTTGCTGACCTGACTTTTCCGAGCAGAGAGTCTCTTGGAAACGGCTGAGCTCATCCGGAGACTATGTTGAATAAAGGCAAAACGCCGTCGCAATCCTTCTTCTCACCTTCATCCCTCATACCAACAACAACCAAACACACACCTACATCTATCCGCCTTGACATTCTTGCGAAACGGTTAGACTCTCTTCCACCACATACAGCAGTGCGTAGCCAGCAATGCTGCGCTCTTTAACATCTCGCTCGGTCGCAGGCCGTCTTGGCTTTGCTGCTTCCCGCTCCACTTCTTTCTCTAGCAACGTCGCTTCCTCCTCGGCTGCTTACCGTACCTTCACCAACCTTTCGGCCTCAACATCCAACACCGCTTCCACATCGCTTCGTGCCTCTCTGCCGCACCATGCCCTCAAGCTGCAGTCCAGATACTACGCTACACCATCAGAGCATGGCGACAAGAAGAACAACCGTTCCCTAAACGAGCACGACGAGGATGAGCACAAGCACAAGAAGAAGGAGTTTGACGAGTCCGTACAACGTGGTCTCAACGAGGCACGCCACCGAAACGCAGGTAGCAGCCTTCCCGAAAACCTCAAGCAGTTCTTTGACACCGACGACAAGAAACCCTCTTCCAGCAAGAACACCAAGCAGTCCGAGGCAGACGACGACGACGTTGCCGAGCGCAAATCCAACAAGGCTCAAAAGTCTTCCTCCGGCGCCAACGGCTCTTCCGGTGGCGGTCCCAACGGCCCGTACACCGAGATCCGCATCAACGCCAACACCATCTTGGCCACCATCGTCTCCACCTACCTCCTCTACCGCCTCACATCACCTGACCAGCCCAGCCGCGAGATCACCTGGCAAGAGTTCCGCACCGCTTTCCTCGACAAGGGTCTCGTCGACCGTCTCGTCGTAGTCAACCGATCCAAGGTCAAGGTCTACCTCCACTCCAACGCCACCGGCTCCATGTACCCATCTCAGGGCGGCTCCAGCAGCACTCCTGCCAGCGGCAGCGGTCACGCTGCCTACTGGTTCAGCGTCGGTTCCGTAGAGGCCTTTGAGCGACGACTCGACGACGCTCAGCGTGAGCTCGAGATCCCTGCCAACGAGAGGATCCCCGTCGCCTACCACGAGGAGATCTCGACCGCCTCCACCTTGCTCCACTTTGCTCCCACCCTCCTCATCGCCGGTCTCCTCTTCTGGATGTCGCGACGAGCTGCCGGTGGTGCCATGGGCGGAGGCGGTGGTGGCGGTCCCGGTGGTATCTTTGGTATCGGCAAGTCCCGCGCCAAGATGTTCAACCAGGAGACCGACGTAAAGACCAAATTCAAGAACGTCGCCGGAATGGACGAGGCCAAGGAAGAAATCATGGAGTTTGTCAACTTCCTCAAGAAACCCGAAAAGTACGAGAAGCTCGGTGCCAAGATCCCCCGTGGTGCCATTCTCTCGGGTCCACCCGGTACCGGTAAGACCTTGCTCGCCAAGGCTACCGCGGGTGAAGCTGGTGTTCCTTTCCTTTCCGTCTCCGGTTCCGAGTTCGTCGAGATGTTTGTCGGTGTCGGTCCCAGTCGAGTGCGAGACATGTTTGCCAACGCCAAGAAGCACGCTCCTTGCATCATCTTCATTGACGAGATCGATGCCATCGGCAAGAGTCGTGGTAAAGGTGGCAACTTTGGCGGCAACGACGAGCGCGAATCAACGCTCAACGAGTTGCTCGTCCAGATGGACGGTTTCGGAACCGAGGAGCACGTCGTTGTTCTCGCCGGTACCAACCGACCCGACGTCCTCGATGCTGCCCTGATGCGACCTGGCCGATTCGACCGACACATTGCCATCGATCGTCCCGACATCTCGGGTCGAAAGGACATCTTCCTCGTCCACCTCAAGCCGCTCACCCTCCACTCTTCCACCGATCGCGACCTTCTCGCCGAGAAGCTCAGCACCTTGACCCCCGGCTTTAGCGGTGCCGATGTCGCCAACGTCTGCAACGAAGCTGCGCTCATTGCTGCCCGTGGAGGCGCCGAGTCGATCGAGGAGCATCATTTCGAGCAAGCCATCGAGCGTGTGATTGCGGGTCTCGAGAAGAAATCTCGCGTCTTGTCGCCCGAGGAGAAGAAGACGGTTGCCTACCACGAAGCTGGACATGCTGTCTGTGGATGGTTCTTGGAGCACGCCGATCCTCTGCTCAAAGTTTCCATCATTCCTCGTGGAGTTGGAGCGTTGGGATACGCTCAGTATCTGCCCAAGGAGCGCTATCTCTTCTCGACCGAGCAGCTGCTCGATCGCATGTGCATGACTCTCGGAGGTCGAGTATCTGAAGAGATCTTCTTCACCACCATCACCACTGGAGCTCAGGATGATCTTTCCAAAATCACCCGTATGGCGTTCGAAATCTGCGCCTCGTACGGAATGAACAAGGAACTCGGCCCCATCTCGTACCGCACCGAGCAAGAATCCATGCACAAGCCCTACTCTGAACGTACGGGAGAAATGCTCGATTTCGAGGTGCGCAAAATGGTTGCCGAAGCACACAAACGTACCACCCAGTTGCTGGAAGATCACAAAGCCGACGTGGAGAAAGTCGCCCAACTGCTGCTCGAGAAGGAAGTCATCACCCGAGAAGATATGAGAAACCTTTTGGGCCCAAGACCTTTCAGCCATGCAGACGAGGCAGATCAGTATCTGGATAAAAAGGGAAGACTGAAGAGGAAGGGTGAGATCAGTGCACCTCCCCCACCTCCTGAGGATTTCCCCACTCCAGCTGGTTTGGCAAGTTCAAAGGCTGAAAAGCTCTAATCGTTGAACATTTAGCACCTCTCTCACCTTTTTCGTATTGTATTCTTATAAATCCGTTCTTTTTTTTTTTTCATCATTCACAACTCTCAATCGTATCTCGTTGCTAACAAGGGATGGATCATGTGTCATTGTATCAGAACCTAAAAGAATCAACTTTGCGAAAACCAAAAAGAAAAAAAAAAAAAAAATGTACCAGAGAAACAAGTCGATTTGCAATAAACGGATAATAGAGGTTTTAGCTGTTGGAAGATTTACCAGAAGCACGATGATCAGTAGAAGGTGAGATGGTCATTCTTTCCCATTTTTCGACGGCTGAGCCTACGATTGAGCCTCGGCCTGTCAGAGTGGTTGTAGCCGTGGAATGTAAGTGGAAGTGGGGAGATTGGGGGGTTGAGAGTAGGTCTTGTGACACGGCCTCGTTTAGACCCAAGATGCGTTTGGATGTTGAACTTGTCGGGAGACCCACTTGTGCTGAATTGGGCAGAGTGAATTGGCTGTCTAGTTTGCGGTCGAAGGATACCGTTTCGACTATTCTGTGCGAAGGGGGATGAGGCTCGTGCTGCGTAATGGATGTAGTGGTGGGAGAGGTAAAGTCCCAATATCCATCTCTGGACTCTTCGTTAGAGGCAAGATGGTGTGGTTTGGGAGATCGGCTGGTTTTGCTGGGTGAAGTTGTGGAACTGCGAATGGCGTTGGATCGTGAAATGGTGGATGTGACAGCCACAGGTGCAGCGGTTTCTTTACCGACATGGTGCTGGGGTTGGGCGTCGAATGACGATCCGCGCACAGGGGCACTGGGGACGATGAATGCCCCTGCCAATCCATATCCTACATTGGCACCACCCGTCTGGATCGCCGGCTGAGCTGCTACCGCCCCCGGTTGCAAATACGGCAGTTCCAACGGCGGCAAGAGTGGCGCAGGTTTGAGCTTGGGACTCTCCAACCAATCCGTCAGATGATACGGCAACGCATATCCAGCCTGCTGTGCCAGATTCAAATACCTTGCCATTTCGAGATGTGTTGTTGGATAGTAGTGCTGGGAGCTTCTCCTCAGCGTGGCTAGCACTCGCTCTATGCCCGAAGCGAAAAGATTCGTATGAAACTCCAACGCGCTCATGGTCGGTCTCGGAAGCTGATGAGCTTTGATCTGAACCAGTACACTTGAAATCGAGTTGATAAGCCGCAGATGAACGGTGAGATACGCCATCGCTTCAAATTCAACCCCTCCCGTCATACCTCCAGGCACTTTGGGACCCTGGATCGAGTCAATCTTATCGGCAAGCTCGTCGAATCGCCAGTAGAAGTTTTGGGAATGGCAAAAAATCCAAAAGTAGTCTCGACAGACACAGGCCACCTCGACCACGTAGGTCTTGAACGGTCGAGGGGCGTGGGTCTGCTTGATAAAGTCGACTACAGCCTCTTTTGCAGGGTCAGAGGGGTTTTGCAGCAGAGAGAGAAGGTAGTTGAGCGAAGATTGCGAGTGGGACTGAGAGGCGGGGAGTTGCAGATCGAGGAGGATGGATAGTAGCTCGATCATGAGCTTGCGGGTCGAGAGGTCACCGGGTTTCTTCTCGGAGAAGAGGAGATCGACGAGTTGGCGGAAAGGTCGAGGAGCTTGTGAGGCGAGCGCGTCACGGCCTACTTCGGTGGTGCTGAGGGCAACAAAGCAACGGAGGAGCTCGTGGAGGAGCATATCATCGTGCTGCTCCTCTCTCCATTCCATCCCCAAAAGCTCGTCAAGTCGGGCGAGCATGGCATCGTAGCCGCCGCATTCGAGGCTGATGAAAGTGGAAATCCAGGCTGGGGACTCGGCAGCGAGCACTGCGCGCATACGCTTAACACGAGCAACGTCAATACGACTCGCATCGGTGCACTTGAGCATGGTGGCAAAACTCTCTGGGGTTTCTTTTCCAAAAGAAGCGGCGAATTCTTTGCCGAAAGACATGGAACGCGGTCTAGCGGTGGAGGCTGTGCTGCTTGTGCCGCCAGCGGCCGAAGCAGCGAGAGAGATGAACGAGCCACCTTGACCGAGGTTAGGGGTGGATTTTTTGAAAGCGTCGCGGATGGCACTGCGCGAAGTATTTGAGGGCTGCTTAGCATGACCAGAACCAGATGATGCAGAGTCGATGGAGCCAGCAGAGACCTGTCGAGGGGGCCCGGCTCCAAACAGCTGGGCTGTATTGGGGGGCGCCATCAGCTCGGCAGCGTCGCTGTTTGCAGCAAAACTGGGGTCAAGGAGCGGAGAAGATGTAAAGATGCTGGAGGCGGGACGGCTTGCCGGTTTGCCTTTGAGCATTTCCGGGATGGGCATGCGTGACGATTTGGTGGGCGAAGAGGACATGGAAGCATCGTCTAGCCCGAAAGCGGCCAAGCTGAGCGTGGCTTGACCTTGCAGCATCGAGGCTTTGACAGTGGAGCTAAGCAGCAACAGCTTTCGACGGAGGTCGGGCTGCACCTGCAGCTCGTCCAACAAGTCGAGAAAGTCGGCATCGATCTGTTCAGGTGTGCGTGTAGCGGCGTAAGGCTGGGCTGGAGCAGCCTGATTGTTGAGCGAATCGGTCTTGTCTTTACCAAACAACCTGCTGCGGCTACGGCTACGACTTCGCAAGCCCTTCTTTGGGCTGAAAGAGGAGCTGAGCTTGGATCGAGAAGCTCGTTCGTTGTCATCGGGTGAGTTGCCACGGAGGCGATATTTGGGGTCTACAGCGATAGGTTGTGCGGAAGTGGTGGTGGCCGTAGATCTTCCCCTCTCATGTTGGTGTTGCTGTCGAGGCGGAAGTGGCTCGTTTTCCTTTCCACTCTGAGGACCTGATGAGGAGGATGTAAAACCAGAATGCTGGCGCGAGTACTGGCCGGGTCGAATGGGGATAGCGGCGGCCATAATGGCAAGCTGAAGCGCCTGCGCAGCTCAGTGTGCTGCCGACGAGGGTTTAGGATGTTGGACTGATGGTGAGGAGAAGTCAAGAGAGATGAAGGTTGGCGAGATGAGTGGGAGAGGGAAAGAAGGAATGAAGAGCAAGAAGGCTGGTGTGGGAGCTCGGTTGTTTGTGGAGCGTGGAGCCACGACCTGATTAGGAAGGGATATAGTGTTTAGCCAAAGGCAGGGTTCTCGACGGGACATGGGCGCAGCACAGAACAAGCTCTGTCTGCATGGACTTGTAGTTGTCCCAAGCAGCAGCTGGGCGTCGATTGCAACCAGCGCTCTGATCAGCATTCAAGAGAGTACAGTACAGTACAGCACAGGCAGACACAGGTTGATTGTGCGACTTTTCAGGGCCAAAATTCTACGCCAACTTGGACAACCTTGTGACACAAGAGAAAGTGCCGAAAAGACGTGTTGCGCGACTCTGCATCACGTGCATTCCGCTTTCTATCTTCAGCGCCCCTTCGAGGTTGCTCGACACACCATCGCTCCATCAATGGCTTGCTTCCATTGCCATGTTGGAGGATGCAACAAAGGGGCTTCTGAACAAGTTAGACAGGCGAGGGTGGATCAATGCTGCTGTTGCTGGAGAAACGGCAAAGGCTCCTCTTCAAAAGTGTTGCATCGGCAACATCAACAACGGTATCTGGAGCGCAAAAACAAAAAAGATAAAAAGATGACAGCCACGTGAGGGAAAAAGGCCGAGCGCGCGTCTTTTGCTGCAGTCCAACTGCGCACAACTGCACAAAAGTTGGAGATTGACTCAACATCAACACTCTGTGCTCAACTGCCTCGACTGTCCCTTGCTATGCTCTCCATGAGCATAGTACGTCTGCACAATGCACTGGATGCCCTGCATTCTCCTTTTGCCGTCTCGTTTAGCGTTCACTGTCAAACAAACGAAAAAGTGAGAAGATCGTCACACAGCAACAGCCTCAACAGCAAACGAATCGACCTGCTGCATCCTACACTCCGGTTCGGGGTTGATACATACTTCTACCACCATATCTATTCCATCCCCACTCCAACTCTTCCACCCACCTTCCACCGCATCACACCGCAGCACCGCTTTTCAAGCCACTCCTATCTCATATCACTTGCATCTCTGCACACCACACCAAGCTCTATACTGCACGAGACCCTGTTCTAGTCAGCGAGTCCAATTCTGTAACCCTTTACACCTGCAGCTCTGTCTGTCTCAGCCCGTATTCCACAGCGATAGCCGGTCTCTCGCTGTAGCCTTCTCCAGTCACTATATCCCTGTCTAGGCTTTCGTGTACCATAGCCACTCTGTCTAGCTGCATCACACGAGCTTTGTGCTGCATCCACCCGCGTCATGTTCCGTTTCCGATCCTCGACTTCATCTGCTCCCAACTCTCCCTCATCCTTCCCTACCGCTTCAGGTGCCAAAACTAGCCAGTCCGGCCTGCCTGCAAGCAGCTCGGCCTCTTCTACGCTGTCTACTGCCGATTCAGTACCCTCAAGCGCGAGCAACAGTAGCATCTTGTCTCTCTTGCAAGCCCACTCTTCCGCTTCCACCTCTTCCTCGCTCTCTACTGCACTTTCTCCTGCTACATCTCTCGCCTCCCTTCCCTGTTCCGAGCCTTGCCTCACTGCAGAGCCCTCACCTCCTTCCTGTGCAAAGGAGCCAACAAAGTCAACTGCTAGCCCCGCACGCCCCTCTACCTCTGCCCACAAGCAGAGTATTCATGCCGCAGCAGTCTCTCCTCGTAGATCTACACTGCTAACTACACCACGCACTTCCAAAGCTGCTACCTCTACTACCACCATCGACGCTCAACCTTCATCTACTCTGGCAAGACGCCGTTCCACCATCGTCCACACCAACTCAGAGCATCGTAGCTCCAACGCAGCAGCTATGGCCAAGAAGGCCAAGGTGGGTTCCGCCGCCAAGTCCTCCCCCTTCACAAAGCCTTCTTCGGCTTCGACGGCCCCCATCAAAGAGGCCAGCACATCGTCCGATAAGGCATCACCCGAGCCAGCTTCGATCTTTTCCTCCAATCCAGAGTCGAGCCTGGCAACTGTGGCCGAAGATGAGTCCACACCGTCAGCCACACCTATGACATCACCTTCTAAGCCAGCAGAGGTCGCTTCCTCAACCTCTTCGACAGCCTCAGAATCCAAGCAGAATGTTGTCGTCTGCGTCCGTATGCGTCCTTCTCGAGCCGCAACGGCCAACTCAGATCCCGCCGTCTGGAACTGCGACTCGACCAAAAATCAGATCGTCCCCACCGAGCACCATCCTGCCATCGCCAAGAGGACCACCTCTTCCGAGCGTGCAGGTGCCGGCGCGTCCATCGCTGCCGCACCCTCTGTCCACGATCTCGACCACGAGGATGCATCCACATCTACGTACCATTTCCAGTTCGACAAGCTCATCACAGGAGAGCAGACCACCGATGACATGTATCACTCGCACATTGCTCCCGTCGTACGTGCTGCCATGGAAGGCTACAATGGTACCGTCTTTGCCTATGGTCAAACGGGCAGTGGTAAAACTCACACCATGTCGGGTAGTGATAAGGAGCCAGGTGTTATCCCACGAGCCGTCGAGCAAGTTTTCGAGATGATCAAGGATGAACCTGATCGCGAGTTCCTGCTTCGCGTTAGCTACCTCGAGATCTACAATGAAACGCTCAAGGACTTGCTTGCTCCTCTGCCACCTCTGTCCGGATCCTCGCTGCAGACCACCGATCGTCCTGCATCGCCTATCAAAGGCGGCTCCAGCCATGCCTCAGGCCAGTCGCAGTCGTCTACGCTTCGCATCATCGAAGACCAGAAACAGAGCCGTGTCATCATCACCGGTCTCCGCGAAGAGATCGTCACCGACTCCGACACCGTTCTCGACCTGATCCAACGCGGTCAAGACGAGCGTCATGTCGGAGCCACCGACTGGAACGAGCGCAGTTCTCGATCCCACTGCGTCTTCCAGCTCACCATCGAATCTCGCGCCCGCGACACTCCTTCCAGTGGCAAAGAGGTCCGCATCAGCCAACTCAACCTCATCGATTTGGCCGGATCCGAACGTGCAGCAAGTCAAGCAGAGAGACGCAAAGAAGGCGCTTTCATCAACAAGTCCCTCCTCACCCTCGGTACCGTCATTGGCAAACTCACGGAACCTTCGGACCACGGAGATGCCCACATCCCGTATAGGGACTCCAAGTTGACTCGAATCTTGCAAACTTCGCTTTCGGGTAACGCGAGGATTGCGGTGATCTGCACTCTTAGCCCGGATACAGAGCATGCCAACGAGACGCTATCGACGCTCAAATTTGGTAAACGGTGCAAGCTGGTCGTTACCACAGCGAAGAAGGGTACAGCGATGGATGACAAGGCTCTCCTGCAGAAGTATCGAAAGGAGCTGGATGCCTTGCGTGCCAGGTTGGAGGCAAACGGGCCCTCACCCAACCCGGACAACGTCGTCGTTGCGACCGTCTCACCCGAAGTCTCCCTCGAATCCCAGCAAAAGCTGGACGAGCTGAATCAGCAAAAGGAAGCAGCACAACGCGAGGTCGAAGACATGCAGAAGAAGCGTACCGACCTCAAAGGTCAGATCGAGCACCTGACCCGTCTTATCCTCACCAGTCAGAGCGTGGCTGCCGACGTCTCTGCTGAGGGCAACGCCGTTGCTGGGCCCAGCACACCTGTTCGGGGCCGCAATGCGCATGCCTTGGCTCTGGCTCGTCGCGGTCCACGTATGAGCGACTTTTTCGCCGGTGGTGGATCCGGTTCCGGCTACAACAGCCCCGTCCCCGGGCCAAGTAACATCACCGATTCGACCCTGAGCGGTATTAAACCTTTTGAACTGGAAGCGGAGCTCGCCGCTCTCCGGCGACAGCTCCGCCAGCAAATCGAGTCTCGACAGACGCTCATCACTGCCCACCAGGCCGAACTTGCCGCGCGGGACTCCCGCCAAGCAGAACTCCAGGAAGCGATCCGGTTGAACGAGGAAGAGCTCGACGAGGCCGAATTGGCGTACGACAAGTTGAAGGAGGAACGTGACGAAGCGCGAAAGATTGCGCTCAAGGAACAGGAGAAGGCGAGGGAGAATCGGAAAAAGTTGCTCGAGGAGCAGGAGGCTAATCGTTTGCTCAAGATGGTGGCCAAAGCGAGGGCGGGTGATGAGGATCAAGCGCTGCAAGGTCAGATTGAGGCGTTGAGAGAGCAATTGAAGGCGAAAGAGAAGGAGGCGGAGACGATGCGGGACAAGTTTGAAGGAGAGTTGGAGGCGGTGAAGCGATCTTTTGCCGAAGAGAGAGAGGCACGGTCCAAAGCCGAGAGGGATGTGGTTGAGGCAGCAAATGCCAACCAAGCAATGCAGGCAGAGCTCGATGCAGCAGTTGCCAGCTCTACAGAACTCCAAGAGAAACTCACCATCGCCTCCTCCTCCGCCCGCCCCTCCGAGGAAGAAGACGACGTTACTGCAGAATTCCGATCTCTCGTCCGCGGCAAGGTCCCCACCGACGATTCAGCGACCCTGCTCAAGCAACGTGAAGCCGAACTGGCCGAAAAGACTTCTGCACTCGACAGACTCCACGTCGAGCTCGAGCAAGTGCGTGCCGAACTCGCCTCTAAGCCCGTCGCCCCTCATCGGGAGCTTGAAACGCTCCGCGATGAGCTAAGTGCCAGCTCGGAAGAGCGCCAGTCGCTTCAGGTTGAGTTGGCCAAAGCTCGTGCTGCTGCCAGCGGACGTGACAAGGATATGGAGAGGATCGCTTTTCTCGATGCGGAGCTCAAGAGGGCCAATGCCAAGGTGGCAGAGCTGGAGGAGCAAGTTCTGGTGGAGAAGAAGAGGACCGAGGAGGCGTTGAATACCGTTGCTAGGCCTTTGCCTGTGCCTTCGTCTCAGGAAGCGGGTTACAGAACATGGGGTGTGGGTGGGTCGGTTCCCTCTTCGCCTGTCAAACTTTCTGCAGGAGGAGATGGTTCGAAGCTGCGTCCTGCTGCCAACGATCTGAGCGGTCTTAACCGTGCTGGATCGGTGAAAGAGTACAGACGGTACCAGCCGACCCTCGGCTCTCCTTCTTCCTCTCCTTCCCGCGCAGGTACGAGGAGCGCCTTCCTACCGCACGAGCCCGTCTTCGCTTCTGCCCCGGTGAGCAACAAGGCCGAAAAGGAAGAGATTGACCGGCTGAATGCGGTGATCAACAGTCAAAGAGCTATCATGGCTGACTTGGAGAAGAGCGTTGCTTCTTGGAAGACGAGGATGAAGACGCAAGCGGAACTGATTCAGCGGCTTGTTCAGGCTGGTAATGGTTCCAACGGCCCGAGTGCTGGCGTCATTTCTCCTCCGACGTCGGATGGTGAGAATGAAGAGGTGTTTAGCGCTGGATCGCCGCGCAGGAAGCTGTACGATGCGGTTCCAGCGGAAGGATTCCATACGTTGCCTCGAACCACGCATCTGTCGCTATCAAACCCGCCGAACAACGAACCGTATTACGGAGCACACACTTTCAATCGTCCTCCAACCGTCGGGTTGGGCGTTCAACCAGGATCCCCGCACAAGAGCAACTTTTTCTCTTCCAACGCTACATGGTCCGCCAGCTCCCCCTCGCCACTCCCTCTCCCCAATGGAGCCGCTGGTTCACCTGGCAAACGTAAACCTCGAAAGACCATCGAGATGGATCTGAAACTTCTCAAATCCAGTCCACGCGTAGAGAGCGGCAAGAACAAGTTCTCCCTAGACAACTACCCCATAGGATCCTCGCAGGACACCCCAACAAAGAGACGCGGTACAAACGCTTCTGCCTATTACATTTAGCATCGAGGATATGCCAAATTCAGGACATTGATTTCTTAGGTTTCGTTTGGGTATGTTTTTTTGTTTTTTATTGTATCGTAGTTTTTGGTTGGCAATTTGTTTTCTGAAGAAGGATGTGTGTGTGCTGTGGGAGCAGTGACGTAAGAACGCACAGAATCGGCTGTCAAGAAGGAAAGCGTAAGAAATTCGAGAAACGGACTACGAAATACAAAGGCGGAAACCCAACACTGCCTTTTTCCCCAATGGGGTTGGTAAGACAACTTTTACAAGGTCACAACAAAACGTCAAGACGGAGGATATAAAAATAGAGTACAGTACACCAAGCTACGACACGAAAAAGGGAAAAACTAGGATAGTGTACAAGAAAAAGGGGGAAGTTCGGGCACGTTTATCGAACGTGATGAGGCAAAATAGCCTCATTTTTGGTAGTGATTGGGATCATGTTTCGGAAAAAGGTTCTCCTTCACCTACGCCATGTGCGACTGCTGCCTGGGCAGCCAATCGGATAGCGTCTGCCGTGAGGGTCTGGGAGAGGTCGATGCTTTCAGTTTTTTCTCCACTAGGGTCATCCGCCTCGTCGGGTAGAGCGGAAGAATGGACGAGCTGTTTGTAAAGCGCTTCCGAGACGACGCTTTCGATGGTTTTAAGGGCTGCTGCGCTGACGTTTGGATCCAACGGTTGGGAAGCGTCTGGGTCGGCAGCAGTGCTAGTTGCTGAGAGAGGTAGTGCTTCAGAGGTCAACACTGCGCCAGAAGGGAGAGGAGGGGCAGATGAGGTGGTAGTGGAGGTGGTGGAGGAGGGGTCAGAAGTGGCGGTGGTGCTGCCGATGGTGGCGGCAATGGCACGCGAGATGGCGTTGGAGACGGGAAGGGGCAAGGTCTCGGTATCGAGGGAGGGGACGGAGGATGTGGCTGCTGCAATGGCGTCCAGGGCGATCGACACTGCCATGGAGTGGGCTGGATCTGCAGGAGGTTCAGCAGCGACGGAGCTAAGTTCAGATGCAGCTGCTGGAGCTGAAGCGCTGGTAGCAGGCTGAACAGGATCGATCTGTTCCACCTTCACCGGTGCCGTTGCTGTAGTTGTAGGAGCAGCTTTCGCCACCGGCGAAACGGCCTTGTTCGTCACTGGTGTAGCAGCTGCAGGACTCTGCGTAGCGGACCCCGCAGACGACGACGAGCTACCCGTAGACGAAGCAGCCGAGGCCCCATTCACCGCCGCCACCGTCGCAGTAGCCGCTGCTTTCGCAGCCTCTTCCTCCTTCCTCTTTTTGCTATTCTTCCTATGGACACCGGGCAAACTTCCACCTCCACCACCTCTACTCTTGGGCACAACACTGGGATCTCCGGTCGGCTCGATGAATTCGACCTGTCCATCTTTGCCTTTCTTTTTCTTCCGGCGTGTCAACGAGCGTGCATAACGCAAACCGCAGGCGTTGCACAGCGTCTTGTGGCCAGAGGGTCCACGTCGCCATTCAGGACTGTTGATTTTGCCGCATCCCGTGCAGGCTTTGTTGGGGCCACTCGGGGATTCAGCACCGGGAGAAGGGGCGGGGTGGCTGTTGGCAGTGCCGTTCGAGGTGGGGGTGCGTTCTGCGGAGGCGCGAGCAGCGGCGACAGGGGTGGGAGTGGAGGGTGGCTTGGCGGGTGCGTTGGTGTACATCAGGCTGGGGTTGGCGAGGGCTGAAATGCCCGTGGTCGACTCGGACTTGACAGGCTTGGCGTGTTTGGAAACGGCCGGTTTGGGCGTGTGTCCGTTTGCAGGTTTCGCGGCGGGAGTGGCGGTGCGGGCAGCATGGACACCGTTGGTAGCTGCAGCAGATTGAGGCTGCGATTTTGGCGTCGACGGTGGCAGTGGTGATGCAGTGGTGCTTCCAGCCTTGGGCTGCGGCGCTGCAGCAGCCGGTTGGGTTTGAGCGCCATTCTGAAGCGCGGTGCTTGCCGTATCAGCTTGCTCAGTACCATCCTCGGTTCGCGGACGCTTGTTCGGAGAGGCCTGAGATCCATCATCCTCGGCCTTACGTCGCTCTGTTTGTGCCTGTAGTGTAGCACGCGCTTGCAACACGAGCTTGGGATCCGGCGGTGGAAGCTGCTGCTGGAACGTCGTGTGGAAGCACGCCAAGATGACGCCTCCGTAAGGAATGAGAACACTCTCAATGCTGCGCACCTTGCCTTCGGTGGTCAGAGTATGCTTGGCACGGAAGCGGCGTGTGCAGCTGGTATTTGCATCCGACAGCGATGAAGAGCCCGGAGCGATCGAGACGCCCTGTGCCAAGCGTGCAAAGTCATCAGCAAAGTACGAGCCGTCCTGGAACACCGTCGTATCAGACTGTGTCACCAGCTGAGCCTCGACATCTCGCGAAAACAGACGAGGCGGTGGCCAGCTCAACAGCACCCTGCCATCACCCCCTGCCTCGATAACTTGAAACACGTGCACCGGCCCGCTCTCCGGAACCGTCTCCCGGGGAGCAGCCTTGACCTGCTTCCAAATGGTATCGCACTGTCTCGTTGTAAAGCTGTCCCCCGGAGTGCCGCACCAGTTGGTCCAATCGGATTTGTGCTGCTCGTCGTTATCTTCGTGGGCCTTGTCAATGATGGCGTGGAAGAAGCAGAGGAGCATTCCATCGCCAATCCAGTTGATGACAATGTCGATCGCTACAAAGCTGTCATCTTCGACATAGCGGTCTGCTTCGGGATCACGTGGTGGATTGACGGCGCCGAGCAGCTCGCGGATACGAGGGATGCGGGAGTAGCGACATCGCGTCACACTGCCAAACAGCGTACGGCTCTCGACGATCTTTTGCATGTCGTCCGAGACTCGATCGCGCTCTTCTGGGTGAACGTAGTCGTAAAAGTCCGAACCGACCATGAGTGCGGATTGTTCGGCCATGTGCTGTTGCAGGATGGGGTCGAGGTAGACAAAGTGCAGCTTTTCGCCTGTGGGACCGTTGCCTTTGGAGTGGTCTGCGGAGAGCAGGGCCCAGTAGCAGCGGGTCTTGCCGAGCTCAACTGTGGCTTCGGTGAACGGGAGATGGTCGAGGTTCTGAGCGCCTTCGGAGAGGACCTGGGCACATCCGCCTGGTGTGCGTTTGCCAATGGTGAGAGGATAGGGTGCACTATCATCGGTGTACTTGCGGCACTGGTCATGGATGGCAGCGCGCGCATCGTCTGCTTCGGAGCCGTTGACAGAGGTGCCATTGGTGTATACGCTGTTGGGTACAGGTGTTGCAGTCGAGTCAAAACTGTCCTCGGAATGCGCTTTTGCGAGGTCTTCGTGGTCGTTGCGCTGCTGCTGTGCATGTACCGACGCTGCTGCAGCCGCGAGCAGATACGAGTTGAGATCATCTGGGCCATCCATAGAAGCATCTGCTGATGCTGACTCCTCCGGTTGAAGTTGCTGATCTAGGGCTATCCCTTGACCTTGGGCAGCTGCGGCCATAGCGGCGGCAGCCGCTGCCAACGCTGCTTCGTCTGGAACGTGTATTGACTGCATGGTAGCATCGTTTTCGTCAACATCCTCTGCATCTGTGTTGGTAAAAAGCGCAACTGCATCGTCGACAGGCTGCATCGGAGGCGTCGCTGGTGTCGGTGTGATGTCTGTCGTCAAAGTTGTGGGTGTCGATAAAGACGATGCATTTAGCAGCATGTCTTCTGCAATACCTGTCGTCGTCATGATGGTGCGACGCACAAGAACGGTGTTGTCGAGGGTCCGTCAACCCGAGGAAAGTTACGATGTGTCGATGAAGAGAGAGGTAGGAAGCTGGGCCAAGATGCGTGAAGCGGATGTCGACGCATTCGATGATCTGTCCGAGACTGAAAGTGGTTCGGGTGTCGGCAGCGATCGTCGATGTGGAAACGGGTAGAGAACCTCCTAGGAATGCCAAAGCCGATGAAGAGGGAGAAGGAAGTTGGGGTCACAACGTCGGAGCTTGATGGTGTCGATGATGGACCGGATGAGATGGTGCCGAGACTACCGATGCTTTCGCCGTGGGTCGATTTGCTCTCGATGCCTAGAGATGTCGATGTTGGGGCCGGTGTAATGGAATGCGACTACCCTTCAAAGTGATGTCCGACCGTATCGACGGTGCAGGCCGAGGCCGGACGGACCGACGACGGCGAGCAAAGGGAGGAAGGAAGAAAGGTCGAACAACAAGACCCTCCTTTCACCAAAGCTGTAGCACCTGCTTTGGCTTTGCGTTATCTTATCGAGCGGCCAAAAAATCCCCGGCTGGCCTCAATGGATAAGCTCAACCAACGTGGGGGTTCTTGATAATGCGGGGGAGTGATCGTGACGAGAGATCGAGGAAGTGATCAGCATTCACCTCACCTTGACACCAAGTCCTTTTCGCTTTTTTTATTTTTTTCCTTCTCTACACTCTGCGAAGATTTGGTGGATGCAGTGCCCAAACCGAGGCTCTTGCTTCTTCTTGGATGGACAAGAAGGGTGGGAATTGTGTGCGACTCTCAATAAATTTTCTTCTCAGCATTCCGGATTGTCTGCCAAACGCTGGCGCGGCCTGCCTCTTCACTGCAGGCTTCACACGGAAAAGAAAGGAAAAGCGTAACGCGTCCTTTGAAATCAATCGGGTCAAATCTGTTGTGTTTGGCCGTTATCGGCGATACGAAGGAATCTCGGAAGTCGCGTTCTCTGGAAGCACAAAAAAAGTGTCAAAGTTGGAACTTTTTGCCTCGCTTTTGAACGAGGTGAAGGTCATCCCGGGCTTCCTGTGTCATGGCCATCATCTTGCATGTCTACACATCACCTCTGAAAGTCTTGATTCCGAAGGAGGGTCGTCAGTAATACAAATACACAGAGGTTCTCCGTATCGCACAATAGGAGAGGTACTTGCCGCCAAGATGTCGACCATCACCACCGCCTCCACTTCGACCCCCTCAACCTCGACCTCGACCTCGACCTCGACCTCAACCCTTGCCTCAACTTCCCGCAAGACCCGCGACAATGACGCATACATCCAACCGGGAGACCTCGTCATCATCTTTGCCTCTCGCGACAAGACTCCCATTCCACTCACCGTCACTCCTGGCGAGCATGTATCCAACATGTTTGGCCATTTCCCCCACGACGACATGATCGGGATGCCGTACGGCAGCAAGATGATTTCCAAAAACGGTCGTGGATACATCTACCTGCTGCGACCTACACCGGAGCTGTGGACGTTGGCATTGCCGCATAGGACGCAGATCCTGTATGCGCCCGATATGTCGTTCATCTCGATGAAGTTGGGCATGGGTCCGGGGAGTCGGGTGATTGAGGCGGGGACGGGCTCGGGTAGTTTTAGCCATTTCATTGCTCGCACTGTCGGCAGGGCTGATACCAGGGCGGCTGGCAAGAGTGGTGATGAGGAAGGGAAGGCGGCAGAGATGCAGGTGCCAAGGAACTGGGGTGGGCTGCCGAACCACCTTCAGCAGAACCTTTCTCGCGGTAGAGGTCAGCCTCGTGATCTTGACGATGCCGCCGATACCACTGCTACCACCAAAGAAAACTCCGAAGCAGCTACCACAGCAGGGGAGGACCTCTCTCCCACAGCCTCAACATTGCAGCGACCCGACACCGATCCACACGTACCCGCCGAGCACGGTCGACTGTGGAGTTTCGAGTTCCACGAACCGCGAGCGGACAAAGCGCGGGCCGAGTTCGCCGCGCACGGCATGGACCGAACCATTGTTCTCAACCACCGCAATGTGTGCAAGGACGGCTTCGGTTTGACGGACGCAGCCGATTCGGTATTCCTCGACCTCCCCGCACCCTGGGAGGCCATTGGCCATGCCACACAGGCACTGCGACGCGATACCGTCACGCGAATCTGCTGCTTCTCCCCCTGCATCGAGCAGGTGCTCAAGACGGTCACCGCGCTCAACGAGCACGGTTTCACCGACGTCGAGACGTTTGAATCGCTGGTACGTACCCACGAGAGCCACTCGGCCGCCGGACCCGAGATGAGCATCGACGAGGCGATCAACAGGATCAAAATGGTCGAAAAGCGGAAAGAGACAAGGAGGTTGATTCAGATTGAGAAGGCTCGTGGTGCCAAGGCGCCGATCAAAGGAGGCGCATCTACGACTGTGGAAGAGGACGGGGATGTCAGCATGGTCGAAGAGGGTTCTTCTTCTGCTGCGCTGGAAGGTGAGATTGGGTCGAAGCGCAAACACGATCAAGAGGAGGCAGATGCGCAAGGTGTCAAGCAGACAGCAGATGCTTCTCCTGCACAGGACAAAGACGCAAACGGCTCCTCGTACCAGCGTGGCGTACAAGAAGGTGTTGCTGTCACCAAAAAGAAGGCCCGAATGATGCAACAACAAACACAGCAGAGTCAACCGATCCAAGCAGCAACCGTCTTCTCAAGGCCATACTATGAGGTACGTATCTTATGCCATGAGTTTTCGATGCGATATGATGATGTATGAGGACTAACGACTGCACTCTATTTTGTTTTCCTTTCTTGACTGTCTGTCCCATCAGATGAGAGGCCATACGAGTTACTTGACCTTTGCAACGCTTCTACCTCGGGATATGACTGGTGGGCTGTAATTGCGTCCCTGCGCGTCTTGGACCTGACATACTATATCCCTTTCCTTTGATCAGCTTTGATCGCATTACATCTGCTCACCACTGCACAGTAATCATACGAACGTTGCACCAACATCTCTCACGAGTGTATTGCTGCCTGTGTGAGAGGCCATGATCACATTCCAAAAAGCTTATGACAATGATCTGAGTGGAATTTTTGAACCGGGACTTTTTTCGCCGTTGACCGCTTCACCGTATTCTGCCTAGCGTTGATCTCATTGGAGCCGAGAAACTCGACCTGCACGAACCGCATTAATGTTGTCAGGTTGACCGATGGAGCTGTGAAACCGACAAAGAGTATTAGAGCGCGTGATCTAAGCAATTTTGGCTATTGGCTGGTTTGGCCGATACCCTTGACCCATAACAATGGCTCTTTGTCGGAGTATAGAACAGTACAGATGAGTACATTTGATGCAGGCAGAAGTGTGAGTGAGCAGGACAGTCGGTAGAAGATGGCTGAGTTCAGTCAACTCAAAACCGAGAAGCGTGCTGCTAGTGTTGGGGGATGGTGTCGGATCCAGAGTGTCGGAACGCGCGCAATTTGAGCCTCCCTTTTTTCATCGAGGTTCCGCTGCACAAAGTTGACACGCGAAGGATTTTTGGAGAAGCGAGGGCCTCGCATGGCGACCCGATCCACACTTCAAAAAACAGGAAGAAGAAAAAGAAAAGCAAACTTTTGGTTGGATTGCAGCATACAAGCAAAGCAAAGCAAAGCAAAGCAAAGCAAGGATGCATCAACTGACCAGTGGGGTAAATCCCGGAACGGGCCACCTTCGAAGAAGGCAGAAACCTCTTTAGCGTTGAATGCGGTAGAGCGCCCGCAGTACCGCACTCAATTTTTTTTCAGTTCACCCTCTGCCCAACCTTTCAAGCAAAACTCGAGGAGAGAGAGAGAGAGGGAGGGAAAGAAATCTTATTTTTCAATCCTGGGTTCACCGGCGACGAATCTTGCTCCTTTTCCTTCCTCTGTGATTTTTTCAGGCAAGTGGACTGTAAAGAAGGCGGAGGTATTGCCAAAAGGGGTCAACATTCGGCGAAGTTTGCTGATGATCAATTGCGATCTTGATCATGGGAGGAACGGAACGGAAAGCGGAAAAAAAATTACCGGAGGGGACAACCCCGGACTTTTTTTTCTTTCTGCAAAAAGATCCATATTACCGAATTGCTCCCTTCGCAAGCAAGTGTCGATGATGCAGGGTGCCGATTCCGATCCCGCAACTTAGTATAAGAGATGTGCAGACGGCGATCCAATCAGCGATCTTGTCCGAAATGTTCTGTATGCTGATGAGGAGAGAAAAAGTCGTTTTTAAGCGAGAGAGAGAGGGAGGGATGCTATGTATTTGCCTGTACGTGAGATATGCGAAGTACCAAGTTTGTGGATGTATATTGTACGCGAGGCCAAAAGGAAGAGGAGAAGGAGAAGGTCAGCATCGATGTCTCGCCTAGAAAGCAAGAGCAACCTCAGTGCCAGCACGACACCATGGCGTAACATGATTGTCAAGATCGACGACTTGTTCTCGCCTTTTTTGCTGCGTTTGTGGAAAATCTCGATCGACCTTGACGTCAAATGCTGCTTTGGCTCGTGATAACTAGGATCAAGTCATTACAGATGGTCTTGTTGGTTCAGGACATGACTATGCTTTATGTGCAGAAGCTGACCTCTCGGGGATGGCGTCGGTTTTCCATTGTTCTCTCTCTCTAAGTCGGGTTACACAAGAAAAGCCATTAATAGGGCAGAAGGTCGAGAACAATGTTCAGCGGAGTCTTGGTAATTGTATATCTCATAGATGGAAAAGAGAAAGAGAAGCAGAGAGGTTCCGGCAATTTGGTGCGTAAGTCAAGCCTCATCTTAATGCCGAGGTGACAGTACTGTACAGTACAGTACACTGTTGAACTGTGAGTGGAGACATGTCGAACCGCAACTTCGGATCACTCCCCAAAGAGGCTCTGCTGTCAGGCACTCATTCTCCTCACTTTTCTTACCCAATCATACAGGATACCACACCGTTCGCTTGGGTTCCCGCTGAAAAACACAAACAATACGACGGCTTTGCGGTTGCGAAAAAAAAAAAAAAAAAAAAAAAAAGGCGGGGCGGAATTTCAATTCTGCCGGAGATGGAGCAAACAATAACGAGCAGACAAAAGACAATTTGGTGCGCGCCTCTTGTCGTTTCGTCTTTTGGCGAGATGCTGGTTCGCTTTCGCAAGCAGAAGCAGAAGCAGAAGCAGAAGCAGAAGCAAGTGTAATGTAAGGTGATGTGATTCAAGTATGTGGTTGTCGATGCGATGTCGCTTATGAAGGGAGGAAGAATTGGAAGAGATTTTATCCGGACGGGTGAGTTTGATTGACACCGATGTTGGGTCTGTGTGACCGAGGACAGAGACCATCAAGTGCGACACTCCAACCTGTTGCCAGGCCCAGATGTCTGGTTGGAGGGCACTGAAGCACATCTCTGCAACCCATTTACCGACCATTTACCGACTGCAGCGATCCGTGAGTTTGGATTTGCATTCTCGGAGGCTCGCCAGTGATCACATGGTCTCTCTCTCTTCGTCTCTTCTCTTTGTCTCTTTGTCACTCTGCCTTGTATCATGGTTACATCCGTGGGTAAAACCCTTCGCCTTCGCCTTCGTTTTTGACATCTGAGTGTGATAGTAAGCTTTGGCACGGATCCGGCATCCCGGTGACATTCAATATATTGCGCCATGTTGCTGCCGCAGATCGAGGTCCAGACACCTGCACACACACGCATACGTTATCGATAACAGATGATCAACAAGGTTTGCTCGGGGGCTGCCCGCCCCCGAACCCCCGGCGCCTGGCGGCGAGCCCATAGCATGTACAGCACTGCACTGCGATCCTCGGTCCCTTACCTGTCAGCAGCGAATAGGCGTTGCATCAAAAACAAAATCGACGGCGGGTTTGGCAGATTTTATGCTCTCAAAGCTTGGTTGCCGATAGCCGCACAAGCGCAAGCCTTAACCGCCGCGTTGGCACAAGCGACATTCAACAAGCGACCCAACCCAACCTGACCGAGGATCCTCTTGCGCCAGATGTCACATTTCCACGCTAACCGCAGGTGCTGTAGCGCCTATCTATCTAGAATCCTTTTTTAGATTCCACTGTGACACTCTTGGAAAAAAAGAGAGAGAGAGAAAGAGAGAGAGTGTGTGTGTAGAGTGGGACCATTTCAAGGCAACGCAAGGTCGGAGTGGGCTTGCTTGTGCAGCAACGCGAGCTAATTGCCAGAGTTTGTGTGCAGAAGAAGCAAACACAAGCCCCAAGCATGTTCGGAAAGCGAAAAGCGAAAAACCAAACGGTTAGCTACAGTGGAGTAAGTTAGTGTGCATACCGTATATTGTCAAAAAGGCTTCCTCGTGCAATCAACTGCAAGGATGCAAAAGAAAAGAAAAAAAAAAAAAAAAAAAAAAAAAAAAAAAAAAAAAAAAAAAACACGTGTCCCGACTGAAAGAATTGTAACCCTCTTCTTTGCCGTCGCGTGCCAAGCGATTGGCTCACCTCTTCCAAAGACGCAGCCGCGCCCGACACACGTACGGACGGATGCAAAGCACAGCCGACCTCAAACCCTAAACTTAACCCATTTCACGCGAGAGATGCGCTCTCTCTCTCAAAGCGAGAACCGACTCGAACCGACTCTGGTGACCCACCTTGCAGCGGACGAGCTTTAGATTTGGTGCTACGTTACATAGCTTGTCAACATTTTAACAGAACATGCAAGAGATCGATGTCCGATTCGGGAATCAGGCTCCAACAACTTTCAAGACTTTGATAAAAATCAAGGGTTGTCGAGGCAACTAGCTCGGTCGCTTTTCTGCGGAGGTGTGGCCCGAGAAAGAGGATAGACTTGGCGGGCGCTGGTTTCGGGCTGGATATTGACAGATCCGAGCAAGTGGGTACAGTAACCACTTTGGGTCACACCAGAGAACTCCGACTTGGCAACAAAGGGCTAGAATATATTAAGCGTGGGGGTGGACGAGCGGCTACGTTCACTCTCAAGAGAGCACAGTCAGGTACACGTGTCAAGAAACGAAGTGAGTGAGAAACAAAAATTGATTGCCTAACTCGGGAGAGTCGCTTGCAAGCTCCCAGCCGTGGCCGTAAGGGGCACGGGTGGTCGAGCGTCGCGTGAAAGCGAGGCGAAATGCGCGTGAGACCTAACAGACATGACAACATGCAAAACTAACATGCAAGGCGTGAACAGGGACGGGAGAGGCGGGTGAGACGAAAAGGAGCTGTCGACGACGTCGAGCAGCGAATGAGTGATGATGGTGAGGAGAAGGAAGAGTGTCGAGTGCGACAACTCTGAAAAGGACAAAGGGGCACACGTGTACACCGATCACGTGCTCTCGGCCGAGTGAAGCTAGCGTCTCTTTCACATACGCTCTACATCACTCTCAAGAGAGCACAGTCAGGTACACGTGTCAAGAAACGAAGTGAGTGAGAAACAAAAATTGATTGCCTAACTCGGGAGAGTCGCTTGCGAGCTCCCAGCCGTGGCCACATGGTGTGCGAGTGGCGTACCGCATGGTGTAACGGTCATGAGCTGAGGCTGGAGAGCAAGGACAGGCGAGCCCAGAGAAAGGCAATTAGATGTCGCGCCAGGCGACGGTGTCGAGTGACAAGGGGGCTGAGGCGTTGGTGTAGAGCGCCGCCTTGGTGGTGGCAGCGCAATCGGCAGCGGACTTGTCGATGTATCGACGGAAGCAGTCGCTACGCCAACGGCCAAGTCCACGGATGGTGTCGTCGTCAACACCGTTCGAGGCAGCCCAGGTCGCCGCTCCACGGCGGAAGGAGTGGCCAGAGTAGGCCGAGGGCTCGATCCCGGAGGCCGCAAGGCATTGGCGTAAGGTGTCGACGAAGCAAGACCTGGCAAAAGGGCGGCCGTCTTCGAGGATGAAGAGGGGTGCTGACGACGGGCGTGACCGGCACACCACGTCGAGAGCAGCAACGGCGCAAGTGCTGAGCGGTACCGCCGGTGCTGTGAGGGCGACGCCCTGCCGAAACGGGTCGGTCTTGCTGGCGGGGATGGTGATGGTCGCGTACGACCTGTCGCTGGCAAAGCAGACCGAGCCGACTGTGAGCATATTGTCGGTGTTTTGCGCTTCCCAAGTGAGCTCTCCTGAGCGGAGGAAGCAAGCAAAGGCGAGGCAAAAGGCGGCACGGAACATCCGACGGTTGTGTGGTGAGGGGCAGACTGTCGGCAGGGCACGGAGGAGTTGGCGCAGGAGGGGAAGGGTGATGGCGAGCTTGGCGACAGGGAGCGGAGCACCAACGACTCGCTTGAGGCCTCGAACGACTCTGGCCAGGCGTTCGGAGTCGAAAACAACTGTGGAGAGGCCGAGGTCGATGTGCCAAGACTTGATGATGGCGAGGTCACGCTTGACTGTGCCGTAAGTCTTGTTGGCAAGGTGTTGGGCGGCCACCCATTCGATGAGGAGTGTCTCTGAGGACGGGAAGGGGTGGCAACGTCGTGAAGCGGCGAAGGAGGCGAAGTCGAAGCACACCGTTGTGGAACGTGTGCGTGTGCTGGAGGCAAGTCCGTTCCAGAGGAGGAAGGCTGCTGGCGACGAGAGGCCTGAAGCCGAGACAAAGGAGGCAGGGGGCTGGGAGCCGTATTGGCCGCGTTGAACCGCAGGAGAGCGTACGCTCGAGGATAGTGTTGCTGGACAAAAGCAAAACGACGGCGAGAAAGAGCGTCAGCGAGAATGTTAGCTTCGGAGCTAACTCTAATCGGAACCAGGTCGATGTGCTGCTGCAAGCACAGAGAGAAGATGGCTCGAAAGAGCGCCTGGGTCTGCGGGTCACGTATAGAGCCCTTACGGAGGCCGTACTCAACGTTCTCGTTGTCGACATGCACCACCACTCGGCAAGGACCCGACCAGAGGGGGGCAAAGCGACGGAGAGCTTCGAGGACTGCCAGAGCCTCCAGGAAGCGAATGTCCTTGCGGCGGTGTCGACGAGCTAGCTCGTGAGAGAAGGCGGCTACAGGTTCGTCCATGGTGCCTAGATGAGCACCAATACACCGCTTAGAGGCATCTGTCCATACATGCTCTACGACGAGCGGAGACGGCTGAAGAAGGGAGACGCCGTCCCATGTATTGAGCGTGGCGATCCACCAGAGCAATTCAGATCGAGTCGCCTTACTGATACGACGACCGAAAGGGGCCTTGTAGTGGGACCGGACGGCGTCATAGAGACGGCGAAGGAAAGCACGACCGTGAGGAGCAACTCGAGTTACAAACTGGAGATGGCCAGCTACTTGCTGTAACTCAAGCAGGGAGGCGCGTCCTCTGTCGACGATGCGGCCACACAGCTGAAGAATGCGCTGGCGGCGTTGATGTGTGATGGAGGCGGTCTGAGCAACTGAGTCCAGCTCGATGCCTAGCACCTCCAGTCTGGTGGTGTCCCAGAGAGTCTTCTTCCGGCTGATCCGGAAGCCCAGTGCAGCCAAGGCAAGGCTGAGGACCTGGACTGGTGTCGCCGGATTGGCAGAAGCGTCAGACGCCCCAAAGAAGTCGTCGAGGTAGTGTGACACCTCGGAATGCGAGGTCGACGATGGTGTCACGGACTGCAGGGCAAAGGTGGTGAGCCAGTGCAGGAACTCGGCGAAAAGGTTGAAAAGGAATGGTGAAGAGCGTCCACCAAACGCCAGCGCGCATTCCTGGTAATGTCGTCCGTCGAAGTGGATACCCATGAGTCTGGCATCAGACTCGGATACAATGACGTGACGAAAGGCATCCTCCAAGTCTGCTTTCCACAGAGAGGCGCTAGGATGTTCGCGAATGAACTCCATGATGGCGTCGAGACTCTCATAGCGGATGGTGACGAAGGACGGATGTATGCCATCATTGACTGAAGGCAGTCGCGCACCTGGTTTTCGAGGGTGCGAGAGATGGTATATGGTCCGTCTCTTGTCAGAGTGAGGCTTGGGTACCACACCGACAGGAGAGCAGACCAGGCGTATGTCACTAGGGTTAGCAACGTGGCGAAGGCGACCTTCTTGCATGCGAGTTTCGATCTCGCGGCGAAGGTGTTGTACGTCGGCTGAATCCATGGGCAAGTTGTTGACGTCCGGTCGAGCATTGTGTCGCAGAGGACCGTCGTAACCGAGCTTAACCCCATGGCGCAAAGCGCCTCGCAGCTGAGTGGCGAAGGCTTGGTCGGGGTAGAGGTCTAAGAATTGTGACCAGTACCGCAGTTGGAGAGTGCCAACCGTTGCTGGAACGTCGGTGGCATCGAAGATGGGCCGTTCGCACAAGGTATTGGGTCTTGGCGGCGGCGGCGTGCCTGAAAGCAAGGCAGAGAGGAAAGTTGAGGCGGAGTCAGGGGACATGTCGACAATGCCGTTGGTGAGAGCGTCCAAGGACGGGCGGGAAAGAGGAGCTGAGGTTTGCTCAGTCCTAGCTGGTGCTACTGTGGGCGGCACGGGCCGGAGTGGTGCTACTGTGGGCGGCACAAGCGAAGGAGAAGGTGCTGGGGTTGGCCCAGACCTGAGGGGTGCTGTTGTGGGCGGCACGGGCAGCGGGGTTGGTGCTGTTTGGAGCGGCACGGGCTGAGGGCGAGGCATGTCGCCTGAGTGAGTGGGTGTACTCACCACTAGTTCGCCTTCTTGACGGGAACGTTGCTGGTGTTGGTGGTAGCCTTGTTGGCGAATGACGGGCATTGCGTCAACGGGTGTCGACCTTGGCAGTGAAGACAAGTGTGTTGTTGTGTACAACCCGGGCAATGAGCGCCAGAGTTGTACTTCCTGCAGGGATCGGAGGAAGCGCCAGAGCCTGTGCGTGGAAGGCGCGTGGAACGCTGGTTGGAGGAAGGGTGGCGAGAGCTGGAGCTAGGCTCGCCACGAGTCGGGGGGAGGCTGACTGTCTTATGGTAGGGCAAGAGTACCCGACCGGCAATCTGCGGGTCGTAATGAGACCACTCGATGACAGCGCCAGTGCCAAAGCGGAGCCTGCAGACGGCGAGGTGGTAGTCTGCAACAGCACGCCAAGTGTAGAGCTGGTTGAACTCGATGAGTTGCTCTAAGTGAGAGAGCAGAGCGTCGTTGAGTTCCCAGTTGTTGGTGTGACGAGCGCGGATAGCTACGTACACCAACCAGACTTGGGCGAGGGCGGCAATGGACGGGATGGCCTTGACAAATGCAGAGGTGCGCGACTCGGCAGACTCCTCGGAGATTCGGAGCTGTCCACCTTCAATGTTGAGGCTGGTGGACTGGACAGCAGCTTGAGAGACGCGTGACTCTGGGTTGCGAAGCTTGACCAACTGTTCTGGTCGGAGCTGGTCGCGTTCCACGAGGGCCACGACGTCGGCAGGGACCCAGGGGAAGCAGCGAGAGACGGACAGGAGAGGCAACTCACCTGCGGTTGTGTTTTGGTTACCAACAGAGGTGAGCGCCGTCGACGTCACTGGCTGAACCCGCGGTGTTGGTGGTAGGGCAGGGAGCGGCGGCGAGACCTGCAGAGCTGGCTGGGAGGGGAGCAGAGCTGGTGCTGGGTCTGTTGGCGGCTGTAAAGCCCGTATGGCGTCGAAGAGCTGGGTGAGTTGGCTGTCTAGACTGTGTTCTAGGCGGCCAAAGCGAGTTTCGAGCGCTCGAACTGATGCTGCTGACGCGAAATGGGCGTCGTCGCGGCGTGTACGACCGTGAGAAGGGGATGCGGTCGATGGCGAGCGAGCAGAAGGTGAAGAAGACCTAGAGCGGCGAACCAGATGGGGGGTCTGCACGTTCGGAGAGAAGGGAGAAACGGCTGTTGGTACTGGCCGCTTTTGACAGCTGGCGCAAGTCTTGGTCGGCCTGCCAGACACACCAACGAAGTGTGTCGGCGGAAAAAGGACCTTGCAGCGGGCGCAAGACGTGTTCGAAGCCATGAGGAAGGCTCTGGTGTACCTGATGTGGTGGCAATGAGGTACCGACCTACAGCAGAATCGCAACACAGAGTGGGGGTCGACCGGCGACTGTGAGGAAGCCGTGGAGAGCTTACTGGGCTTGCCCAAAGCCGCGAGTAAGGTGCACAGCAGGGTCTAGAAAGAACGCTGGAGAGCGTGTGAGACGGTGTGCCAGACCAGTCCACCGGATCGCAGAGGGAGAGGGTGCAGGGACTGTGGAGAGCTCACGAGGGCTTGCCAGGCCAGTCGTGAGATGCAGCAGTCGTCAGCGGCGGCTATGCCAGCACGCTCGCTCGCCGTACCAATGCTTGCCTCCACTGAGCTACGTGGAGATGGTGCTACACCGTTTGTGCTGACGGTGCCTGTCGCTGCTGGATCAACCAGCAGATGAACCGAGATGTTTGAGCACCTCGGGCTCCGTCGAGACCTATTCTTGACGCTGTTGGAGCCCCAGCGAAAGTCGATCACCACGATGTCGGTGGTGCTGCTGCTGCGGGGATGAGTGCCGCAGTTGACGAAGTGCGAGGTGTGAGCTCGCGAGTGCTGAAAGCGAACCCTCAAGCCAATCGCACGCCGGCGAAAGCCACCACACGAGGGTGTTCCCAGCTCGTCAAGCTGGGGGGGTGATACCTCTCCTTGTCGAGAGGCCTGCTGGGAACGGTTTCGCGACCGAACCGGTTGTGGCGAGCTGTTGTCAAGCAGCCGGGGCGACTAACCCTCACGGCACAGCGGTTGTCGACCAGGTACGTGCAACCCAGTGTTACCTCTCAATAGTCGGAGAGGCCTGTCGATCTGCTCTGGTCAGCGAAGCCAGGTCCAGAGCTAGCCGGGGTATGCCTGACTGTGACCGTCGAATGAGCAGATATGAGCAGCGGTCGCAGAAGAGGGGGGGGGAAGAGGAGCCGTTGTGACAAAAGGTTAAGCTGGAGAATGAAAGATTAAGGCGAAAGAGTGCTAAGGTAGTTAGTCGGATGAGGAAGATGATGGTGGTATTCGAGCTAAGTGAAAATTTTTGATCAGCTCGCGATAAGCTTGACCTGCGCGACTCAGCCGACGCGCGGACCACCTGTACAATCGGCAAATGGCCGATTGTACCGATTAACCCAATTCAGGCCCAGCTCTCGGAATTCGGCGAAGCTGAGAGCTGGAGCCCGGGACAGGGGCCCAACAGGTGCAAGCTTCGTCCCGAAGCTGACAAAAGGAGGTGTACTATACTACAAGAAATGAACTGAGCAAGAGTTGTTCCTGGGAAACGGTGGTTGTACACCGTCTCAAGGAGAGTAGTGAAAGGTGGAGTAAAAAGGATCGAGACGTGTGGCTTGTGTTGAACAAGGTACACAGGAGAAATGGAATATGATCGTCGTATATGTTGATCAGTGACTCTTGCGAAGAAATGAAAAGAAGTTGGACAAATCGGCGAACACGGAATCAGCGGACAATTTGGAGGCAATCGACCTCCCGACCTTCAGCTGAACATCGACGATGATAAGCTTAATGTAAGCCAATCTTCATGTGATGGTCGTGATGCTGCGCTGGCGGAGGTCGGTCTTAGCCTTAAGATCGGCTTAGAGGCGTGCATGCTTAGAGAACACGGTGAGCTGGTCGAAGCTCATCCTCTCCTGTCAAAGCAGAGGCAACAATCTCTGCAGCAGTTGATCGAATTGGGAACGTGGTGGACGGGCTGTCAAGGTCGGCGTTGAGCGATGGTCGCGCTAAGTCCGGCGATGGCCAATACTTCTTGAGCCGATCGAGATGAACTCGTTCTTCCGTTCCATCGGCGAGGCTTCGGATAATGTAAGACTTCCTTTGTTTCTTCATCACCACGAAAGGTCCAATCCACTTAGGCGCGAGCTTCGCTTGAGTGGAGTATGTAGACTCATACATGGTTTGATGTCGAAGAACAAGGTCGCCTATCTCGATAGGAACTCCGAGTCGTCGGGGCCTAGACTTCTCGGTCCTTTTCGCCTGTGCTGCCTCGTAGGATGACATAGCATCAACCCGGCGTGTGTCGATGAAGGCACGTTGGAGGTGCACTTCGGCTGCTGTTGGACTTCCAACCTTGGATTCCTCTCGGTCAGCGATTATATAACCGTAGAGTAATTCCGTTGGCGACAAGTTGGATAAGTCGGGGATAGCTCGATGGTTGATCTCCCATAAGACCGTGCTGAGATGATCATACCATGGGAAGTCGGTGGACGAAGCTGAGGTAGCTGAGGCACAGACACGTCGCAGAGCTTGGATGATGATGCCGTTGTTTCGTTCGACCAAACCATTCACCCAGGGTGCGTATGCTGGGGTGATATGGTGACCCACGTCGTTGTCTGCCAAGAAGTCGTATACCTCTGCGCAGTCGAAGTGGCTGCCACCGTCGGAGATAATCGTGATTGGCAACGCAGACAACTGATCGCGAAGGAGAGTTAGACATCGTACAACGTCCTTGCCTCGAGCTTGTGCAAGTGGGAATCCCCATACGAATCTTGAGAAGTAGTCGACGACAACGAGAAGCTTGCTCTTGCCTTGAGTAGCAGGCAAAGAGACGAAGTCCATCGCCCAAGTCTCCATCGGCGAAGAGACAATGATCGGATCGAGAACTGATCGGTTGCGAGGACCAAAGAGTTGACAGGTCCTACAAGACTTCACCACTTGTCGCGCATCGGCATACAGTCTCGGCCAGGTGACGTTTTGCTGCAATCGAATCTTTTTGATGAGCATGTTGATTCCGATATGGGCATGTTCGTGAGCCTTGACAAGTCGATCGTAGCCTTCCTTCTGTGGCAACGCATTGAGGATCAGCTCGTCCTGGACATAACCGAGCTTCCCATCGACGAGTTTGTAGCGTTTGAGCCGCTTGACCTTTTCTCGTGCCGCTGATGTCGTCGGTAATTCGAGTAGGAGAAGGAATCGGATGACAGGTTCCAACTCGTCACCTTCAAATCGTCTCAAGAGTGGTCCAGCTTCTTCGTCGATAACCAGGTATCTCTCTGCCATGTCCTTGACGAATGTCGGTGGATCGTACGCAAGAGGAGACAAGTCGGATTGTCCGTCGACAGGTTGGTACTTGGAGACCGTAAGGCAAAAATCGGCTGGGTGGTTTCTGTACGAGGGATCACTACCATTAATGCTAAGGTTGAGCAAGTCTCTCTCGTCGGGAAGGACTGGTCCTGCATCGTCCGTGTCAACTTTGTCGGTAGAATAAGGTCGGTGGGATAGACCGTGTGCTAAGCCATGTCGACGACCTGCACAGTGCTCGACACGGATGATGTTGTGCGCCAGAAGTTGTTCTCTCCACCGAGCATGTGCTGCCGGCATCTTGTCGTTGCGCAATATGTCCCGTAACGCCATACAATCGGTCACTAAGATGATGGGCTGACCGAAAGTAAACGGAGTGAAGCGTGTGAGAGCAAACTTTGCTGCTACGAGTTCGCCGAGGTGGGCAGAGTATCTCGACTCGGCCGGGGAACACTTCTTAGATGCATAGGCAATGGGGAAGACGACTTTGCGGTACGTGTTGTTGGGATTAGGGGCTGGTTTGAGCTCATTGAGGACATGCCATTGACCTTGAGCATCCCTTTGCATGGTGTGCTCTTGGAGAAGCACGGCACCAATGCCTTCGGCACTCCAGTCGGATTGGACAATGAAAGGACGGTCGTAACGAGGCTCCTTGAGCACTCGCGAGTTGACTAAGGCATTTTTGACGCGGAGGTAGGCATCGTGATGATCCTTGGTCCATTTGTCTCCAAGCTCGGCGTCGTAGTTGTCGACGCTTGTGGTAAGCGTATCGAGCGGAGCAAAGACCTTAGCGAAGTTCGGTACCTTAGAGCGAAGGTAGGAACATACGCCGCGGAAGACCATGATGTCTCGGACCGTTTTGGGGATTGGCCAGTTGAGTATCGCCTTGAGACGAGCTGGGTCGGCTCTTATGCCGTCTCGTCCTACAAGTTGCCCGCAGAAAGTGATGTTTTCGTAGAGGAACTGGCACTTCTGTACCGACAAGGTGAACCCAGTATCAATGGCTCGGTCGAGGAATTCACGAAGCCAGAGGAAGTACGCGTCGAAGTCGTGATGGCCTGTAGCCACATCGTCCATCCAGAAGTCAGAGTCTCGATCGAAAAGATCTCCGAAGGCTGTTGTGATGAACCGATAATACAGCGATGGTCCGACCTTGAACCCAAATGGCATGACCGTGTAGCCAACGAAACCGAAATCCTCAACGTAGGTGACCGAAAGTAGCGTTGCAAGTCGTGAGTTGGCCATGATGAAGAACCCAGCACAACCGTCGCCTTTGAAGAGGAACTGTTTTCCTGACAACTTAGTCGCCTTGACTTCAATGTCGCCTGGAATGAACGAGTTATCCTTCATGTAGTGATTAATGGGCGCGTAGTTGTGCACGAGTCGGTATCTTGACTCAGCAGTCTTGACGGTGGTAGAAGGGTCAGTGAGCACTTTAGTCGGCGGCGGCAGAGACTCGTCATGCTCCAGTCCAGCCTCCTTGAGCGCAGCATTGGCTTGCAGCCGCAGCTCTTCGAGCGAGACATTGGAATCAATTTCGGACGCAGGCTTAGGGACGATCCGCGTCTCAGAGATCCACTTGACCTCATCCTCGTTAATCCGAACCATGAAACCATTGTCGATGAGCTCTCTGACTTTGGCGTGAAGAAATTCTTTCTGTGGAGGCGACAAGGCCTGAGTCTTGGCTCGTCGAGTTGTACGTGGCGGTTCGCTGATGAGGATCGGATCGCAGATGACCTTACGGTTCTGTTTACACTCAGCAGTTGTCTCGGCAAAAGCCAGATGCTTGGAGCGAAGAAGGTCCACAAGATGCTGACGTTGAGCTGCTGTGCCGACTTTGCCGAACCGTGTAAGGAGGGACTTGACCACGCGTTCCGCGCGCTCGTTCGACTCATCATCGGCTTTACCACTGATTCGGTACGGTCGAAAGGACTCTTGGTAGGATTGTCGTCTGATCAGGTACTCAGGATCATCTCGCGTAAGGGGAAGTCGTTGTTGCAACCTCGTGAGCTCGTGCTCATCAACTGGAAGATCGAAGCTGACCGAGTGTGTCGGCTTGATGTTCAAGTCAATGAACTGGTCTAAGTCTGGTCGGGTGTCGATGTATTCGTCTGAAAGCCCACTGATCTCATTCTGCTGATCGTCAGCATTTAGAGCGATCGATGCGACGTCGGAGATCTTGGAAGGTTCGTAAAGTGCTTCGAGCTGAGCCACATTGGCATACGGGTGACGAGCTACTAGCATCCGAACGGCTTCCATAGGTGTTTCAGGGACATAAGGCTTCAATAGACGGTTGTAATTGGGTATGACGCGAGACCACGTGCGGAAGACCGAGTTCCTATCATTCTGAGGGATGAAAAGAACATCGAGTTCATAGAAGTGCAACGCACCAGCCCTAACCTTCCATGGCCGGCCGAGTAACATCTGCTGAGCGGCGGTGGGCATGACCTCGAATTCAACCTCGACTGGGACTGTGAAGTTATCATCGACGTCTTTGACAGCAGTCGCAACTCGGACCCGTCCTCTAGATTGCATGACTTGACCGCTTGCCATCCTCAAATAGAGATCGGACGGCAGTAGTTCCAAGTCGAGACTAGAGACCATGGTTGCTGACATGACATTTACCATTGCACCTTCGTCCAAGCCCGCTTCTATTTCACAAGTTAACTCTTCATCACGGGAATTTGTGAGACGAGCTTGCAAGAAGAAGAAGTAGTTGCGGTGAGACTGTGCTTTGTCTCGCAAAGCTCGGAGATCGACTTTAGGCTTTGGTGGCCGTTTACGATGGAGAGGGGGTGCAGATGGTCGCGAAGTCACATCGGGCAAGGGCGGTGTCGAAAGGGGAGGGAGACGACGATCAGGTGGCGGCGGTGTCACCGGTGACGGTGAGCGTGCGGGCGGTTCAAGTGGTGACTCAGTGACTTCGTTGACTTCATTAACTTCTGGAGCTGAGAGTTCCTTCAATGTCTTCGATGTCTTCGATGCAATTGGTGGAAATGACGCATTCGATGTCGATGATAGACATGATGTCGAGAGTGTCGGAGGTTTCGAAGTGTACGAATTATGCTCAAGCTGCTCATTTGAGGAAATGATGTCACCGGCCGTAGCACCTTTGCCAGCCGATGTCGATGGAAAACGTATCTGGGGAACGGAACAGGACGGGGGAAACAGGGCAGAGTCGGTCGAAACGGAACTGGAACAATGCAAATCGATGAAAGTACTCTTGCCTCCAACAGCGTCGACCAAGGTACACAACTTCTCTTTATCCGTCGGTAGAGAAACCCTCCCTTCCTCGAGGGAAGGGGGCATGGATCCCATTGTGGTGCCAGCACCGGACAAAGAAGGATCACCTTTATGGGCAGATACCTTGGGAGAGAAGATGTGTTCTCGATGAACGTGAGGGGTGGGCAGAGGAGCACTTACATCGACAGCTGCCTGTGCCGTCTGACAGTGCTCGGTCGTGTAACGAGATGTCATAACGGGGTCAGGCTGATTCAAAACGAGAGGGCTGGAACACAACGTTGGCAAAGGAGAAAGAGGGAAATGCAAAGGCTGCGTCGACTCTGAGAGAGAAATGTAATTGTCCGTGGTGCAAGTAAAAAGGGACGCAGAGTTAAGACCCGAGGAGATATCGCCGGCCGATCGAGGAGGGTCTACATAGTTCGTCGGCCTTACTGATTTCCCTGGCCCTGAAGGGCCCGAGCATAAGCTCGACGATAGTTCTGCTCCAACTGAGGAACGGGCCAATCCGAGTTGCAATTGCTGTACATATGGCCGCGATGGCCACAACGATGACACTCTCCAGTACCCGGCTTCTCCGTGCCAGGAGTGACTGGGTAAGGCCAGTAGTAAGGCGGCGAGATCGTGACGCGCGGATGCTCCTGGTGATACTTCTTCAGAGCCTCCTCATACTGACAATGGCCTTCCTTGTCGTCAGTGAAGCTGTACTGAGGGATGGTCGCAGCATCCACCGAGGGCGACTTAGGATGAGCGAGCTGGACGCCGTTGGGAGCTGAAGCGTTGTCGAAACGAGCACGCTTCTCTTCAGGTGGAGTTGTAGGCAAGTTGTTCTTGCGCAAGCCGTCGATGATGCGAGCAAGGTTGGCGAGCTCGTTGCTGACCTTCTTGTCACGTTGGTGTCGAGTGTCGTGTTCAGCAATGATTTCGTCGTAGACAGTAATAGGAAGATCTCGGCAAGCATTGACACTCTCGAGAACGGTGTCGCGCATGAAGCCAAGATGAGGCTTGAGTTCGGCAGGAAGAGCAGCCCAGAACATCGAAGCCTTCAACGGCTCAGAGGCATAGGAGCTTGTGACCTTAGTGGCGAGAGTGAGAGTCTCTGCAAGCCACTTGCGCCACTCAGCTAGATCTCGGAGAGACTCAGCAGTCTTCTTGACCCTGACTGCGTTGAGGAACGCCTGATATCGAGAGGCGGGAGTTTCTTTAGGCTTGATGAGATCGCCGAAGTGAGCAAGGAAAGCTGCCTCAAGAGCGTCGAAGTCCTTTTGAGTGGCGGGAGGAAGCGCGTTGTACCAGTCGCGTGCAGCGCCGGTCATAAAAGTCTTGAAGTAGCGCGCCTTGCGAATAGGGTCGTCGTCGATCTTGCGGTCGAGGCAGAAGCGATCGAAGTGGTCGAGCCAAACCTGAGCATCGACGTCAGTGTAATCGCCAGAGTAGTCGGCGATACCGTTGGAGAATGCAGCCGCACCCGGTGCTTGAGTAGGAGAAGCCGACATGCTGAGGCGAGCAAACTCTCGAGTGATGGTCGGCGCGTCGGATGGCTTGTCGGGACTGGGAATGGATCTTTGAGTGCTTGGGCCCGGCGAAGAGAGAGGAGAAGAGCTAGAGAAAGGATCAGGCTTCTTCGAGCCGACAGATTTGGCAGGGGTCGAAGGCGTCGTTTTGGCGGATCTTGCAAGTAATCGTCCAGCCAGCTTACGCGAGTGCTAGACAACTACAGCCGCACAACAGAGCCAGAAGCCAAGAGTGAGTCGAGGATGAGATGAAAAAGGATCATAGGATAGTCACGACGCGTCCAGAGATAGATCGCAGAGCCGCTGCGACGCGCTTAAGGAACGACGTGGTTGCTACTGTCGTAGACCGCGAAACGGTCGAGATGAGATTGCAAATGAGGCTCGAAGAGACCGTGTCAAGGTCTCGATAAGGTCGTAAAACGGTTGGAAAAGGATTCGCACGCTCAAAAGAGGCGTCAAATGAGGTCTCGAGTGGAATGGATGGATTTGCCGCAGAACGGCGACGAGGAGTGGAAATGAAATGAGATTCAAGGAAGTTGTCGAGGAGGTCGAAAATGAGGTCGTCGAATGGTTTTGAGGCCAAACAATGCGAGACTTTGGTCAAGAGAGAAACCGCAGTTGTCGCCGTGGCCGAAACAGTCGAATGAGATGAAGATATCGTCGAGAGAAGAAAGAAGCGGGTCAACAAAGGTAGTGCTTACCGTTTCCGGGTTGGCCCCCCAATGTGACAAAAGGTTAAGCTGGAGAATGAAAGATTAAGGCGAAAGAGTGCTAAGGTAGTTAGTCGGATGAGGAAGATGATGGTGGTATTCGAGCTAAGTGAAAATTTTTGATCAGCTCGCGATAAGCTTGACCTGCGCGACTCAGCCGACGCGCGGACCACCTGTACAATCGGCAAATGGCCGATTGTACCGATTAACCTGATTCAGGCCCAGCTCTCGGAATTCGGCGAAGCTGAGAGCTGGAGCCCGGGACACCGTCGTCGCAGAGAGAGCGACGACTGGTTTGAGAGAGAGGCTTGGGAGCGCTGTGCTGTCGCTGAGCTGCTCGCAGAGGCCGTCGAGACCGTGGTGAGAGGTGGCTTGGGTGCGTCGTGCTGCACGCAGAGGCCTTCGTCGCCGGGGGAGAAGAGAATGAAGTTATTGAGAAAAAAAGGGTTTGGGAGCGCTGTGCCGTCGCTGAGCTGCTCGCAGAGGCCGTCGAGACCGTGGTGAGAGGAGGCTTGGGTGCGTCGTGCTGCACGCAGAGGCCTTCGTCGCCGGGGGAGAAGAGAATGAAGTTATTGAGAAAAAAGGCTTGGGAGCGCTGCGCCGTTGCTGAGCTGCTCGCAGAGGCCGTCGGGATCGTGGGGAGAAAGGAAGAGTCGAAAACAGGTCGTAAGACCACAGGAACGAGCAGCGGTTGGGACTGCGAGGGGTGGTGATGGTGCTGGAGCGGCTTGTCGCTATCAGCCATGAGAATTGAGACGAAAAGACGAAAAGGAGCTGTCGACGACGTCGAGCAGCGAATGAGTGATGATGGTGAGGAGAAGGAAGAGTGTCGAGTGCGACAACTCTGAAAAGGACAAAGGGGCACACGTGTACACCGATCACGTGCTCTCGGCCGAGTGAAGCTAGCGTCTGTTTCACATACGCTCTACAACAGTAGTTGGATTTTTTCTTTTTTTCTTCTTCTTTTTTTTTTTTTTTTTGCTGCTAGGCTCTCCCGAGCTCATCATCGCAGTGTAACGGCAGCCTGTTTTGATTCGCTTCCGAAAGCAAGGGTAGAAGGCACGGGAGCAAAGCAGGGAGGAGGTTCGGCACGACAAGAGAAGCACAAGTCACGCTGCAGAAGAGGGCAGGGTGCGGTCAGGTGGGTTGGATGGCGTTTTTCGGTCCGAATCGAGGCCTGTACGGAGGGTTCGCAGATCAACACTGTCTCTCGACACTTGCAGACTTTTTCTCGGTTAATCGGGCGTACGGGCGTGCGTCGGTGGTCTGGCATCCAGTTGACAACCGTCGGTGCGACTGACCGGCTGACTGACTGACCGACTCAACTCGTCGTGCAGCGTCGGAGTCTAGAGCATGCATCCGCTTGGGCTGTGCTCTGCTGTTTGAGCAAAAAGAGAGCAGATTCTAGTTCCGGGTGTCATCTCGTGTGTCATGACCCGACCAGAGAGCCGGGACCCGTTGTACAGTAGAGTAAGCGCCGCCGCCAACGCTGCTGTTGGATTGGTTGTCACCAATGTTTCGGAAACAAGCGAAGAGAGACAGGCTAAACACGGACCGGATCACAAAGAAACAACAAAAAGCAATCAATGTAGTCTCTCCAAGAACGAGACACGGCCTGCAAATGTTCAAGATGCAGGCTTGCAGAGAGAGAGAGAGAGGGTCGAGACCTGGGTTCAACAAGAAGGGGGGGAAAGGGGGGGAGAATGCCAAGTCCGAGATCACGTTCTGGACCACATACACACACACACAAAGCAACAAAAGGGCTGGTACATGGCTCACACTCAGCTCATCCAAGCAAATGCCGTACCGGCCCGTTTCTGCATGCCTGCCTAGAGTAGTGTAGGTATTTTCTTCCCAAAAATAAAAAATAAAAAAGTGGCACCACCCCGAGTAAAAGAGCAGAGCGGGACTTGAAAATACCAAAAGTGGAAGACGTTCTTCAGCCAAGAATATCCAACTTGATCCAGTGTCACGGTGCACCTGGCTGTGTTTTCTTTGCTGGTACCAAAATTGTTGCTGCCCTTTGGCCTGATCCATCATCTCTTGACCTTGGTCGCGTGCGGTGGTGCTGTAGTTACTTGCCAATCGCTGAAGATCTAAGACAGAGAGAGGCGTTGCATGCCGGATCTTGTTAGTCGTTAGTACAAAACCACATGACGCAGAGCAAATGGCGGCTCCCATTCTCACATCGCCACATTCTCCCCACTACAAGCAAGCAAGGGTTGGGGGAACCGCACTTCTGGATCCGCCTGCTTTATTTTTCTTTCTTGTGCGTGTGGTTTTGTTTTTTTTAGCGATGGCCGCGAACGCCAAGTACTGTAGTATTGTATGTGTGTAAAGTGTCGCTTATAATATAGAAAATGGGTTGCATGGTACATCTCACTTGTTGCTATTGTTGTAGCTGTTTTTTATTTGGCGAGAGCTGTTCCTCCAGAGGAACGTAACGCAATGCAACGCCAAAGAATGAGGCTTGGACATTTTGGATTGGATTGCGGCTCCTCTGTAGATCAGAGAGGGAGTGAGACCTGCTTTGTAAGGTAGACCGAACCGAACGCTGGGCTGGGCTGTACCAGACATGCGGAGATGGGATGAGATGAGATGAGATGAGATGGCGGGAGGGAACAACTTAGCCGAGCATTACCGGTCAGTTTTTCCCGCTTGTGCATACACTGCTGTAAAAGATACGGAAGGCATGAGATTGGATCGGAATAGTGAGCGGCCCATGAGAACAGTAGGGCGCAAGGCAGAGACATGACTGTAATACAAAAATACAGTGTAGTGTTGGCTGTATTGCCGACTGGATTGCAACTTTTCTTTTTCTTTTCTTTCCTTTCCTTTTCTTTTGACAGTCCGAAAACTCACTAAGGCTGACCCTGTTCTTGCCGAGATGACCACCACAGGCCAGGCTCAAAATCCAGAACCAACCTCGCTTCCGTCGGTTAGAGAAGAGTTACAAATTGAATTTTCTAGCAATGTGTTTTTTCGAATATCGAACGACTGTGTGTGTGTGTGTGTGTGTGTGCTCTCTGCTCTGCGATGTGTGTCATCAGATTCCTTTGTATTCCCAGAGCTGCGAATCACCACAGTACTGTACAGTACTGTACAGTACACAGGTTGATGTGATGAAAAGTCACCATCAAAATTCAAACACACACAAACACACAAACACAGTCTCCGCATCGGAGCGGGACTAGGCTCTTATCGCCGGTCTCTTACTCGGCTGATCGACTGCCGAGTGTGTGAGAATGAAAGAGCCGCTGCAAGGTTTTAGCCTCTTTCAGAAATGTGGATTTTTGTATATCCGAGCTGGACAAAAGCTTACATTACCATTCGAAAAGGTGGCCTGAGAATGTCATGTACCGTGGACCCACTTTCTGTCAAGCCACACTTCACATCTTGGAATCGAGTCGTGAGCAGCTGTGTGTATGTGTGTGTGCTCATTTCGGGATCGAGTAAAGAAAGACATACCCACGAACTTGGCCCGTACCGAGATCGAAGTTGGCCTGACTGCATGTAGAGTGTGGGAAGTAGAACCAGTCTTGTTGACTTTGCCAAAAAGAGCAGAGAGAGGCGGATTCCGAATTTTCGTCTCGTCCAGCAAAGACCCTCCCGGACAAGATTTACCGTTCAGCTGACAGCAACATCTGTCCTGGACTTTAGACATGCCAGATGCAAAGAACGGGGGAAAGAGAGAGAGAGAGAGAGAGTGTGTGTGTGTGTGTGTGTGTGTGTGTGTGTCCGGATCTCAGGCACAATCATGCCCTAGGGTGGGTTCGCTCAGCATGAAAAAAGGAAGATCCGTTCTTTGGTGTTTGCATGCGGCTTTGCGAGGACGCCTTCCTGGAAAAGCTTGACCGAAATAGACGCTAGTGTGTCGGATTTGTGCTGACCGATGAGGCCACAGTAAATAGTGCATGACTAGGCCATCTCATGCAGATAGTCAACCACCAATTCGGTCCCGACCCCCAAGGATCTTAGGAAGGCTTTGCATTTGCACATTCACATAGCGGAGGTCCCCACCAAATATAAGCTGGGCGCCGGTTGTCATGGCATTAGAGGCCTCTTTTGCTCAGATTGGGACCAGTGTGGTTCAAGTTGCATTGTTACGCGTCTTGTTCCCATGGCGACCTGTTTATTGTGCTGCGTTCTTTGGTGTGCTATGCTGCGATGGTTGTGTTGCGAAATGCAATTGCGATTGCGATCTTGCAAGATGGAAGAGAGAGCGAGAGAAGGAAAGCGGTCGGTTGGCTTTCAGGCACGACGTTGTCACTTGTCCGTGCGAGCCAGAGAGTGGTCGAGTAAAGAAGAAAGGAGAAAAACCTGGGTTTAGTACTGTACAGTATGTGACTTCCGAGCCAAGAACGGACATTGGCGGGAGCCCAAAAACGCGAGCATGATGCGAATGCAACTGTACTGTACAGTACAACAGTGTGCAGAGTTGTAAATTATATATATTTTTTAACTCCTCTCTCCTTTGTGTCTTAGGTTGTCTGTGCTTGAATCACCAGCGGCTCGGTACCCTAAACTCTCAAGAAGAGAGCCGACATTTATTTTTATTTTTAAAAGAATTCATTAAAGCAGGTCGAGGCAAGGCACACAGACAGGCGCAGCAGTCTCCATTTTTGGCGAGGTGTGCTTGACTCGGATGTGGCCTATTCGCGCGCATTCGTGAGTGCACTCGGTGTGTGCCTTTTCTTTATTTATTTTCTTTTGCTTTTTTCGGCGAGACTCTTGTTTTACGTGTGGCTCGCTCTCTTTTGAACTGTCGATCCCGCTTCCGTTTCCGCTTCAAAGCCCTAACTTCCTTCCAAAGACCCATTTTAGCCATCAACACAATATACACATACTGTACAAGTACAGAGACGGCGAAAGAGTGTGCGTGAGAGAGAGGGCTGCTCATCTTGACGCTTTCGACGCTCTTTTGACGCCTTCAAGGTTGACCCTCCGACAACAGCTGTCTTTCTTGTTTGTCCCTCTTTGCTTTCTCGTCCCGACTGTCGAGACCACTTTCTTGCGGAACCCTCTTCTCCATCTCTCTCTCTCTCTTTTGCTTTCCAGCCCTTCTACCTTGCCCCAACGCCATCCTCCTTTCCGGGACTGTACGACACTTACTTACACCACTTTGGCGGCTTGCATTTCACCCAGCCCTCATTCCAACTTCCATCCTCCCCCATCTTTGCTTTTTCGCTCCCTCGCTTCCCCTTCCAACCCCCACCTATCCATCATTTCGCTCTTCATCTTCTCACCCCCGACAACCTTGCATCGACTTCGACCTTGGCCAACCTTTCCTTCCCTCCTTCCTTCCTTCCTTCCTTCCTTCCTTCCTTTTGTTCGACCAACACGCGTCCACTTGCATCTACACTTCAGCACGCTCTTCGGCATCTGCTGCGCTGCATTTCGGCGCTCGTCTCCCTCCCTTCTTGCATCCATCCTCCTTCCGTGTCCATTAACCCTTTTCCTTCCATCACGCGATCACACTCCCTTCTACATACTTTGCTTTCTCCGAAAAGTCGGCTCATCTCAAACCATCAACAACATCCGCCTTTCCTTCGTTTCGTTTCACATTGCACCGGCCCCACCTTCTTGCCCCAGCTTTCCTACATACTAGAAGACCACGGACCGACATCCTAACAAGACGACGCTCAGACCAACACACGCACACGTGCAGCGTCCCCACTAGCACCATCTCACTCCACAAGACCCTGCCATACACGTAGCTGCATCTTTGGTCTCCTGCCATCTACCCGTCCAACTCCTTCCTTCAGCCTCTATCACTCCCAAAAGCCAACCCAGGCACAGCTCACACCCAAACACCAGGTCGAACGGGCATGCAAACATAGGAACTACATTTCGGCTCCGGTCTCAAAGTCTTTTCTTTCGTCTTCTCCGCTGCACGCCCTTCCAGAGGCATCACGATCTTTCCCATCATAATCGTGAGGTCGCGGCACGCTCTTCATCGCATCGCAGACGAAGCACAAAAACGTTGATCGTCAACATGAGCCGCATCGATAGTCGCGGCAACTCGATCCCGCCTCAGCACAGCACCGCCATGTCCAAAACCGATGACAGTGGATCCAGCACAACCCCAGGTGCCGCTCCTGAGAACAGCGTCGCCTACCAGTATGTCGCGGTTCAACAGATGACCTCCAACCGCGACCACATCGAGTACCAGTTGACTGTCCGCGAACAACCCAAGCAGTCGCGCATGTGCGGTGTCGGCGAAAAGGCCGATCGACGTCCCATCGACCCCGCTCCCATCGTCCAGCTTCGTGTCATCACCCACGATCGTCCCATTCGCCAGACAGATACGGTCGACAGCGCATCCGTCGCACCACCTGTCGAGCGAAGGCCAGGACACGGTCCCAAGCTTCCCAAAACGCCCGGCGTCAGGCGAGGATTGCCCGTCTCTACCGCCCTTGGCGATGGATGGGAAGACAAGGCCTGGTATCTGGAGAACCCTTATTTTTTCATGTATGCCATGCTCTGCAACGCCGATACCGACGAAGAGCTGCATCTGCTCAACGACGGCAAAACCCGATATACGAGCGGATCGTGCGTCTCCTGTCTCTACCACCTCAAGGACATCGATGGCACGCATCAGGGCTTCTTTGTCTTCCCCGACTTGAGCATCCGCGTCGAAGGCCGCTACCGTCTCAAGCTTTGTCTCTTTGAGACCATCGGTCACTCGGTCCACCATTGCAAATCGATCTATTCCGACCCCTTCCATGTCTACACAGCCAAACGTTTCCCGGGAATGGAGGAGTCGACCAAGCTTTCCAAATCGTTTGCCGAGCAAGGTCTCAAAGTGCGCGTTCGCAAGCATCCTCGATCTCGACGCAGAAGTTCTAAACGCACCAAGGATGAGAGCGATCCTTCCGACGGCGATGCTCCGCTTGCTAGCGAACGCAGTCCAAAACGTGCAAGAGCTTCCGACATTCTTCCTGCATCGGGACTTCCCATGCCTCAACCGCTTACGACTAGAATGCCGCGCTCCCTCGACGCGCGTTATGAACGTGCAGAGTACGATCGGAAACCGTTGATGGCCGGAGCAGCTGCAGGACCTCATGATCTCAGGAGCGGTCCCCCGAGCCGTCATGCGGCCGCCTGGGAGGAAGACGAGGCCATGCGAATGCGCGAGGCTCGCAATAGAGACCCTCCTGCCTTTGAACATGGTCTCTATGCTCGTTATGCTCGAGAAGAGCGTCCTCCACCATCGCGAGACTACATCGACAGTCGCTACGAAAACGACTATCCGCCGCCGCCGCCACGGGATCGTCTTGCGCCACCTCAACATCCAGGCATGATGGCACCATCTGGGAGAGGTCCGTCAGAGTATGCTGATTACGGTCGACCAGCCTATCATCCACGTGATGACCCAGGTCGGCCCTTGCATCCGCCTCCATATCCACGTTCAGCAGCAACGTCACCACATGTGCATCCGTCGTCCCTCCCCGCGCGTGGACACCCGGAACCATCCTTGGCCGCCAGCCGAAACTATGCGTCAGCGCCAGCACCCATTCCACCCATCTCACGCCCACCGCACGTTCATTCGCGACCCTACGGTGGAGGCTTGCCAGACCACCCTCCTGCCGCTGTTCACGATGCTGTGCACAGGGGTTACGACGAATATGCTTCTAGACGCGGGCCGAGATATAGTGCACCTTACGACCAGCGAGAACAGCTTGCTCCTCCCTCGCCTCCGTCTCAACCTCCCAGCGCCGGTGGTCTCGATTATGGTGGTCGAGGTGCTTTTGGCCCTCCACCTGGTGCTAGTCAGTGGCGATCTGGCCCTCCGAGCCCTCGACGAGTATCCGAATATGCCGCTGCCGATCGCGAATTCGCAGCACGCAGGTCTTCGCCGCAACCTCCAGCGATGCGGGGGATCGCCACTCCACCGACAGCATTCGTCAACGAAAATGCCTATCATCGCAGAGGATACCCTAGTGACCGTCCACCAACTTCGTACGATCTTGACCCAGCAGGGCCTCCTACCAGCTCGCGCTCTAGCATGCGTCCTCCATCATCAATGTCCGATCACTACGCTCCCCGGGAAGAACTGAGGCCCAGCGACATCCCACCTCCACCTCCCAGTGACCGCTTTGGACACAGCATGATCCCTCGAGGCGAACGCCCTCTACTACCACCTCTCTCTGCCTCTGCCTCTTCTCCATCTCTACCGCATGACCGAGGATATCCTCCTCCTCCACCTTCGGAGCGATACCTCCCTCCGTCCTCGGGATACTTGCAACAACGCGGTGGTCGTCCACCCAGTGAAGCGGAACTGGCAGAACGTGAGAGGGAATGGGAGAGAGATCAACGCTTGTCAATGCGTCATCCACCTTTGAGGAGGGATGAGCATCCGCCATCGTCGTCGGGATATGGTGTCAACTAGAAAGTCAATTGAAATGAAGCCGATGCTGCCATTGGTATCTGAAAGTAGTGATGTACGTGACTGCGATCCTGACCGTGTCAAATGGTGGGGGAAGTTGGTATGCAATCCGAACGCTTACCATCATGCAGATTTCTTATACATGAGAGCGGTAGGACTTGGAAAAAAGCTTTGGTTTCGTGCCAGTACGACAAAGAGATACTAGCGATTCCTACGATGGCTGTGCTGAGTAGCATTGGCGAAGTGTAGAAGTCTGTGTAATTCCAGGCGCCTTTCTTCACCTTCTGTATGACCTGCTTCTTCGGCGCCACCACAATCTTGGAACGATCAAGTGGTCGGCTTTGTGCCATCGACACGCTGTGAGTCGTTCAGCGACTGTGATACCAACGCGGGTCTACTGATCGTGCGTTTGATTTGCTTTGGGTCTTGGTATGCTGAGCAACGATGGTGGGGTTATGCAGTTGCACTTTATAATGACTGAAATTTGCTTCGGTGGCGAGTGTGGAAAGCGTTATCCGAAATGTAACATGCGACTAGAAAAATTCATGCTCTCTGACTTAGGAGACATACCTCGAGCCAAAACTTCGAGTATGAGATTCTATACACAGAGTCTTGTGCGACCTCGGCTTCTACCCGACTTTCGATACGAGGTCGGCGGACACGGCTAGCCAACTCTCACATCGAAAGTTGGGTTCGTACGGTGTCAACGACGCAACTTTAACGCACCGTTGACGAGTCGTTCCTGTGTCGGTGGCGCTGCTCTAACCCTACTGGGTCGTAAAGCAGCGTTATCTCGGCCTGTGTATAGGCCATCCAGCCTGCTAGCATGTTGAGTTCAAATCCTCCTAATAGCTGCTTCCAGCTGTGTTGCTTGACACGGCTCTACCGACGCAGCCCATTCTTTCTTCGGAACTCAAAGTTGCAGGGATCACGGTTGCTGGCGGCCTCAGTACTCTCATAAGCCTGAGAGATGGTATAGTGGTAAAGTGGGCGGTGAGCTGGGGCCTCGGAGTGAGCCTGAGCCGCGCGCGTGACTGTTCGACTCTCTGCCTGCCTACCGGTCGCCCGAAACTCTAATGTCTTCTAGTTCAAAGGACCGAATCTGCCTGGCGGCAGCTATGCTCTTTGTCCAGGCTGAGCTGTGTCAACGAGCTGATGGACGTACGCGCCTTGCCTTCGAGAGATGCGTCGGCAACAACGCGGTCAGGTCGTGTCTGGCCTTTGCGTCATTGAAAGACACGAACGCGAATTTCGATGTGTCTGAATCAAACGTATGCTGCTGCTGTGCTTGCTTTGTGTGAATTCAGAAAGTCCATTGCAGAATAAAACCGATGCTGCCATCTACTTTTCGAGAGCGGTGATGTACATTACTGCGATCCCGATGGTGGTGGTATGCAGTTGGAAGATGTGGCCGTCGAGTCAGAGGACAGGAGATACACAGGTCGGTAATCGTTGGCGAGGTGGCAAGGGTTTCAGCGTTATGCATAGCGATTTGGGAGTCCGTTCAGGGGTTGATGTCGGACAAGTTTGCATAGTTGCACGAGGTCGAGTCCGGAATTGATTGTGCCAGCAGAAGGGAAGGAAAGAGAAAGGGGGGGAAAGAAGCGCGTGCCGCATTCAGATTGAGCAGAAAAATGGGTCATCAGCATACAGTCTCATCGCGAAACTCTCGTTGAAGAGCCTGGGAGGAAGCTTCTGTGCTTACCGTTGTTGCCTCGGATGAAAGCATCGCCGTACGAGTTCTTTTTGATACCATCCACGTACTCGACCGTTTGCTCGAGGGCAATGTTCATGTATCCATCGAGACAGGAGAGGACGCCACGGTAGTCGATGCCGGAATTCAGACGAACATTGACATTCTTTCCAATCACTCCTTTGAGGAAGTCGTTAGGGCTACCTGATTTCGGCTGTGCTGAAGACATTGCGATGCTGCTGCTGCTGCTACTGCTGCTGTGCCGCTGTGGGTATATGTGGTTTGCTTGAATAACAGGGCAGGGGATGACCCAGAATACCGCGCTCGATGTGATACTTTTGCTGCCGATCCTAGTCTAGATTTGTGAATGGTGTTGGCAGTCCGAGATAATTACGTTGATGCTCGTAATTGCGTGCGTTTGTATGTGGTTTGCTGTTCGAGCACAGTAGAGGAGGCGATGTTGTGGTGGTAATAAGGATGAATGCTACCCAGCTTTTGCGATGGATTTCCAAGTTCAACCTGTGTAATTCATGCAGTGCACTGCTAAGCGCGCCTCGCACGGGACCTAAGCGCACTCCACTTTACGCGAAATTCTCCAAAGCGGTCTGCTGCTGAAAAAGATGCATCTCGGTTAAAAGATTCGCAATGTCGCTGTCTGCAGTTGAAATAAAATTCAGATTCTACGTGATCGACCAAATTTGTAATGCCGACTTCCGAAGTTTACCAACTTCTTCTCATCATCAACTACAAACTCGACCCCCCAACTCCCACTTGCTTTCCGTTTTCTATATCTGTTATCTGCACTCCGCTCTGAACCTACACTTGACTCTCACAAACCAACTGCATACCGCCTGCCTGTCACACCACCCTTACGCTGCGCTCCAATCCCACGGCACCCAAGAACGCCAAAGACAAGAAGCTGCAGGTGCCACCACTCGCTCGTCCTCCTCCATCAAGCCACCCCGAACCTTTGTCCTCCTGCTTTTCATCGTGCCTTTCACACGGCGGTCTTCCAGGTACACCCCCTTGACCGCAATTGCTTAGCAGAGCTATTCTCTGACTTTCTCGTTCTGATTCATTGGCTCGGATTTGATCTCAACCAAACCTCCTCCTCCTCCTCCTCGACGCTCCTCCAAGGCACTTTTGCCCAGCACGGAGTTTTTCTTTACCCAGCGAACAAGCACTACTCGACAGAATCGACAGATTCATGCGAATCCGGCCATGTCTCGACCAGCCAAACTCACGCTAGCCGCCTCGGTCCTCGTCTCGGGTCTCACCGTCTGGGGCGTCCACTATATGCAGGAGAGGGAACGCGAAGTCATGTACCGAGGCGTGGAGCGCGATGAGGCGCGTCAGGAGGAGAAGAAACGCAAACGTCTGCTGGATCTCCAAATCAACCAGGAGAAAGAGGCCGCTTACCAAAAGATGCAACCTACCGCAGGCGCTGGATCAGCAGCAACGGCAGCATCCTCCTCTTCAGCCTCGTCTGGCTCTTTCCCTTCATGATGCTGCCCTGTACTGTGCTGTACTGTGCTGTACTGTGCTGCTTTGTATCCCTACCCTGTACACCACCGCTCTCTTCTTGGATCCGCTCACATAGATGCAATTCGACTACATATACCCAGGCTTTCTCATTCATGCGTCCTCTTCTTTCTCGGCATCACTCTATCCACACTCCCCTCTTCCCATTTATCTGCACACACGCACATACATAGCTCCTTACTAGCTATATTACCATTCTATCCTTACCCCCTTATTCCAACCTTTACTCGTTTATCCGCTCTCGTCCAACATGAAGCCTTTCCAGAAGCAGGCTACCAACCAGTCCTCCGTCCCTCCTCCTCCCCCTCCTCCCACCCCTTCCTCCATCCCTTTCCTCACCGTCGAACCCAGCCTCGCCTCCTTACCCCAACAGAGCAGCACCAGCGCACTGGGCCGCTTCAACTTCCTCCGTCCTCGCGCCAACACCATCGAGAGCCAGTGGAGCTATGACTCGCTCGACAGCCTCGACACGCGCGCCTCGCTCCAGGCCATCCTCGACGGCGTCCGTGGTGGTCGCCTCGAGGTGATGCACCAGGTTCCTCAAGCCTTTTTCGAGTCGCAGTCGACGCTCGACTCGCTCTACCCTTTCGTCTCCGAGTCGGTGCTCGGTGGTGGAGAAGACGAGGTGATGGAGCCCGAGGCCAAGGTAGGAGGCGGGTTTGCTCGCGCTCGCTGCGCTTTCTTTGCTAGTCTGATGGCGGTTGTGGATCGCATCAACCCTTTCAGCAAGAAGGAAGATTCGGTCACGCTTGACGACAGCGAGTCCGAGTTCGTCTCGTTTGACGTGCTGCTCGCTGCTCGGGCCGCTGCTAATGCTACTGCTGCCAAGGCCTCTGACAGCGGTAAGGGCAAAGGCAAAGGCAAATCTCGTGACACTACTACCGTCACCGCTACCACCACTACCACCACTACCACCGCCACCACCGTCGTCCCACCCATCGTCATCATCGACACGGACTACGCCAACGAGATCCTTCGCCTGCGCGGTCGCGGCCCGCGAGCCATCGGTTACCCACGACACGAGTGGACTCCTTCGCTTCACATGGCCGACCCTATCCTGCTCCACACCCCTCGCTTTGCTCGTTCCGACATCAGGCCCCCACCTTACTGCCCCTGCACCGGAAGCTACTGCTTCTGCTACGTCACCAACATCTACCCTCGTCGCACCTTTGTCGATCCTCGCGAGCAGGCCGCCGCTATGGCCCCCTGGAGGGCTATGAAGATCAAGCCTCGCTTCGAGACCAGGAGCCCGCTCTACAACGTCTTCCCTTCGGTCACTGGCGGGCTCAACTCTCTTGGTGCTGAGGTAGAGGCTCAGAGTCAGGTCGCCGGGCCCAGCATCCAGCACCAGCAGCAACAGGGTCAGGGCGAGCGCAGGAGGAACGGTGACACCAAGGAGAGCCCCGAGATCATCACCCAATTCTTCAAACACATCATCGATGAGGATGAAGATCAAGACGAGGTGGAGGCCGAACTTCGAGCCATGGTCAAGCAGGGCTCGCGTTCCAGGAAGATCATGTTCTGGTTCTAAATCTCCCCCGCCACTGGCACTGGTGGACACGCATCGTCGACACGCGTCAAAGCTCCCCGATTTCTCCTCTTTCTGCTCCGTCTTGGATTTCGGCACCGGCTTCCCGACTCGGCTTTATTTCTTAACTTGGGCTCGTATCGACATACTCGCATCGCATCAGCCATTATTAGCTCCAACTTTCTTTTGTTTCGTTCCCGGGTTTTCTCCTCTTTTGTCACCGCAACGCGCTACTTGGAGCGCAAAATTGGCAAACGTACTCGACTTGCCTCCATCGACCCCCTTATCATCACACCATACCCACCACAACACACTTCTTACCTCCTTCGCCCGACAGCTCCCTCCTTTGTACCACTTTTCGCTTTCGTCTTACTCTACTTCGCTTAATCCCTTTTTTGTCATTCCTTTTATCTGGGCACGCTCCAGTATCGCGTTATGTCGACCATCGACCTTAGCTCGTCCCTTTACATATGCTGCACACGATCGATTTCCCATGTAGCATACCTGCACGTCACTGCATTGTAGCTTACCTCGCACGGACTTGTTGTTGCCTCGTTGTCGTTTCTTGTTCTCTGTATTTTACTCCATTGTCATTTCTTTAATTCACCTCATTCACAAATCTCTCTGTCTTGGCCTGATGTCTGACACATCGAGATTTTACCCAGTTGTCAGGCGCGTCTGCGTTAAAGGTAAAAAATGCTGAGAAGGCACGACGTGTGTGCCCTTGAACTGCGTCATGAAAGCTGACCCGGTTGAAGAATAGTCTAGCACGTCAAGACGAAGTGAGCAGGATCAAACCCTGAAGCTACACCAACAAACGCAGATCAGCGCAACCAACCCCCCCCCCCCCCCCCCATCTTTCCTTCTCTGCATCTCTCCATCCCTCCATGTCTCAATAGCACTCACTCTTTTCATCGGGCTCACTCTCACTTCAGCCTCAATCTACATTTCACTGCACCAAAATCCACATGCTCGAACGAGAGAGTCCTGACAAAACAATATACATGAAATACTGTAAGCTCTGCAAGATTGCAAGCTTCCTTCCGGATAGCTATGTCAAGCGACGACAGCCAAGTTGCGTTTTTAGAGCTGCAGACCAGGCCTTCCGAAGAGGCTGGATTGACGATGCAGCACTCAGATCGTAAAAATTCAAGAAGGAAAAAGTCATCCACAAAGCCATCTTAGCTGGTTTTACCTGGGGGACACTCTGGTTGGCTCTGGCAAGGAGCCGCCTTCTAAGAAGTCATGCAGTCGGGGGTCGCTCTATGGGTAGTACCTAGGTAGGAGCCAATCTGGCTGGCTCGGTGGTCCAGGGCCGGCACTTTCCTATTTGATACGATTGTGAGAGCAGCGTCAGCGATGCAAGACCAGTGCACAACCTGGCGAGATTCAACGTCAGACAGCACAATTGCCATGAGGATCGGCATCGCTTCACACAGCACGCAAGATTCACATCGCATCCAAAAGGTCGCAATCACTGCATTGATTGTTTGCCGCTTTGAACCGACGACCGTCAACTCTCAGAACGTCTTTGTGAAATCATACAGATCAGCCTTGTTCGAGTTGACCGACATGCCCATCTGCTGCTGCTGCTGTTGCTGTTGCTGCTGAACGGTGGCAGGATCCAAACCTTCGGCTTTTGCTTTTTTCGCTAGATGTTGCTGCCTTGCCCTCCTAATGTGGCCTAACCTCGACACCCAGTTGGAAGAGTACGGTTGCATGGCTTCTCCCGTATCCAGATAGATCTGACTGGCTACGTTGCTGTGAAGTGCCAGGATGCGGACAAAGCTGGCTAGTGCGTCTGCAGAGAGCAGCTGTCCATCACCGACGGGGGAGAACTCGGGCATGCCTGGACGACGTTGTAATGTCACCTGATAGAAGATGGCGTCTTCAGGATTGGCTGAGCCAAGATTGACGCCGCCACGAGTCATGGGTGAGATGCAGACATTGACGTAGTTAAATTGTCCTGCAATGGTGCCAAACTTGTAGTCGCGCCCGGATTCGTTGAAGACGATATGCACAAAGTCGTTACCGATGAGCGCCTTCTTGGAACGTCGAATCGGATCGCGCTCGTCGTTGGGCATCAATGTTGCTGTGTGGTAGACAATCTGGCAAATCTCGTCCGTCCATACGTACGCATGCTTGCCGTGCTCGTCATTGTTGCGGTCCAGTCCACCTGTGTAGACATCTTCTTGCCCCTTGAGTGTCACCAAATGGCCCAGGCCCTGCAGGAAGCGAGTGTAGGCACGCGAACCGTGTCGGTTGCTGAGAATGTCGACCTCTTCCTCCTGTCCTGGTCCCACATACAGAACACCGATCTTGTGGAAGTCGACTACGGGTGTAAAGTCGACGGCCCTGATCAGCCTGTCGGTAGCAGGCTCATCGGGAAGCAGGATCGGAGCGGTGTCTTCCAACATGTCCGGATACGTCGACAATTGTAGCGCGAAGAAGCTGGGATCCACTTCTGCGTCCTTTGCAGTGGCCTTCGCTCTTGGCGCTGTCGAGGAAGCCCCGCCGGCACCATTCAAGTCGGCGCCAGTGGCTGGCTTTTCGGTCCCCAGAATATCCCGCATCACCTGGCGCATGGCTAGCGAACTTGCAGCATGCTCCTCACTCAGAGCTCCGCTCTGCACAATCGATGATGAAGCGGTCGAACCTGAGAAGGACGAGGATCGCGGTCGAGGAGCCAGTCCGAAATGAGCAGGACCAAGCGGTCGGCGTGCACGCAGACGCTCGCTGATCTCGAGACGATCCTCCACGCGACGACGAAGGCTGCTGACAGGCTTGTTGTCTTCGGTACCCGCCTCATGCTGGGATCCCGCGGCGAGCTCGGCCGGCTCGTCTGAAGGCGCGGCCAGCGTAGGCGAAGCCATCAACTCCGGATCGCGGTTCATCATGAGAACAGCGGGAAGCTGATCCTTCTCTCCGTTTTCATCTGGTAGAATTCCAGTGGGGACATTCTCGAGCTTGCAAAGCATCGTTGCGGTACCAGACGGACGACGAATCACAATCTCGACCCAACCGGCCTTCCTGGCACTAGAGACAGTCAGCAGACCGTTGCCCATGAGCCAAGTCTTCGAATGTCGCGCTGCATCCTTGCCCTTGACTGCTGCCGCTGAGGGCGCCCCCATGATCAGCTGGTTTACAAACGACTTCCTAGGCTTCGAGTCGGCATTAGAATGAGTGAATCGAGCCAAAAAGTCGAAGCACACCTGCGTTTGATCCGACAGAGTCTCCATGGCCTCGTTCGCCTTGAGCAGACCACGCGAGATGTAAGGCAGATACTTGGGTCGATCGCTGATCTTGAGGATGACGAACCAGAGCGAAATGTTGTAGAATGCCATCAGCATGACGTACTGCGAAAGCGAGAAAGTGGCCGGGCTTGCACGGTAGTCATCACGAGTCGCAGCTTCGGGACTCTGGTGATACTCGATGTACTGGAGCACTATGCTAAAGACGCGTTTGTAGTCAGTCTCGGTAAAGTTAGCATAGCAAGCCGGGTGTTGCGCCACGGTAGCGATCAGCTCAAGAATGTGTACACTCATGGTCATGTGCGAGCGCACAGCAGTGAGCGTGAGAAGCATGTTGGAGAAGAAGCGAGTGAAGCTCTTCTGCATCTCGTAGCAAGCAATCGAAAGAGCCTTGATGCAGGATCGCGCCGTCGTGTGCGACTTCTTGAGGCCACGAATGAAGGCGTCCACCATCTCATCTTGCTCTGCACGTGAAAAGAGCGTTCGATAGCTGATGAGCGTCACGAGCGTATCGTAGACTACGGCAGTCACATCGGTCTTCTTCAGATCCTCTGGAAGGATGACCTTGGGCAAGAGCGCATCGTCTAAGATGCCTTGGCAGATCTCTTTGCGCAAGTGGAGAACCTCGAGCTGCGCTTTGGGACCGCAGAAGAGATGCTTGTTGCTGAGCTGATGTGGAAGATGGCAGAGCAGATACGACACAATCTCCCAGTCCGGTTCCGAGCGAAGAATTTCGATGGCCACGGCCAAAAACTCTGAAACAGGGATGGGAGCCGGCTTGTTGTCTTTGTCGCTGTGAAGGTGCGTGTTGCCTGCGCAGCATTCCATGTCGTTCCGCTGGTGAATGTAGGTGTAAATGATGTCGCTACGAAGGGAGATGCTGGGCATCTCGAACGAGATGGTCTGCGGCAGACGCCAGAGATGCTCGTACGGTGCAGGTCGAGCAGACCTCTGCTGACTGGTGCTGCGATCTCGCTCGCCCATAGCGCGCTTCGATGCATCCGGAATGCGCTCCGGCCTGCCTCTTTCTCGCGAGAGCTCACGAAGACGAGACTTGGACCTGGCTGTGGCGTCCATGTTGCGGTGCGCATCGCGACCCTCGCGTTCGCTTCGACCAGCCACTGGCGCTGCCTTTGAGCCCGCTCGAGACCGAACATCCGTAGCGTTGGATGCCGAGCTAGACTGTCGTCCCAAAGCAGTTGCATCCTCAGGCTCCAAAGGTCCCTTCATGAGCACGAGGGCGCTAGCGCGAACAAGCTCGTCCAAGTCGCCGGCTAAGTAAACACGGTGCTGGCGATCCGTACGGAAGCGCAGCAGCCACTCGAGAATAGCAAGTCGGGTCAAAGTACAAGCCGAGCCACTGGACGAAGATGCGCCTGCTCCCGATGCCAAAGGAGACTTGACTTTGAACAGCTCGAGCAGATCGCGGAAGATGGCGATGCATCCTGCGCGTGTCTTTTTCTCCCAACGCTTTCGAATCGAAAGATCGATGTCTCGGTCTACCGAGTTGGCGATCCAAGGTGTGCTGAAAGCCATCCGGTTGAAGATGGCAATCAGGTCAAGGGCAGCATTGCGTGCTTTAGCTTCGCTGGGAGGGTGGCCGCGATGAGCGTTGGAAGCGGAACGAGGCTGCTGATCTTCGGAATCGCTCGCTGGGACGTCGAATGCGACCGCCTTGTGTGCGGGGCCAGAGCGTGCCAGCCTGCACAGTAACTTTCTCACTTCGACAAAGACTTCCTCGAAATCAGAATCTGGTTGCTCCTTGTGATTGCTCTCCACCGGTTCTGCATCCGGGTCGATGGGTCCTGGAATCTGGGAACCGCTCAGTACGGCTGCATGTACGAGCACCGAGCGCAGCAGCGACTCAGTCCTAGGATCCGTCTCGGAGGACAGAGTCGAGTTTGCCAACGGCAAAACAACTTCAGTCATGAACAGATTGCGCTCTGCATTGAGATCCTGCACCGCATTGTAGACGTGATCAAAAACGAGCGAGACCAGATCGTATCGAGCGCGCTGCTCAGATCCGCCAGGCTGGGATGGAGACTCGTTGCGATGGAAGAATGCCTGCAAAAGGGCTCGAATGTTGAGGAGCCAGTCTGGGTTGCTGGGCAAGCAGAGATGTTGGGTCCAGTAGTATTGCACCAGCTTCGAAACTGTCGCGTCTGGCAAGATAGGCGAGAGTGTCAGCAAGAACGAGGCCAGCTTGGGCGTCCAGGGCGGCGTATGCGCCGGCGTTGACTCGTCGGCGTCGCTTGTGCGTCTTGATTCGGGGTCCCTTGCTTCCGTCGAGGCTCCTGGCGGATGGGAGATGCTGAGCTTGTCCAGCAGTTTGAGCATAGCGAGGACTGTAGACGAATGACCGCCAGTGCTCGAATCTGCCAATGAAGTCGAAGCCGGCGCGGTACCTTTGCCGCTGGAAGAAGAGCTGAAGAAGGAGCTGTTGAGCTTGAGACCTTCCAAGTGTCTTTTGGCTTCGATGGTGAGGTCGAGGAGCGCATCCCAATCGGAACGGGCAAATGGCCTCTCGTGAGACGATTTGGTGGCTTGCGAGGTGGCACGGTCCGATGGGTTCTGCTTGTCTCCTGCTGCGCGCCTGGTTGCTGGTTGAGGTTCTGCGGCGACAGATGTAGAGGGCAAAAGGTCGGAGATGAGAAGGAGAACCTCTAGGTCGAGTACGTCACACTGACGCTTCAATGCAGCGCGCAGTGCAGGCGTGATGAGCGCGAGCGACAGAGACGGAGCCAGTGCGTCTTCCTTTTGCACTTTGCCAGGAGCGGCAGACGCAGATCCTTGGTTCTTTTGAAGTTCTTGCTCTGCTACGTGGGTCAGTGCCAGACGGAAAAAGTTAACGGCACCCACCAATACGGCAGGGTCTTCGAGTTGCGCTGCCTTGCCCGAGTCGGAACTGCCTGTCAGAATGATGCGAGCGGATCGGATGGCAGCGTTGGCGCAGTGACTCCTGAGAATGTTGGAGAGGATGGGTAACACCTCCTCGTGCCAATCAGCTTCATGATCGTCGACCTTGGATCGAATAAAGCCAGGTGAGCGATGATCGATGCGACAGTAGCCAAGGAGTCGACAGAGCATCTTGACCACGACGTCGATGCAAGCAGGAGGAAGATGACCATAGCGCAGCGTTGCATCGAGAAGCTTGAGGCAGCTGCGCACTTCGTCTAGATGAAGCTCTGGTCCGGCCCAATAGCTCGAGGATCCCTCCGCTCCGGAAGTTGCCGCAGCCGATTCGCGGCTGGGAACGAGCGTAGCTAAAGTCATTGGAGCAGCGTTGGCTGGCTTGGCCGCAGACGTGGAAGCAGAAGCGTGGAGCTGAGAAGTGACAGCATCGATGGACACTTGCTTGGATGATGAACGCGGCGTGGCGGAGGGTGAAGTCTCGTTGCTGCCTGGCGAAGGGCTGATGGTTTCCAGCCCGTAGTAGGAATAGCCATCTACCAAAGGACGGGCATCGCGAGAACGCGAACGGCGCGATGCTGGAGTCGGGGCAGCCGAAGTTCGCTGAGGGCCGAGCAATGGTGTGCTCTTGAGAGGCGGCGAGCCAATGGTGGAGCTGGGAAGAGTGAGCGTATTGGCGGTGGCCTCGCCAATGATAAGCTCGGCAGCGCTGCGAATCACCATCTCGGCGTGCGAGAGGGGAATCCTAGCAAAGCTATACTTGAGGATGCCGGTGAGCAGCTGAAGGCAGACTTGGACATCCCTTTCGACTGAAGAGAGTTCTGATACTGCACGCGTCTGTTGAATCGCCATCTCGTCGGTATTGCCCTTCGACCCTGCTCGTCCGACTCTGCCAGCCTCGTCAACAAAGGGATGAAGCTGTGCACGAAGACGCTGCACCTCGGCCCAAGCTACATCGAGCCAGCGAGTCAAAGTGACGATAAGGCCAGGGAAGCCGACGACGTCGCGACCGTCTTTGGTGAGCACCTCGAGAGCGCGAAGTTGTGCTGGCAAGCCGGCCAGGATGATGTGTGTGTTGTCATCTGCGTCCTCGTCATCGATTTCGGTGGCCGAGACGCTGAGGACGAGACGGTAGAAGAGAGCTCGATCGATGGAAGCAAGCGGCTGATCACTGTCTGGTATTTTGGATGAGAGAGAGCCTGGAGCGCCGTTGCGAAGTTCTGTAAGAGCGGGCGACGCATTTGCAGCGCGTTTGTCGGCGAGCTTGACGGAGAGCGTGAGAAGGTTGCAAGTCTCGATTCTGAGCTTTTGAGGCTGCTCGGCCGTGAGCAGGAGAGTGCATAGACGGAAAACTTCTGCAAGGGGAACGTCATCTGCAAAGATGGGCTTGGGCCCGCTTTGGCGCTCCACAGCCGCTGCGAGTGCACGAATCTTGGGTATACGCTGTCGAACAGCCTCATCGCGCGCCTTGGATGTAGCTGGAAGCGGTGTTCGGAGATCTTCGAGCAAGACATCATAGGCACCGCCTTGAGGAGGCTCAATTCTGGTGAGGTCGTACGGAGAGATGGGTTCAAGCGAGGCAGATGTACCTGGTTCGAAAGGGTTGCGAGAGGTGGGGAGTGCGGTTGTGATAGGTGCCAATGGGGTGCTAGGGAGGAGGCCGTTACCGGATGTCGAGGATGATGCCGATGAAGAAGATGGACGACCACCACCGCGGATGGTACGAAGGATGTGATTGAAGCTGCTGCTCGCTTTTGAGGTGGGTGCAGACGAAGAAGCAGCAGCAGCATTGGTTGGCAGCGTCTGCGGCGCTGCCGAGGGAGAACGCAAGCGATTGGGATCCATTGCGCAGTTGCTCGTGACCAGTGTGCTTTTGAGGGGATGGTGTATATATCGATGAGATTTCGAATCGATCCTGTTGTTTTCGTTTTCAACGATGCAAAGCTTTTTGGGGTGAGAGACACGGTGAAGAGGCGTTCAGCGCATGACGACAAGGAGATCGAGTATGGGTGGTGAGGAGATGATGAAAGGACAGAAGCACGATTGAATCGGTCCGATTGGTTATTGGGTTGTTGGATGGGAGATAGGATGAAGGATGTATATCGTTTTGGCTACGACAAGCAAGCCACAAGGCTAGATGTGGGATGGTGTGCTGAAGAGCATGTAAGGATGGTAGGATAGAATTAGAGCTGGCTGACAGTGTGTAGTCATGCGCACATGATTCACGCGCCCACACTGAAAGGCACTTTTTTGTGGTTGGCGACGCTGGCACCTGGCCAATGAATGCAGTCATTTTGCCGTGGAGAACAAAATATAAGATTAGGGTCCTCTCTGTTCGACCTGTACAGTACGCACACAGCTCCACCGATTCGTCGAGATAACAGATATTTCGGCGGATGTGACGGTGTTGAGGGCCGTGGATTTTTCGGTGCTGATGCTGCTTCCGCAATGTTGCCGAAATCAGGCGCCTCTACAGAAGGGTCAGAGTCATCATCGCGCTGCTAGATTGCCGACTCAGCTTCAAGTGTCCCGTCATGTGGGTGTGCGTGTGCGCTAAGGCGGAAGCTTAAATCTTTCTCCAGTTGTGGAGGAAAAAGCAAGCAAGCAAGCAAGCAAGCAAGCAAGCAAGCAAGCAAGCAAATCGGGTCATGTATGAGATGGGGATCCACCGATTGCATCGTGATCGGATTGCAGCTTTTTGGTCCTCTCGTACGTTTTGGGAAAATGAAAGCTTCTTTCCCGCTCGTCTCCGGTCAAGAACATGCCCATTACAAATCCAAGCCTGGGCGAAAAATTCAACACTACTGCACAGCGCGGTTGCGGAATTTCCAGATTCAGCACAGCGTCTGGCTGCCCAAGCATCCAGAGGAAAGAGACGGGTCGGATTGATTTGACCGGATCAGAGAGAGCAAGCACACTTTGCAACTTCTTCTCAGCTCGCTGTTCTCAGCTCGCTGTCGGCCGTCAATCCGAGAGTACAGTACAGTACAATTCAGTCGTGGTCGTCACCAGAGAATATTGGCTACAACACCTTTCAGCTTTTTCTTCTCGTCACCGTCATCTCGATCTCCACATTCATATATACACATCCTTCGCCATGCCATCTTCATCCGTCACAGTAACCCTCCCCGTCGCGGGTGAGGAGTCCGTCTTCAGCTCCGTCTCGAGCTTCTTCTCGTCGCTTCTGCCCGTCGCTCACGCCGAAGAGGTAAGTTGATCTTTCCACCTTTTTTCGCACACTTTGCCACCACGACTTGTCGAGCAATCCATCGCCATCAGACACAGCAGCATGCGACGACCATTCAGAGCATCCACTCCATCGCAATCCCACAGCGTTACCACAAAGCACGAAGCAAACTGCCACCTTTGTACTCGAAGCTATGTCGATCCCAAGGATTCTCCCACTTCACATCTAGCAAAAGAGCCGCTATCGAAGACCAGACCCCGGCAAACAGCATCACAACTTACAGATGCATCTCCAGAGGCCCAACGTTTCGTCACCACATCGTGATGCTGCAACCGTGCACTCGTAACTCGATTTCTCTTTGCAACAATCCAAGGTCAACCTTGCCTCCGACGTGGCCGTATTGCATGCTTGATCACACAAACAGCAACATAGTCTGACATTTTTTGATTCACCAACTTCCATTCGCTCCCTCCACATTGCATTTCACTCTCGTAGGAGTCTTCCGACGACGCCGAGGAGTCCGAGGAGAAGGAATCTGAGGAGGAGGACGAGGAGGAGGAGGAAGAGGAGGACGAAGACGAGCCCGAGGACGTAAGTCACACGCCAATCACACCAATACACAGCCCACGAGGATGAAGCTCACCATTTCGTCTATCTCTACACGTTCTGCTATTGCTATCCCTGCCGTTATGATCCAACGCTTGCAGCCCGCGCCTGCCATTTACGAGGGTACGTAAATTCTTACCATTCCACAAGCTCCAACTCGTTGCTGAGCTATCGACTGACGCCACCTTTTCTTTTCCCACTTGATTGACATCAACAGAGTGCGAGAAGTCCAAAGCCTGCGCTCCCCTCAAGCACCACTTTGACGAGTGCTCCAAGCGCGTCGAGGAGGGCAAGGGTTACGAGGGAGAGAACTGCATCGAGGAGTTCTGTAAGTGCCCCACAGCTCTCAATCACAGGCATTCTCAACACCACTTGCTGAATTCTCACACTGACAATGCTCATCTGTATTGCTTTTCAATAAACAGTCCACCTCGCTCACTGCGCGCAAGAGTGCACCGCACCCAAGCTTTTTGCCAAGCTCGTCTAAATCATTCTGGTCATCATTCACCTTTATTTTTCGTCCACATTCTTGCATTCACGCGGTTTCTGCTGCTTCCAGTCCAGGATGCAGCGGCGGCGGCTGCTGACCGCTGAATGATCCGGCCTCGCCGTCTCGTACACTTCTAAAAGGTGGATGTGTATGTCAGGAGAGATATGCCTTTTTTTCGCGATTCGCTCGTGTTCAAACCATACTTTTAGAAGAACATTTGCAATTGCACACCTCTGATTCCAAACAAACGCACAAAAAGTCAATTGTCAGAATCATATCCTAAAAAAAGGAAAAATCCACCCCGGAGCCACCTCCTAGAGCCACCCCGGGTGGCTCTAGGAGGTGGCTCTTGGCGAAGCCAGCCCAATACAGCAATCGGCATCCTGGCCGGCAGCACATCAGCACAGTCCTGCTGACGGCCATGGATGATGGTGCTACCATCATCCATGGCCGTCAGCGCAATCATATGAGCATAATGACCATGGGTTAGATTATCAGAGCGTGCTTGCGTGAAACGAAATTGTGAGACACAGTTGCTGAAGTGCTCGAACGGCTGAACGAGGGAGGAGGTGATCAAACTGCTACTGGACAAGTCGCCACGTCACACCTTTTTGCGTAGTGTCAATGCTGAGTTATGCATGCTGAACGTAAGTCACGTCAAGAAAGGCGGACTGTCTGCTTACCAAAGAATCGGGAGGCGCTGGTGCTATCGAACTCAATGGCGAATACACTTGCTGGTCCACAAGTCTGATGCTCGATGTGAGACTCTGCTAGCTCGAAGTCAGTTTGCGTGGCCTGATCGACTTTGGTGGAGCGTGCAGCAGTATCCGGCTCGTGCTGAGCGCTGAGCGTGGACTGGTGAGATGCATGGCGCTTGCTTGATGGTTCGTCGACTGGGGACTCGCTAACGCACCGGTAACTGCGCTTCTTGATGCGCTGGGTCGACGATATTGGGAATGAAGGCGAGTAGACGATCGATGATTGAGAAGGTGAGTCTGCCGACTCTGATACAACGACAGGCGATTGAGGTAAAGCAGGCGGGGGTGGGTGGTCGTCCAGCTGCATCGGTGAAGGTGAACGAAGTGTCAGCAAAGAGGGGTTGGGCGTGTGGATGGGCGGCGTGTGGATGGGCGGCGTGTGGATGGGCGGCGTGTGGATGGGCGGCGTGTGGATGGGCGAAGAGGGTGGAGCGAGCAGTGGAAGAACCACAGGTGTCAGAGGTCTCGTGCGCTTGATCTCCTTCCAGAATTGGGCTGGGATCTCGGTTGGTGTACAGAACAAGTCGCCCAGACTAAGGCGCTTGATCGGCAAACAAGGTTGGGGTTTCATCGTACGAAACTGCTGCTGGCTGAACTGATCGAGCTTTTCGCTCAGACCCAATTGACGCAATGTGACGACGGGCAGCCAAACCGCGGTATCCGCCTGGCCCAGCAGGACCTTGTATTCGAGACCTTCCTTGCCAATGCGGTTGCCTAGAATGACGTCTTCGGTGTGAGCCATGATGCGAGGAATGAGCTGATCCAGCGTGCGAAGCACCGATACGAGTTGACCGATATGAGTTGGAGCGGGGGTTGAACGAGCTGAATGAGTTGAGCGATGAGCGTGTTGACCATAGTGCGCTGAACGATACTCAGGGCAAATGATGTTGTACGAAGTGATGAGCGAAGTGATGAGCAAAGTTGTACAAAGCACTGAGTTAAGTTAAGCGCAATGAAGTGAGCGGCTTCGGGATTCGGGGAACTTACCCAAGGTTGGTGCGCAGAAACCTTTCGTACGGAAACTAAGCTTAGGCCACCGGATCCTGACCTTCCTCAGGAAGGAGCATTGTTCCGCCCTTGTGCAAGAGAGAGGGTCGCCGCCAATAACAGCGCCAGAGGCGTCAAGTGCAACGCTGCCGGGGAACGGTCCAGGGCCGGGTGGAGGAGGGATCGTGCCGCCGCTGCTTGCCCATCGCTGTTGATGGTTGGCATACTCTTCGAGCTCGTCGTAGTAGGCATCGCAGAGCACTTCCAGTTCCTCCTCGATAGCGGAACGCTTGCGGCTACAGACAGCACAGCTGCAGAGGAACTTTTGCTGCTCCTTCATCTTCTTGAGGATCGTCTCCTTCTCGACTTGGACGAGCTTCTGCCTATCCTTCATTGAGAGACCGAGCCAGAATTCCTTGATGCGTTCGCGCTCCTCTGCCGAGCTGGTCGACCAGATCTTTGCGTTGTTGGTCGGTGGATTAGCTGCGGGTTGCTGTCCGTGGGTCGAGGACGAGACCAAGCGCTTGCCCGAGTTGGACGAAGGTGGAACGCCGTTGGCGGGTCTTGCTGGCGTCTTGCCGGTTGAGTTGAAGGTCATTGGCTGTTTGCCAGCGGCTCGCGAGCTGGGAGGTGGTGGATTCGAGTTACGAGCGACCGAAGAGACGTTGGTTGAGGGAGGCGGGTGGTTGGGGACGGGCTTGGGCGGCGGAGGCACTTCGACTTCAATCTCGTGTGCTTCGTCATCGCCATGTCCATTTCTGGCTCCAGCGCCACCTTTCTTCTTCTTCTTCTTCTTCTTTTTGTTCTTACTCGCAGAGCGCAGTTCATCCGGATGGACAGCCATACCGTTGGCTCTATGCGCGTGATCTGCGCCATCCTGCATCCAGACACGCTCGCGAGCACGAAGAAGGCCGCCTTGGGCATCGAGAACCTCGTCGTCCTCCTCGAGCTCTCCGTCGTCATAGTACTGAGCGCCGTCGTCTCCATCGTCGTCGAATCGATCGATCTCGTCGTCGAAGTTGTCGTAGAGGACAACGGGAGGTGGCAGTGGCTCGACGGGTGGCTGCGTGGGAGGCGGGTTTGCGCTGGAGGCGTACTGTGCGTAAGAGCCGTTGGTCGAACCGAGGTGCGCACTGTTGGCGGCATTTGGGTGAGGGTGCAAGGGCAACGCCTGGTCAGGATGCAGTGCCAAGTCGGCAAAGATAGATGCATCGAAGGGCAGTGGCGGGTAGGGGTGAGTGCCGGGCGGATACTGCTGGAGATGGCGCTGGGATGCATGCGCGGCCTGTTCCAACTGTTGAGCGACGGCGATCATGGCTTGGGTCGAAGCGTGACGGTTGGCAGGGTCGTTTGCATCATCGTTCAGGGCAGCTTGTGCTGCTGGAGGGAACTGACCAAGAGGCAAAGCGTTGCGAATAAAGGTTCTCAGATGCGCAGGGAGCGAAGTCCAATAGGCATTGTCATCGGGGATCCCTTGCGCGTCGCCCTCGATCCTTCGGTAGAGTTCGCTTGCTGCTGCCAAGAGCTGAGCCTGTGCCTGTGCCCTGGCCGCAAGCGAAGCAGGCGAACGAGGACGCTGGCCGAGCGCAGCCGCAGACTGAAGGTCGTATTCGTGGTCGTCGATAAAGTCTGAATCCTTTGCCTTGGATTTGGACTTCTTCTTCTTCTTCTTGGCGGAAGAGAGGGCAGCGGTGTCTGCGTCGTGATTGGAGACGGGGGAGACTGATCGTGGCGGCGTAGATGCGCCGGCGACGGGTTGCTTGGGGTGCTGCATGGGAGCTGGTGTGGACGGCTGAGAAGGATGTTGGTGCTGAGCAGCGTTGGCCAGCTTGGGTGGGGCAACGGCTGCACCGCGCGCCGCTGGCGTGGAGCGAGGCAGCTTTGACTTGGCCATATCCTCCTGAACGGACCTGTTGCGAGGTCAGTAGGAACGTGCCGAGTCGATTCGATTCGAAATGGGAATTGCGTCGAGATACTGATCCCAGAGTGTCGAAGTGTGCGCCTCGGGAAGCGAATCGGCTGAGTCTTGCGTCGGATTTGGGCAAGTCGATGGAATGTGGATGACGACGCAGTTCAAGATGGATCGATGCGGATCAGAGAGATTCGGATGTTCCAAACGGTCGAGTCGTCATAGGACTGTCTCCTTGTAGAAAGCCGAAGACACGGATGCTCCGAGGTGCTGATCAACTCTGATGTGTGACCGAAAAATCTCGACTCAAGATACGAATCGCGGTGGAGCAGAGCGAGATCCTGATGCTTTGTCGAAGGGAGGAACAGATGTAGATTGCAGCGGAGGCGTCGGCAACAGCAGCAACAGCAGGATCAGCAAAAGGACGAATAGGTCGTTGTGGTGGTTGAGAGATGCTGATTTTGCACGCTGCGCTTGTGTGCCAGGATGCCTTTGACGAGACGCGAACAGACGATGGAAATGTTGAATACCTCAACGAAAGAACAGAGAGAGCTGTCGATACGAGAGTGGCAGCCTTCTCGGCGACGGTGGTGGCATAGCCACGGGCGAGAAGAGCCTTGGCGGCGGTCCTGAGGAAGTTGGTGCTCGAAGAGAAAGCATGGCCTGTGATGGCAAATACCCTCTCCTCGCTGTGGGAAAGACATACAGAAAGAGATGTTTAGCGGATCTACTGCAAAGTAGCAAGACGCGACAACAGCAACTTCGAACTCGAGACCAGCACTTACGACTAATGGTGAGGGGAGGCCGTGAAAATGGGCGGATGGATGGGGTGGCAAGGTTGTGAGCGGATGGATGGATGGAGTCGGGAAGAAAGAGAAATTTGCACATGCGCGCAGGTTAAGTACTGAGCGCGCTTGGGCCCCTCTCCTGCGAGTTGGAGTCCCGCGAGTTGGAGCAGACACTGCCACAGTGCCTGCACATCCTGCCTGCTGACACCGTCGAGATCGAGGATGAGTCATCTGGCTAGTCGCTGGCCTCGAAGCAAAGTTTGAGATGGTGGTGGAAGCGCTGATGGCGAGCAAAAGAGTGAGTTTGAGTCAGTATGAGGCTCGTATCGGTCAAGACTGAGCAAGCTATGCAGTTTCAGCGCCTCGACGCCGTGGATAACAGCCAAACGAGCCACCTGAGCTGCTTGAGACCATCTAGAGTGGCCATCTGCCTGCTTGAAGTCCCGGTCGACAAGTTTGGATGCCAGCAGACACGAGTGTGTATGTTCGAGCGATGCCAAACCATCCTCTCTTGTGACCATCAATCCATGCAAACGGAACATTCCAAACCAAACTGTCTGTCCTGATGCCGCCAAAAAGAGTCCGAAAATCAACACGGAGAGGGAGAGGAGCGAACGACAACCAACAAGCCATATCCAGGGCGCCACAGCAACCAAGGGCCAACATCGAGCCGCCAAACGACCCGCCGGACAGCTCGCCTTTGAGCTCGGTCGAGGCCAATTCACCTGTTGCTTGCACTTCGGAGTCAATGGTTGTCGTCGAGCAAGACTTTCAAGAGGCAACAGCATTCTTTGAGTCGCTGCCCGAGATTGCTTCGAGAGCTCCTCCTTTCGCTGCTGTTGACTCTGGCGCGCAACCTCTGGCCGAGAACATTGGCGCGCAACCTCTGGCCGAGAACAGTCAGAACAACACAGCTGACAGACCGACAGGTGTATCCAACAGCCAAGTCCACCAACAGCTCCGTCGTCTCCAAGAACAAGTCAGCACACTGGAGACGAAGCTTGCCGAGAGCCAGGCCGACCGGCACACCATCGTGCAGACCCTGCACTGGCAAGATGCACTGCTAAAGCGCATTAGCCCAGCTAGCACGCTTGCCGCCAACGCCAACAAGCCATCGTTGCCTCCCCTCCATCCGCAGCGCAAGGGCGGAGGAGGCATCAAGCCGAATAAGGAGCTGCAAGGACCCTTTCGGAGAGAGCTTCGAAAGCAAATGGGCCTTGGGCAGAAAGACCCATTGCCGCCATTCGAATCGAGTCCCCTTGCCCTCTATGGCGCTCCAGTGCTTCGAATTGACTGGTCAAAGTCGGCAACAGCCTATACTGGGCTCGTCACCGACATCATCTCCGACCTGGCACGCCAAGATCCATCTTTCCAAAAACGAATCGAAGACCTGCGTCAAGACGGCGATGAGGGGCATCCCGACACCGCTGTTCAATTCTGCCTCGCCTCCCTTCAACAGATGATGAAGGATTGGCGCACGCAGCAACGCGACGCCAGCGATCCCGACCGCAAACTTGCAAGAGATGCCCGCCGAAGGAGAATCAATCGAGTCAAGAAGAAGTGCGACAAACGCACTGCTGTCCTGACTCGTGATGAAGCTCTGTGGCGTCAGTACCACCGCACCAACTTCGCCATCCCAGAGGCGGCTAGTGCGGAGGTAACTGACGCTGAGGCAGCTGATGCGGCGGACAACGGAACCACCAATCCAACGAGCAACGAGACCAAAACGGAACCAAACGAGTCGAGCCAAGAACTTACTAATCGTCTTGCAGGTCATGGCGGTGGTGCAAGCAGTGTCGGTGATGTGAGCGGTGGCAGTGGTGTCGGTGGTGGCGCAAGTCGCACTGGAGCGATGCGAAAAACGATTCCCTGCTGGAGATCGCTGGAATTGCACGAGGCCCTGGAAGAGACAGACAAGAGGAGGGAAGCGATGGCGTTAGCGCAAGTTCTACCATCCAGCCAGGTAAGGCAAAGACTCGGATCCTCCCCCGTAAGCTATCCCCCTCTCGAATCCCAAGTCGAGCCGTTGCCAAGCTCCATCGAACGCTGGATGGTCAGCCTCGAGTTTTCGAGACTGTTTCCATCAGCCGTCCAGGAGGTCTCGCGCAACACGATCCTTCCCGGACCCAGCAGCTCGACCATCCACGATGCAGAGCAGTGGGGCCAGCACCCGCCCTATCCTGTCCATCGCGTCTTGTCCCAAAGCGAAGACTCCAACCTCTTCCTCGGGACCCAAGATAGCGATGCCGGTGCGAGCGAAGCTGACGCCAATGAGGCTGACGACCTTGTTGTGCACTCAGGTCGTGGCGAAGAGCACTTCACCGAGGCTGGTCCCAGCAGCCATCCACCCCGAGGCCGTCGTCGTCGTCCCTAATACCTCCTGCAAAATCACAACCCTAGTCAATGTACTTACTTTGAAGTGATCGCATCTGTGAATCGAATTTGCTCGAGTTGCGCCCAGTATGTGTCTTGTTCGAGCCGTATTTGGAGGTGTCCAGCGTCGAGCCAAAGAAAGAAAGCCTGATCCATTGTCAAATCGAAGGAAAGAGGCCTGATGGTTGTGAAGATGAATCGTGGCTGAGGCTATAGCGCTTTGTTGCGGAGATTGGTCAGGCCAGTAGGCGTGTAATGATTACATAATGCTAATCTAACAATGCGCAGCAATCTTTTTAATTTTGACTTAGCCAAATCTGTTTTCGACCAAGCTCATCATCACCTTCACCGACCTCCTCAACCACCATCACCATCACCGTTTGACCCCTTTTCTCCTTCTTTGCCGTTTCGAGCCGGCCATGACAGGCTCGCAGCCAGAACTTTACCCCAGCGCCTCTCTCCAACCTGTCTCACGATACAGAACCATCTCAAATTCAGCCACAGGCGCGCATGCCTCGCTCGACAGTCCAACAGGTCTCGCCGTCTCAACTAGTCACTCACTTGATCAACGCTTAAGGTTGATTGTCAACCAGTCGCTCAACTTCATCAACGCTCAAGATTATCCAACCTCTCCTCCCGTCTTTGGACTTGCTGGTCATCCACTCCTCGCCATCCAACCAGTTCCCTCTCCTTTCCCTCGCAATATCTTCAATCACTTCCTGTTTGCTGCACAAGTGCAGCCGTGGCTCCCTGGAGGCAAATCAGGCCTCATGCCCCCCCTCAACAGCCACCGTCTGATTTAATCCCGGACGCTAAAGACATCTACGATTGGCAGGTGCATGTCCTGGTCGTAGACCGACAACCCCAATCCGCCGGGGCCCCGCCGCCAGGAGAGTTGGTCGCTCTCTGGCTTGGTTTTGTTTTGGCGGCAGCACGACCTAGGGTTCAAGCCCCGAAACTCGACTTCCCCCCTTCCCCCCCCTTCCCCCCTCCCTCCCCCGCTCCTCCGCCAGTTCACAGCTTTGTTGGACGACCAACGGCGTTGATTGACCGTCGACGGCAGCACAGGGTTAATGATCATTCTCTTGTTTCCTTACCTCGGTGCCTTTGCTCTCGTCCAGTCACGTCGTTGCGAATCCTCCGATTGCTTGGTGGAAGCCTTCATAGGCACCTCGCCGTGTATTCGTTGTTGCTGTCTGTCCGCTATTGCTGCCACCCCTCACCAAAACAAGCTCTTCGACTCTCTCGCCGTCCTAAACCCCTCTGCCATGGTCAATGTTTCACCTAGCAGGTCGGGCCACAAGCCCAGACTCTGCAAGTGTCACGACTGTGGCGAGGACGGCAGAGTCGTCACGTATGAGCAATGGCGGTGGCATCAAACCAAAGCACAACGTCGCACAGCGAGCATGGCCTCTTGGGCAGTTGTGTCTCGAGCTCATCCAGCAACAGCAGCAGCAACCTCAACGTCACCATCCTCGCCCATCTCTCTCCTCCCTTCTCCGGCTGAACTCGCTCAATCAGAGCCTGACGCTCAAGGGGAGCAATGGAAGAGGCGGCGCCTAGGCAATCCCCCATTTGCCAAAGCCGACACTGACAATGCGCTGGTTGCTTACTCCTCCGACGGTGGCGATACGGATCAGGAGGCCAAAGAAAGTGACGCTGACATCAGTGACGCTCTGCCTCCATTTCCAGACTTGCCTGACGCCGTGAGCAGCCTCGACAACACAGACTTTGCAAGTATCGACGAAGCAGACGCATTTAACGCCACAGACACTGCCTCTGCCTCCATCGAAGACGACAATCTATCTGTCACTTCGCAGGCCAGTCGTTTCTCGCTTGTGCGTGCTCTGTTACTCGATTCAAACGCAGGACAACCCGACCACGCCATCGAGTCCGTGGAAGAGACCATCGTCGACCCACTGCAGCAGCAGCGTGGCCAATTTGCGATGGTCAACTACATCTTCGTCATGTACCTCATGACGTTCCACGGACTCTCAAACACGATGGCGACACTGTATCTCACTTTTGTGTTGCATGTCTTGAGTCGCTTTTGCGCCTTTGCTGTCGATGCCAATTCTCTGACTTGCCCTACCCCTCCTTGCCCGCCGCCTCCTCAGTCACCGTCCCAGCCCTCGCCACCGCCACCAGCTTCAGTGCACAGAGCTGAAGATTCATTGTCCCAGTCATGTCCTCCATCTCAAAGCTCTGGTTGCTTCGGGCCTAGCTCTCTGGATCGACAAAGGGAACGTTTGTCGTCATCGCAGCTGCTGCCTCCGCCACTACCTCCACCGCCGCTATCGATGCTCGTAACTCCTGCATCGGTGCGACAACGGCTTGGCATGCACAGTGACTTCGAACAGTACCTTGTCTGTCCGCATTGCGGTGAGCTGACGCTGTGGAACGGCACTGATCTTCCTAGGCCTCCGTCCATCCAATGCGCTTGCGGTGCTCAGCTTCTGCACGAGCAAACCCACCGTCCAACTCAGCTGTACTGCCATCGCACGTTGGAATCTATCTTCTCCGACGTGCTGATGGATCCCAAGTACTACAACTCATTGAAGGACTGGATGGTCGTGCTTGAAGAAGCATCAGCTCCCACGTCTGCCCCTTCCGACTCTACCAGCGCTGCCACCACGACTCATCGTCGAACTGGCTCCACACACAACCGTGGGACCTCGGCTCATCGGCGGCGCTACGGTGAGATTATCACCGGGCCAGCCTGGCTGGAAGACTGCGATAGCGGTGCAGAGGAATGCCGATGTCGATGCCACCACGAGCATGCTCCGTTTGTCGCAGCTGGACTGAACCTCAAGGTCACGCTTTCGGTTGACTGGTTTGGTCCACAGAAGGGCAAGTTCCACGAATGGCATTCGACGGGAGCAATACTGCTGAGGATCGACAATCTGCCTGCCCGACTCACCACTCATGACCGGCGCTGCCTTGGCATCCACCTTGTCGGCTTGCTGCCTGGTCCTAAAGAGTCGTCGGCGACAAGGCTGCAGAAGTTTCTCGACCTCATCGTTGACGAGCTTCTGGACTTCGATCTTCGCGGCAAGGTCCTCAAGACCTTTGGTCATCCGGTCCAAGGCGAGCTCGTCAAGGCACGCCTCAACATGGTTGTTGCCGACACACCTGCCCGGGCAAAAGTTGCCGGGTTTGCCCTCAAATACCGTAAGGGCACCATTTGCGCCTACTGCCCTAAGCAAGGCGAAAAGCTCGGCCTCACGGATCAGGAAGAGGAAGGCGGTAGCCTGATCAGTAGGATGCGTCGCAGGACCACAGAAGTAAGGACGGCGGCAGGCTTTCGACCGGTGGCTATCGACAGGCTACCCTACTTCAATGCCGTCGATAGCTGCCCACCAGACATCATGCACGCCGTACACCTCGGCTTGTGCAAACGCTTTTGGCATCGCTTCCTGATTGAGCATTGCAACGAGATCGGGAAGCGATTGCCCGAAGCGCAGTCTGTCATTGCGAACGCCTTGCTCCCGACCAATATCTACGGTCCAAATAGGCAGATTGGCAGCAAGAGCGGCGGCAATCCGACCGCAGAGCAGTGGGAGGTGCTCTTCCGAGTGTTGCTTCCCTTCATCCTTATGCAACTCTGGAGCACTTCTCTCTCTGGCAACGACGACGAGGAGCTCATCTTCTCGCTGACCACGCGCAGAGACCCAGACCAGGCGGTCCCAAGTACAAGCGTCGATGTCACTCTAGACATCGACGCCGATGAGGGCACCGCTGGGCCTCAAGCTGCGGACAATGCCACCAATCGGCCGCTTCTTGCCGGACAGAAGCGTGTAAGGAGCGTGTTCCGGTCAGCGATGCTGCTCTGCAGCATCGTGGAGCTCATCAGTGGCGATCTCGACGGTGACGAAGTCGATAAGCTTGGCGACTACATCAACAAATACAACAACAGTCAGAGCCAGCTTCTGGGACCGGGCTGGCTAACGTTTAACAACCATAACGTTACCCACCTTCCAGACTTCATACGACGTTTTGGATCGCCACGGCACTATTCCTCGCTACCATTTGAACGCTTCAACGGCCTTATGGGCCAAGTTCCCACAAGCGGGCACAAAGGTGGGATGCTCGAGGCGACAATCATGCGCAACAGCGCGCAGAGATCTGAGCTGAGGCGCTTACTTTCTACAAGTAGCGTTCCCTTCTTCAACACCAGGCTTCTGCAGTCGATTGAGGGCAATTATCCCTCCAACTTGTCTTCTTTGGATACTCATCTGAAGAAGAACAAGCTCGACAACTCAACATTTGGTCTTCTTCTAGACCACCTCAATCGCCGTGCCGAGGCCTCTGCAAGCTCACCTGCCGCCCCTAACACCACCCCCAACGCCACTGCTGACGCCACCACCACCACCACCACCACCACCACCGCCCAGTCTATCAACACTGCCACGCCACGCCACACTCCTTACTGGGATACAATGGCTCCGAATAGCGTGGCTCGCCTCAACACTTGTGCCGACTTCATCCGCACTGCGACCATGGATAGAAGCGTGGGTGTTGTCAAGGTCGGTGGGGTGGGACAAGGTGGTCGCGACAATCAACGCAATTGCTGGGTTCTCGTGTCCGTCGACGGTGTGCTGCGGCCAGTGAAGATTCTCTGGATCTTCACCAAGGCCATTCGTCTCTCCACGACTGCGCTCGACGTCTCTGCTCAGACGTTCATGCATGTTCGCTTACTTACGGAGGTGGCTCTTGACGCGCTTGGGGGCCGTCATCCGAGTCGAGATCTCCTACGATGCCTTGGAATTCGTCTCGCGGTGGACAACGGAGGCGACTATGGGGAGGAGATGGTGGTTGACTTGGATTGCTTCAACTCGCAGCTCGCAGTAGTGCCCTTCTCCGTCAACGGACGGCGTCTCCTTGGCTTGAAGCCAGTTTGAGACATTTGCGCGTTGATCCAACGTAATGAAGCCATGGACGAGCTCAACCTTGTCTGGTTGCTCGCCATTGGCCTTCTGTCCGCATCGTGTTGCTTCCGCATCTTCTGCGGCCTTTGGTCTTCAACACCGACATCTCCAGCATCCGCCTCCACCAGCAGCAGCTTGCTCCTCTCGACTCGACGCTCCTCGCCTCTTCGCTCCTCATCTTCACCTCGTCCAGCTCTTCACCTCGTCCATCTCTTCACCTCGTCCATCTCTCCGCTCCTCACCTTGTCCAGCGCTCTTCACCTCACCTCGTCCAGCGCTCTTCACCTCGTTCAGCGCTCCTCACCTTGCGACGCTCTTCACCTCGTCCATCTCCGCTCCTCACCTCGTTCACGCTCTTCACCTCACCTCGTCCAGCGCTCATCACCTCGTCCAGCGCTCTTCACTTTGCGACGCTCCTCACCTCGTCCAACTCACGTTTTCAGCATGCCGGTTCTTCCACTCCACAACCTCAGGCGCCGTGGCACGCCTATGCTGCCCACACACGTCGTTGCGCAGCCTCACTATCCGACCACCGTTGCCAGGCACGTTGCTAAGACCTTCTGGCAAACCGTGCGCACCCGTGTCGTCAATCTTTGGAAGGACCTCAAGCTCACACACGACCTGTACCCTCCCACGATTGGATTCGTTCACGTACCCAGCCAAATCGGCCTGGCCGTGTCCATTCATCCGTCGGATGCGATCCTGCCGACCCCGTACATGGGTGCGCTACTAAGCTATCCCATCTTCGCCGGCTACAACATCTCGGTTGTCATACAGCGACGACACTACGTGGACTAGAGGAGCGACCTTAGGAGACTAGAGAAGACTGCTCAATGTAAGTACTGTCTCGAACCTTGTTCTGCGGCTCGCTCGAGGACACAATCACTGACTTCACGGTACATCGTCACTCGGACAGTTCCTCATACTCGATGCCCACCTCTCTCCGTGCTTCGTAATCGAATCGTACTTGTTCAATCTTCATGGTTCGTGTGTATGTGCAATCAAAGTACAGTGCATGTCCCAGGTCTCGGACCCACCGCAGAAGCCAACCTATGTGGAAGATCCACCTCGGAGCCACCCCTCAGAGCCACCCGGGGTAGGTGGCTCTGATGACGAGCCACCTTGGAGCCACCCGGGGTGGCTACGGGGGGTGGCTCCGAGGTGGATTATTCCTTTTTTTAGGATATGAATGAGATCTTTCGTCATTTTACCGCCTTGATGATATGTCTTGTTGGGACGGACGAGCGACATTTTGCGGGACGCATTGCTGCCGAGCGAGCAGGTGGATCGCCAAGAGATTCACCGGGCGTCGTCGTTCGTGCCTTCAGCAACACAAGCAAGCACTGTGGTCTCGTCGTTTCGTCCAGGTCCGCACCACGTAGCTCGCTATGAAACATTCATCAAGACACTCGAGTCGTTGAGAAACCAGATTTGATACATTGCAAAAGATGGCAAGCAAGAAGAAACAAACGCAGGATACACCACGAGATGCTGACCGAGCAAAAAACATATTACGTGGTCACATAGAAATCAAGCTGTCAAAGCGATACCCCGCTACTCTATCGTCATATTGTTCGCTTTAGTTGATGGGGTCGTCGCCGTTCCAGTGCACCAGGTCGAGGCAGCGGTCAATGACCTTTTCGACATTCCATCGGCCACCCGGGCCACCAGAACCGTGCTTGAGGTGGAGGAGTGTGCCCACCTCGTCACAAGCTCGCAGCACGTCGTCGATGTCCTTCTTGGTGTGCGAAGCACTGACACAGAATCGGACACGCGAAGAGATGAGTGGTGTGGCAGGGTAGGCGACAACCACAACAACGATTGGTGGACGCGCAGGGCGGTCCATGTTGGTGGGTGATGCGGGGTCCTCGAGCTCCTTGAGCTGTTCGGCGGTCATGTCCGACTGCTCAATGGCAAAGCGCTGCGAGGGAGGCAAGACAGATGATCGGTCGAGCATCATACGCGAGAAGAGCGACATCTTGGCAGGCTGGAAAATGAGCAAGGGAACAATGGGCGAGTCACGGTGACCGTAGATGATGAATCCGAGCTTGCGAAGACCGCTGCTAAGATATCGGGCGTTGAAGGCAAGTCGTCGCAATCGTTCGCGGCCTTCGCTTCCGTCAAGGAGATTGCGGGGCAGCTGAACCCAGCTGGGCAGAAGGGCAAGCTCTTCAGGGTCTCGTCCGACACCCATGATCGAGGCCATGGAGGCAACAATCTGGGTGAGAACGGGAGGCGAAAGCGTCTCACCGTAAACGTTTGCGTGGTTGGTCAATCGGATACGGTCCACAATGTCCTTGTCACCGGCAATGTAACCACCAGCAGCACCGAACGACTTGGTGAAAGTACCCATGAGAATCTCGACCTTGGCAGGGTCAACACCAAAGTAGTCGCAGACACCTCGACCCTGAGGACCGATGGCACCGATGGAGTGGGCTTCGTCGATGTAGAGGTGGAACTTGTACTTGTCCTTGAGACGCATCACCTCGGGCAAGTTGACCAGAGTACCCTCCATCGAGTATAGACCTTCGACGATCAGCAGAATCTTCTTCCAAGGTCGGTGAGTTCGGGGCATGCCCTGGCTGATGCACTCGCGGAGGAGCGACTCGAGCTTCTTCATGTCGTTGTGCTTGTACTGACGGATGTGGGCACCACTAAGACGAGCACCGAAGCGGATGGAGCTGTGGTTGTATTCGTCCGAGATGATGAGGGTTCCGGGTCCGGCAATGGCAGGGATGGTGGTACTGTTGGTGGCAAAGCCCATGCTGATGACAACGGCATCTTCCTTGCCAACAAACTTGGCAACAAGCTTCTCGGTCTGGGTCTGCAAGTCGAGGTGGCCGGCGCCGAGACGGCTGCCGTAACTGCTGACACCGTAGTTGCGAATACATTTCTCGACTGCGTCGGCGCATCCACCGTGAGACTGAGCGAAACCGAGGTAGTTGTAAGCACTGATGTTGAGGGCACGGGTCTTGTCGCCGGTCAAGCGGAAGGTCTGGTAGTAGTCAAGAGCAACACGGTCGAGGCAGACAACAGTTCTGCCACAGACACCGGTGACGGGACGACTGAAGCAGTCATCCATGCGAGCTTTGAGACGACGGGTGTAGAAACTGTCGAAATCCGAGTTTAGAGCAGCGTATCCGTCGCGCTCCATAAGATGATGGTAGCTCTTGGGAAAGAGACGCTTTCCGGTGTAGTCCCGCATGTGGCCGATGAGGATCAGAATAATGTAGCTGATGTAGGTGGTCAACACAGTGAAGTAGCTTGGCTCCTCCTCGACGGGGTTGGGGAGCGAGTCGCCGCGACGGTGCTCCGATGTGTAACGGTAGTCTGGGTTGGCACAGTAGCCGAACTCAGAGTGGATAAGGTTGGCACCGTCCTGACTGCTCTCGAAGCTGTTTGGGGGCTGCATGGAGGATGCATTGAATGCGAGGCCGTCGACACCGAAGGAAGCATCGGCCTTGCCCGAGTTGAAGCGGGCGTTGAGACTGCGATGGTGGGCATCCTGAACCGATTCGAGAGACTCTACCGAGGCAGAGGTGGAACCGGTGGTGAGACTTGGTGCTGCGGACTCGACATCGGGAGAGCTGTCGGGGCTAGAGGAGAAGCCGGCCCATTCGCTGCGATGCGCGGAAAGGTCGAGCTCAGGAGACGTCATGTTGTTGGCGGAGGGAGCTGGTGGAGAAATAGCAACGATGGGAGCACCCTTTTTGAGGAAGGCGGAGAGCGAAGGGGAAGAGGCGAGCGGAGACTTGGCGGTGAGGCTGGATCTCTTGGAGTTGCCGATTGGTGTAGTATGTGCGTCGATGGGATGAGCGTCAATGTGTGTTGGGACAGGCGCCATATTCTGTGACTTCTCGTAGGATCGAAAGCCGCGAGGGTCGACTGTGGCGTGGCAGCGATGCTCGATACGGTGCTGATGGCGAATGCGGCAGAGGCAGATGTGTATCGGGTGGGAGCGGCGACTGGCTCTGGTGCGACACGAAGGTCGTGTCAGGGTTCGGTCGAAAGCGATCAACCTTGATCTGAGGCTCGAAGCAATAGAGTGACGAGACCGTATCAAGTGCAGGGACGCTCGCTTTCTCCTTTGAGAGTTTACGCGGCGTAGGAGTTGGCTCGGGCAATAGCGAGGGTTTCCGAGCGCTCTCCGAGATGCGATTCTCGACCAAGAACAAGGTGTAGTGCGGTGCGATTGCTTGTCGGTAGAACGATGACCAAGGTTGTGGGGTGATGGATGAATTGATGAGGAGAGAGGGAGCGAGTAGGAGGATGTAGGTTAAGCTCTCTCCCAAGTCGGCGAGTTTGATTCGAAGAGAAGCAGAGCAACAAAAGAGAGGACAAGCGCGCGGTGATCCTTTTCCGGTTGCTTGACAAGGGCATTCGTGCCGGGCGAATTCCGTGTCGAGGCACGCAGTACTGTACTGCACAGAGTGAATCCTGAATCCCACATTCTCCTCTCTTTGTCAATCACAAATCACACACGCCAAAAACAAGAAAAAGAAAAAAAATTGCCGCTCACACACACACAGCACGCGTGTGCCAGCAAAGCGTGGACACCTTTATGAACCGACGCCAGTAAATACAGCTCCAGAGGTGTCGAACTCATAACCTGTACTGAACAGATAGGACCATCCATAGTCACTATGCTGAGCCAACCAACGTCGTGCAAACACGGAAGAGCTCGGCATTCTTTCATCCCGTATTGCTTTCGTGGTGATTTGCAAAGCGACCCTGCAGCATCGACAAAAGCTAGAACCGTGGGTTCCTTTTTTGGCAATCACAAAACCCTTTTGGCAGCGAGGCCTGCTGTATTACCCGGGTCATGCTTGCAAGCTCCGTTGATGATGACAAGATTTTGGACTCTGCTTGCAAAGCAGGCAGGAATAACAAAGCTGCACAGGCTGCGTTTGCGAATCCACCGGAGATTTGGCGCCGAACTCGCGTTCCAAGTCCGCGCAGATGTCAGCACGACAACTGCAGCGAGCATCCTCTGTGCGTTGAGCTTCAAGCTTGTGCTGACAACTTGACATTTCCCGCCAGAGAGCAGCTCATCAACTCAACAAAACCGTCTCCACGGTGTTCACTTCGGAACTCTTGAAAAATGACGATTTCTAGCCTTTTGTGCGCGAGAGGTGTCTGCCCAAATTTTACACGGAAATCGAAATCAAACGGCAGATCGGACCTAAGCAGTGTCCAAATCTTTGCAGCCAGAGCTGCGTACGTAAGCAGTTCTCGGACTGACCTTGGGGATAATCGGCCGGTAGATTGCATCATCACCAATCTAGCAGTTACTCAAAATGATGATTCTTTGAACAGCAACGGCCTATCAAAGCAACGTATGGTTGTCGCTCCAAACTGCGAACTACGAACCTGGTCGTGTATATGCTGCAATCTCAAGATCGATACGTGCACAGAAACGGGCAGCACGCTGAGAGGCATCGGGTCGACACATGGTGTGTGATTGCTTTTGGTTGGCTTGGATGAGCGTGTTAGGCGCTCAGATGGGTCAAGACCATCGCCGCTAGCCGACGATGGCTATGAATATGAAAGGAGAGAGGGTGTGTGTGTGGTAGTGTGCATAGAGTGCGAATCATGGACGTCGACGACGCCGCGGTCATGATACGGTCCAGATAGCTAATGTAACAAATGCGGCGAGCGAACAGACGATGGGATCATGGGGGGAAAGGGAGTGCAAAGGTCAAAAGGCGAGTGCATTTAGACGCGGCCCTTACCGGCACCACCCTTCATCTGCTGGCGCGAAACCTGGGGACCAGCACCACCGGCACCGACCGACTTGGCCTTGTTGGCCTTGCGGGCCTCAGCCTTGGCCTTCTTGTCCTCCTTGCTCTTGGCGACAGCGGCCTGGCGGGCGGCAGCACGAACCTCGGGCTTCTGGTTGCGGCGGGCGTTGATCTGCTCGAGCGAGGCACCAACGATACCACGCTGGTGCTTGACGGTCTTGCGCGAGCGCTTCTTGGCGACCTCCTCGGTAACTCCCTTCTTGTGGAGTCGTCGGTAAACGACAGTCCAGGCGATCTTACGGGGGTTCTTGCGCTGCAGGAAGAGCGACTCGTTCTTGGAGCTGACAAAGCGGAAGACCTATTGATGGTAGATGCGGAAGTTGGGCAATGTCGGTCAGGAACGGTTCTTGCGCTTCATATGTCGACAGTTTGTTGAGGCTGACAGGAGCACATGACTGCATTGAGGTACTGTACAGGAGGACCAGTGATGTGCGATGGGTTCCGCACGTGTCTGTTGCCCATCACTGGTCCTATTTGATGTGCTGCATGCTCGCTGCTTGACATGGATCCAAGTTGCCGACAAATATCCTCTGCTGCGTGTCGAGAAGAAACTTACCTTGTCACCTCGGACGTAAAGACGACCCTTACCACTATTGCAGGTGAAGAGGTATCATCGATGTGGCATGTACGTAGTGTTGGTCAGCAAAATCTGTGCTTGGGCAGGTCGGAGGGTTCCCATGGGCTGCAGCGTCGTAGTGTCGAATGTCGCAGATCGCATGTTCTGACGCAGCATCGTCGTCAAGCAGCGTTTCCATGATGAGATGTGCAGTGCCGATCCATTCGTCACACGTCGGGTCCAGCACCTGCTATGCTGGCCCGCCAAAGGTGTGAAATTACATCTGACCATCCTTCTGAACATTCTGAATCATGCTGGTATCGATCGAGATGACGGCAACTACGGAGACTACCCTGTTTAAACCCGACATCAACACCTCCTTCCTAAGCGCGCCGATGGTACGCGCATGTTGGTAAGACCAAGACGTGCACTTGGTTGAACGAGACGAGGTGAGCACCACGAACGAGAATGTCGAGTCCTGCTTGATGGTAAACCTCTATCTGCTTCCGCCAATGTGCAACACAACACTGGTGCTGCCGGCCATCATAAGGCATTGCAGTTGCAGGTCTTTGACCTATGCCAAACGGTGTGTTCCATCAAATCCGCTTGTGCAAATACCTTCCCTGCCTGCTTTCCAAGATGCCTGATGATAACCTCCTGTCCCTGTGCTCCATCCTGTCTATGTTCAGGTTGAGTCTGCGTCCCTTCACGATGCTGAGTCGGAGCTTGGGTGCGATCGACATTTACTGATGATGCTGCAAGGTGTTGATGCTGTGATGACTGCTGAAGCGGCAGCAGCCCATGGGATGTATAACAAGCAACGGCTTGATGACTTACGGGTAGATCTTCCTCTGGGAGAATGCGCAAATCTCGACCTTCATCTGTGTAGCGTAATGGTTGTGGACGGAATGGGAGGTTGGAGATGCCGTGCGTGACGAAGGTGGTGGTGAGCGGTTGTAGTCGGATGCAAATGATGCGGAATGCTGCTGTACGGAACGTGCTGAGGATGTTGATGTTCCGAGCTGGTCATTGAATGAGCCTTACCTTGATGTATATGGGGTTTGGTGATCTTGATGGACGATGGTGAAGGCGTAGGCAAGGCTCGATAGCGACGACACACTTCAGTACGTACTCTTCCAACTGCTGCCGTCTCGAGTCGTGCGGGGCCACTAGACTTGGGAACGGGGCAGCAGGCAGCAGGTAGCGGTTCCGCAGTGCCGTCTCTTTGGTCACTGACAGCTGCAGCGACCTTGGCCTCACAAGCCGATCTGTCGTTGATCTATCATCACGTGAGATGTGGCCAACATCGGCCGAGGTCAAAATTTCTACAAAATTGTCAGTTTTGTTTTCTTTGCCGGTCTTACAGTTCTGATGAATTCTCAGTGCCGCATCTCATCCCTCTATCTCTTGGATGTTCAACACGATGCTGTGCTCAATCAGTCAAGCCCTCTCGAGTGTGATTGCTCTTCAGGGTTGTGATCAGCAGGAAGCATCTTCATCTTCTTCATTGTGTTGGTGCGTAGATCGACCAAGCTTCTATTCCAACGCTGATATTCGTGTGTTGGAGCAGACTGCGAAATGGAATCTAACGAGCCACGCGTTGCGACTTTTGAGTAAGACTCTATTGCGACTTCGACTGTCTCCTGTCTCTTGTCAAGCTTGTAAGGCGTGGTCGCTCGGCGAGGCTGCTGCTCCGCAAAGATGAACTGCGCCAACAGCCACACGGAAGTCGTATGCTTCCACTGCATGTATGGCGGGATTGACAGATGGGCGTACAGCCTCGCTTGGTGATGGCGTCTGTTGACCTCGCGGTCTTTGGACCGTCTGCTGCAGCATCCAGCAGAAGCTAGGATAATGTTACAAAATGATGAGCTTTACCGACTTTCAGGCGTGCGACAGCAATGGACCACATGGCGTTGGGGCTGTGCTTCTGTCAGATGCCGGACGCACGGGATACAGTACACAATAGCCATCTCTTTGCAGCAAGACTGTTCCCGTAAGCTCGGTCCCGCCGCTGGCGACCGAATCCGCCGGTCGGCCAGATCGAGTTCTTGTCAAAGTGGGAAAAATCGCCCTGATTGTGTGAGAGACATTGAGAGGTCAATCTTTACAGTTGAATCTGATAACATGCCTTTCCGTGCATCGACGGGTGCGCTCAACATTCGGCATTCCTTGGCGCCCCCTCCTTTTGCAGAAGCACAGCACCTGGGACTTCCGACGACCGACGGTTGGTAAGCAGCTCGCACCCAGCAAGCCATGGACCTGATCTTCTGGTCAAGTTATGACCATACCCCCTTTTCGTTGAGGCTCCTCACGAGAGGCCCTTCCGAAAGCTTGTCTGTTGACCGTCGTAGCGAGTTGATTTTTTTTTTTTTTTTAGAAAAGAAAAGAAAAGAAACCCCCCTGATACTCCGCACCAGGCTTCTGCTCAGAATTGCCGCGGAGAATCCGCAATCGCCTGCGCGAGACCCTCGCACCGAATTTGGGTAAAAAGTTCACCCGCGTCGTCGTCATTTCATGCTTCTGAGCCCAAGTCAGCGACAATCCTCCTGTCCAAATAGTAGCGTTGGATCTGAGAGCGGCAAACTTGTTCAGGAGACCATTTGATGATCGAGAAGCAAACGAGTTGTTCAAACAGGTATGGAGGTCTCGAGCTCGAGAGTCGGGCCGGAAACCACGGCTCAAAAAGCAAAAGGTACGCGATGAAAACTCTGACATGCTCGTCACCCCAAACTCGGATAACGGGCAAGAATGCGGTCTTAAAACCAAAACCCAAAAACAGTGTTTCGGTTCTGCTTGTGATGTGTCTCCGCTCCTAGAGGAGAGAGGCGAGATGGTTATGCGAACCCTCTTCTTGCATCAACAACTCGGCATTCTCGCACAGGCAGGCACTCCTACTCGGCGGACCTTTTTTCTTTTTCCTTTTTCTTTTTTTTTTTTTTTCGAGTTGCACTGCCCGCGTACTGTACAGTAAGCCCAAATCTGAGGGCACTGGCTCGTGTATCAGTATCTCCGATCTGAATTCTCCCTCCTCCAGTGCTAATTGATTGAGTGCAGTATCGCAACACAGGTCTTCGTCTGTGCCTGACTTGCGCGGATTCTCTCTTTGCTGTAATCACAGCTGTGACAAGCGTGTGTGCGCTTGCACCCTTCATCATCGCCCTTTCTCCCGCCCTTCCAGCGTAGCACCGTTGAGGATAAGCTACGTGACAATGAGCTTCAGTCCGGATATGTGTCCTTGGCCTTTGTCTGCGCTGCCACCGGTAGTGGCATGAGTGCAAAGCCAAAAAAAAAAAAAAAAAAAAAAAAGGTGAATTTGGAAACGGCGAAATGTGTGACGGGAAAGAAAGAGAGAGACAGAGAGGGAGAGAGGGAGAGAGGGAGACGAGATGCACACTCGGATACCGCCAAGCGGTTCCGCTGTGGAGAACCAAAGTCAAATCCAACACCTTGAACCTTTTGCCTTCTCGACCACCATCCTCATCATCCTGTCCGCTGCTGCCGCTCTCCCTTCTCACCGCCGCCATCATCATCCCTCAGAGCTTGTGGTACGTATACATGGACGCTTCGACATTCGATTCTGGTCCCGACGGATAGTGTTTAGGTCACCCAAGGCGCAACCTTGTTGACACAGTACACCCCAGCACAAAGCATCGCGGTTCATGACCGGCTTCGCATCAATCTTTGATGTATTTGCTCGTACTTTCAGCAGCCGGATCTTTTTCTACTTTTCGAGCGCTCGCTTTCAGTGCCGTCCGTCGTTTGGTCCCACCTGCATCAATGACCGTCTCTCCGCCTCGTTCACCTTGTAGCAGCTTAGAGTACAGACCGGCCCAGATGGAGCCTAGGAGAGTAGGACGAGTTGCGTGATCGTGCTTGCTGCCTTGTCTCTGCACTCTCATATCCTGTGCCATAAGCGATACGCTTGCTTTCATCTAGTCGATGTCGACGAGGCCAAAGAAGTTTGTGGCCCTGTACCACCAGCCGTGATGAGTCGCAACGCTTCAGGCCACGTGCCAAGCAGACACCTTGGCTCCTTTCGGCCTTGCGATTGTTCAGATTGGATCAGAATGGAAAGACAGCTCCCGTAGGACGGCACGCGGCGCTCCGGCCTTAGATGGTCATGATTCCGGAGATGCTAGCCATGTCAGGTTGCGCCGACCTCCTAGCCAAGCATCGCTCACCACATCTTTTAGCCACATGCGAGTCCGGTTACTGACAATTTCCTCTTTCTCTGTCCCCATCTCGTTACTCCGTCTCTTCATCTTCTTGCTTATGGACAATCGCCATCATGCTTCGTATTCAACAGCCTAGTCCGCTTGAGTTTTACTCGCGAAACAGCCTGCTCGCATCTTCCTCAACCTCCTTTCAACCGCCTTTCATCCCGCCAACCGTCTCGCCTCTCTATCCGCCGCCACTTCGAACCTTCATCTCATCTCTCGTCTCCGAAGTCACCCTCCTTCGCCGAGACTTTCCGACCTCCCCTTCATCATTCGACCTTGAGCCCTTCACCGTCGGGCTTCCGCTTTTCCTCACCCGTCGAACTTGTTTGAAAGAGTCAGAGATACATCGCGCGCCTTTGGTCGCTGCACTTGATATCCTCGTCGCTGTTAGACTCGATCGATTTCTTCGCCCTCTTCATCCCCGGCAACAGATAGTCACCGGCTGCCCTTGCGCCTGCTGTCTTTTGATCCACTACTCATCCTTTCACATTTTCATCCCGCCTACTGTTGTGCAATATGCAATCTACCAACGCCGTCAAGATAGACGTCCAGCCCACCGCCGCGCCCATCTTTCAGCGCCCTTCCGGAAGTGGAGGAGGCAACAAGAAGGGCACCAGTGCAGAGCGCAGAGCTACCCACAATGCCATCGAGCGAGCCCGTCGAGAGTCTCTCAACGGACGCTTCCTTCAGCTTGCTGCGTCGCTGCCTGCCATCTCGGACGTGCGACGACCCTCCAAGTCGCTCATCGTCAACAAGTCGCTCGACTTTGTCGCCGATGCTATGAACCGAGAGGCCATCTACCGTCTCAAGATCGACAACATGCGTCAAGAAAACATGCAGCTGCGTCAGCAGCTCAACAAATTCCTTGCGCAGGCCGGTCTCGAACAACTGCCTCAGCCTCCCGTCGACGAGTTGCCCATCCCCATGGCTGAGATGGGCAACAAGAAGCGCCAGACGAACATGAGTGTCTCGGGCGCTCTCGGCGACATCTACGACCTCGATGACGACGATGGACCATTTGCCGTCGGCAGCGAAGGCGAGGGCGGTAAAACCAGCCCAACTTCATCCTGCTCGGCTGCTTCCAGCCTGCGTGGCTCGCTCTCCAGTTCAGTCCCCACTGGCGTATCTGGTTTCACGCCCATCTCGCACAACGGTACTTATGGCCAATCTGGCACCTTCCTGTCCGCACCCACCAACTCTGCAGTGCCCAACGGCACTTCTCCGGGAGCTTCGTCCGGTTGCGAGGACATCGGCTCCAGGGAACGCAGTGCTGGCTTTGAGGACGCCGCTGGCAACTGGATGCAAGCCAGCACGTTTGACGGTCAAGCTCTTGTCTCTGGAAGTATTGGTGGCACGCCGGCAGCTCCTTATGGCCAGCAGCTGACCTACGCTGGCCTCGCCTTCTCATCGCCTGGTGTCAACAGTGGTCTGATGGCCCAGGCATCCTCTGCCCGTCCCGGCGTCAGTGGACTCCAGCAATATGCAAATGGCATGCCTGAAGGCCTCGATAACACAGCCGTCAATGCCAATGCGGGCGGTACCCCTGGAGTTTCTGGTCTGCCTGCTGTGCTGGCTCAAGACGGACAGTCACACATGTTGTCGATGAACGCGAACAACTATCTCAACCTTCGCAACGCGCAGCAGCTTCAGCAACAGCAGCAGCTCCAGTTACAACTTCATTTCCAGCAACACCAGCAGCAACAGCAGCTTGCCAATCTCGGCACCTTTCACTCGACGCCTTTTTTTGAACAAGCGCCGCTGCAGTCCGCTAGCTTCATGACTGCAGTATGAGCGCGAGTTCGCAACTGCCGACATCTTCACGCACTCGCCACCTTTTGGCTCCTCGGTTGCAAGTCTGCAGTCGAAGACCAGAGTTGATGATGCACCGCGCCCCCGTTAGCATGCCGCGGAGCTTTCAGAAGCTCAGCTCTTTCCACAACATCTTGGATACCAGACCAGCTTTCACGGCAGCTCGTCAAACCCAAGATAATGCCCAGTCGCAGGTCAGACTGCTTGGCATTCTCTCCCTCTCTCTCTGTCGAGTTCATCCCGGCTCGATGGCCGAATCATCTTGTTACATTCTTTCCTTTCTCGTGTGTCTCGATTGTTGTCATTATTTGTACATTGCCAACCGTACTGTTATCTGCCTTTTGTCCTACGTGACATGTCCGTTCGTCGTTCTTTCCTCAATCTACCAAGTTTGTCAAGCCTGTTCCTGATTATCGTCTAGCGGTAATCTCAATAAAGCAGGTCTGATCCTTACACGTGAGCACGAAGTTCGTCCGAGCTGATGATCGTGGATGCCGGGTTTGCTATGCGCTCGCTAGGGCGACTGGAGAGGCGGTTGATGTCCAACTGCGCATGCCAAGCACTGCAATGTCAAGGTGTGGAGAGTTGCTTACAGCGAAGCTTGGTTGGACTGCAAGGAGCGTCGAGTCAGCACCAACCAACCGTGTTGTGTGAGCTTTTTGGCACTGTTTGTCACATTTCAAACTTGGTTGCGTGGAGGCATGGAGTGAATACAAATTGTAGTCGTTGGTTAAAATTGGTTGGAGATTTAGCCTCATTTGACTAGAAACTGATTGAAATTGCTGGAAGCGTCAAACTGATAAGAAAAGACAAAAAGACGGAGCGAAATGCAATTGGCTGCTTCGCTTAACACGGTACAGTAGATTGGTTCTGTGGTCGCAAGGGCCAAGGGATCAGGGTTTTTTTTTGAGTTGCGAGTCGATCAAGGCGTCGCGCTAGTCACAGCTGCTAACAGCCGGCGATGATTGATTGGCTTGGACCATGCTTTGGTGTCGCTTTGCAGTCGCAGCGAGTCAGTGCACGACGCTCTGTCTTCTGAGCCCTTTCGAATTGATTCGGCTTGCTCCTTCATCTTGACCATCGACATCCTTGCTTTCGTCTGCTTGGAAATTGCCCTCTTCATCCTAGATTCGGCTCCCCCACATTCTTTCAAGCAAAAGGTTGATCATCTTCCTTCGCATCTGCATCGACCTCTGCCAACAGCAGCATCATCTTCTCTTTGTCTTTTTCGTCCGCCTCATCTTGCATCACAATGGGTGTGCTTGCAGCCCAGCGATCGTCGTCGCGCGGTCTCGCTCGCGCTGCCGTCGCTTCCCAGCGATGGTTGAGCACCGCTTCCACCTCTCGTGCCGCTACCGCTTCCACCGCCGCTACCCAGGTCGAGTCCACCAAGGCTCGTGCCACCCCAGCTGTGCGATCCTACTCCAGCGCTGCCGCCCGCGAGAACGCCTACGACAGGGAGACCATCACCAGGCTATTGTACTCGCTCGCCTCGCGCAAGGAGGTTGAGAGGTACCTCCGCATCTTCTCGGCTGCTGACAAGTTTGCCGTCATCAAGGTCGGTGGTGCTATCCTCACCCACCAGCTCGAGGAGCTCGCACTCAGCCTGTCCTTCCTTCACAGGATCGGTCTCTACCCCATCGTCCTCCACGGTGCTGGTCCTCAGCTCAACGACCTCCTCGAGAAAGAGGGCGTTGAGCCAGACTACATTGACGGTATCCGCATCACCGACGCCAAGACGCTCAAGGTCGCTCGTCGCATCTTCCTCGAGGAGAACATGAAGCTCGTCGAGAAGCTCGAGTCGCTCGGAAGCCGTGCTCGCCCCATCCCCATCGGAACCTTTACTGCTGACTACCTCGACAAGGACAAGTACGGTCTCGTTGGTAAGATCAACAAGGTCGATAAGGAGCCCATCGAGAGCGCCATCCGTGCCGGCTGCTTGCCCATCCTTACCTCGCTCGCTGTGACCAACGACGGACAGATCCTCAACGTCAACGCCGATGTCGCCGCTTCCGAGCTCTCCAAGACCCTCGAGCCCCTCAAGATTGTCTACCTCAACGAGAAGGGCGGTCTCTACCACGGCAAGACCAAGGAGCTTATGGAGGTCATCAACCTCGACGAGGAGTACGATGACCTCATGAAGGAGGAGTGGGTCAAGTATGGCACCAAGCTCAAGCTCCGCGAGATGAAGGAGCTCCTCGATCACCTTCCCCGATCCTCCTCGGTTGCCATCATCTCGGTCGACCAGCTCCAGAAGGAGCTCTTCACCGACAGCGGTGCCGGTACCCTCATCCGACGTGGTTACAAGCTTTACCGCAAGAACAGCATCGAGGAGGTCGGCGCCGAGCGCATCCGACAGCTGCTCAAGGAGAACGACGTTGAGATCAAGGATGGCCGCAAGTCGGTTGCCGAATTCTTCTCCGAGATCTCGCAGCACCCTTACACTGTCTACGGTGACGAGCCCTTCGACTGCGTTGCCTTTGTTTCGCAGCCCGAAGGTGAAGTCCCCATCCTCCAGAAGCTCGTCACCACCCGCAACGGTGTGCTCAACGGCGTCAACGACAACATCTGGAAGCAGATCCGCAAGGACCACAAGCGCCTTGTCTGGACTTCGCGTGCCGACGACGACCAGCGAGCTTGGCACTACGAGCGCGCCGACGGCTCCTTCACTCGCAACGGCCGCTCGCTCTTCTACTACGGCATCCACGACGTCGCCGAGGTCGAGACCATCGTCCGCAACCTCGAGGAGAAGAGTCGCATCGAGCGTGCTTACTTGCCCCTCAAGCCCGCTAAGCCCTCGTCACCCAGCGGCACTCGCGCTTACTCGACCATGGCTCGCCCTGGCCTCACCTCTTCGCGCGTGATGGCTGGTTCTCGACGTGGCTACGCTACCGCTGTTGAGCGAAGCGGCCCCATTCCTGCCTCCACCACAGACAAGAAGCGCGTTGCTCTCATCGGTGCCCGAGGCTACACTGGCCAGTCGCTCATTGCGCTGCTCAACAACCACCCCCACATTGAGCTCTCGCACGTCTCTTCGCGAGAGCTGGCTGGTTTGCCTCTCAAGGAGTACACCAAGTCTCAGGTCAACTACACCAACATTGGTGTCGAGGACCTCAAGAAGCTCGAGCGCGGCGAGGGCCCCGGTGCTCCTCCTGACGCCTACGTCATGGCTCTCCCCAACGGCATCTGCAAGCCCTTTGTTGAGGCTGTCCAGGAGGGTGGCAAGAACAAGCCCAACGGCCACGGTGTCATTGTGGATCTCTCTGCCGACTACCGTTTCCAGGACAACTGGACCTATGGATTGCCAGGTCAGTAAATTTTGCGACAATAGTAGACCCACTCTGTAGGCTTAAGTTGCACGTCTTTGCGCTGACGTCCACGCGCACACGATGGCGAAAGCAACGGGCAAGCGCGTGCGCACGTGTCTCAGAACCGGAAGAATGAATGGAAACACAATCTCTCAACGATGCCACCATGTCTTTTTTCCGGGTCTGTGTCACTGCCGTATCTTTTTCGTTGAGATCGTATGCGCGGCTGACTGAAGCGGAGAGAGTGTGTATGACGCCGCCGAGTTGAGCCAGAGGCTGATTGAGCTGACATTGTAACTTTTTTTTTTTTTGTTCTGCGCCTTGCTCCTCTACAGAAATCTACGGCCGCAAGCAGGTCCAGGGCTCCAAGCTGATCTCCAACCCCGGCTGCTACGCCACCAACAACCAGGCTCTGATCGCCCCTCTTCTCCCCGTCCTTGACCTCGCTGCTGGACCTACCGTCTTTGGTGTGTCTGGATACTCCGGAGCTGGAACCAAGGCCTCTGAAACCCCGACTGGCGAGCGCAAGACTGTCCCCAAGATCACCCCGCAAGACCTCGCCGGCGGCATCCGCGCCTACTCGCTCACCGACCACATCCACGAACGCGAAGCGGGTCACCAACTGACCAAGCTTCTCACCGCCAACGGTCAGACAGGCGAAGTCAAAGTGGCATTCATTCCTCACGTTGCCCCATGGTTCCAAGGTATCATCTCGACCCTTTCCGCTCCCCTCAAGCAGAAGATGACCAGCAAACAGATTAAAGAACTCTACACTGAATTCTTTAAGGATGAAAAGCTCATCAAGATTCAGGACAAGGTACCTGAGATTAAGGATATCGAACTTCAACATGGCCTCAAGATTGGTGGATTCCAAGTGCACAGCGATGGAAAGAGGGTTGTGGTTGTAGGTGTTATTGATAATCTGTTGAAGGGTGCTGCTACCCAGTGTTTGCAGAACTTGAATGTTGCGCTGGGTTACGATGAGACGGCTGGCATTCCAGAGCTCAAGTGAGAAGGGGCTTTTGTATAAAGGACTGGGCACGGCTACCATGGTGATTGCCCTGTCCTGATTTGGTTCCTGTACATCTTTTCACTCAATTTAAATTGTTTTCGGCTTGGTTGCGAGCGTGTTTGTGCTGATATGATCCGTGTTGATGATACATCTCTGCTGAATGAGCTTTGTATTGGAACAGTTCCGTGACAAAGACAACGACGGACGTGATGCTAGGAAATGTGACAGCGGTAGAGATGTCGAGCTGCGCATCGTGATTCGAGCTCTGAACACTTCCACACTCGAGCCGAGTCACTTTCTGCATGAGAAGGGGCACTGTGTACATCAAGTTGGGTTGCTCGGTTTCATCGGAGAGCGCCGAAATGCATCACAAGTGAGAGGCTGCCGGATGGACCTGGTACTCGCGATCGTGTTTGTGCTTGATAACCAGACTTTGGCGTCGTATCAAACGTTCTCTCAGCCCCTCAGCCTTTGGCCATGGTTATAATTTCGCGTACACCCCTAGTGAATCTATTGGGCACTTCCCACTCTCTGCCGTCAAGAACCTGCCGCACTCCAAGACGCTAGATGTCGTTGGATCCAGATGACACTTCATAGTGAAAGAACAAACGGAATGATGAATGAGTTCGATATCAAAGAGCCAAAAAAAAAAAAAAAAAAAAAAAAAAAAAAAAAAAAAAAAAAAGGCAAAGTTAAAAAATTAAATATAAAAAGGAACTGCAGCACCTAGGATTCCCGCGTGGTCCCCCACCGCAGTACTGACTAGGCGATACCTTGCTTAACTTCGCAGATCGGACGGGATGCGGTGCTTTCAAGGTTCTATGGCCGCAGATGTCAGGTCGAACGTTGCACCTCTTCATGATGTGTTCTTGTTTGCTCCACGGGAAATCGTGTGTAGGCTGTGTTTCAAAGCGGAACGATTTGATTTTGCTGGAAGTTAGCTGTGCGGTGCTGTGCGTATGTCGATTTGACGACGACGATGGATTCTTTGCGATACTTGTGGATCTTCGTGCTAGTCTTGCAGCTGCGCGATGAGGTGGTAGAGCTTATCTTCTTGACGTTGTGAACGGCGCATGTATCAAATGGGTGGCCGAATCCGTGTGCTTTCGGACAAATCGTTCAGCGCACACCGTGCTGTCCAGAGCCGCCTTCCATCACCCGCCCTATCAATCCAATGCACAACTGCCACTCCTGCGCACGCAAACTTTACAGTGACTCATGCTTAGTCGAGCGACAGATCGAACCTAAACTTTCTGAAGTTGAGTCTAACTGAGCCCTATGCTCGTCTAACAGAATTACAGGAAGCAAAGCGTCTCGGGGGTATGTGCGTGCGTGTGTGTCGATCGGTCCTGACGATAGACTTCGAAAGAGCCGACGACATGTTGTCAAATGTGACTGCCCACAGGTTACTTGTCGCATGCTCTAATGTCTGTCACCCAGTGTCTAGCGCAGCACAGCACTGTAGTCTCAGGCTCTCGGCACTTTAGCCATTGCGCAACTCGCACGTTTATACGAGAAAACCTGGTCACAATCGCTTTCCCTAAACAATGTCACACCGAGTAAGGTGCCCCACCCTCTCACACCAACCTCTCAAAGATTCAAACTTGAACAGAGATCAGACGAAGCGTAGCAGGCACAGTATAAAAAATCTTGGAATTTCAACGAATCAAAAGCGGAGCAAATATGGAAGAGGAGCCGGTGCGCAAATACAAACTACATACAGGGCGAGAGAAGGATGCGAGCAGACTGAGGCAGGAGCAAGATGCCCTTGATTACAGCGCATGCCTTGAGGTACAGAATGAAAAGAATCGGTGAAAAGGGGGATGCTAGAGAAGTAAAATGTCCATGAGACCAAGATCGAGAAGGGTTGGTAGAAGAAAAGAGGTAAAGTCCATTTGGGAGCAATCAACGACGAGTCACGATTGCGAGCAGACGAGGCGGTCGCAGCAACACGACGTTTGGCAGGTCACCAGTGAGATGCCGATGCCGATGCAGAGCTGGCTTTAGAAGAGCGAGCCAGTTGAGCACTCTGCGCGACAGCTCGACCGTCTGAAGCTACAGGTCAGGCTGCCCTGGCCTGTAGCTGAGGTCAGGTGGCGCCACAGAAGTAGTAGAGGAAACCTCGCGCGTCGAGACCCAGAGTCCATCGTGAGGACGGGAGAACGGCGCAGGAGATCCGGAAGCGAAGACGAAAGCAGGTGGTATCATTGAGTGGTAGCCTTTGGGAAAAAAGGCACCTGGGTATCGCATGAGGTTTAGAGGATCCAGTTACGCAGCAAGAAAGAGAGACTGTGGATAAGGCAAAAAGAGATCTAGCAGTTACTCTTGCTTAATCTGGTGGCTCGCGCCGGATGCGATCGAGATACCGCCCTGAGGACCTGCGGTGAGGACCATGGGGTGGGCAAGGGGCATGTTGAGGTGCGACATGGGATGCACCGAAGATGCGTCATAGTCTTCGCCTCCACCAACACCGCCCATCGAGGTGTGGACACGGGCGTGCTGGTTTAGGTTGTCGTGTCGGCTGAAGCGCTTGTTGCACGAAGGGTAAGGGCAGAGGAAAGGCTTCTCGTCAGTGTGAATAGAGCGAACATGGCGCTTGAGGTGCTCGCTGCGCTTGAAGCATTTGCCGCAGCCGGGCACCTTGCAGGTGTAGACCTTGCCGCTCTTGCCAAGGTTGTTCATCTCTTCGGGCTTGTTGGGGACACGGCGGCCGCGCGAACGCTTGGTGATGAGGCCGGCGTAAGGGTTGGCAAGGTGAGCAAAGTGGCTGTAGAGACTCATACCCTTGGGAAGCATGGCCAGACCCGGCGCCTGAGCAGGGATGTGCTGGATCTGAATCTGGCGCGAAGGAGGAGAGGCGAGAACCGAGGGGACACCGCCGGCCATGCCAAAGGTAGGATAAGGAGAGGAGCTTCGCGCGCTGCCAGGCGAAGAAGGGCAAGGCGACCCGTTCGGGTGGAAGCACGAGACATCGGGAGCGCTCTGCGAAAAGACCATGGGGTAGGTGCCCGGGTGGCCGAAAAAGTTGTGGACGGGATAGGGCTGCATGGGCATGGGCATGGCACCTACGCCAGGAGCTCCAAAGAGGCCGAGGCTAGACTCGCTGCCAGTGCACCTGGCATGGCCATGACCACACTCGCTCGACACTTCGGAGTGGCTCAGTGGCGAGACGGGCACCTGAGGTGCCATGATGGCAGCGGCGGCAACGTCAGCAGCTCGGATGGTGGCGAACCTTGATGCGCTGCCGTCAGTGTCCATAGAGTGAGCGGGATCCTCGATGAACTCGTGGAAGCTAAAGTCGGAAGGGGAGAAGGCCTCGTCCTTTAGGCTGGCCATCTTGGATGCACCGCTGGGAGACTGGAAGCCGATGCGGTCAAAGGCAGTCTGGATTGAATCGGACACATCAAGAAAGTTGAAGGAAGCCTCGCTCCAGGGAGCGCCGCACGCATCGTCGGTGGCGGGCGATGCGACGTTGCTGTGGTCGGCGTCACTGTCGAAGCCGCTGTATTCAAACTCTGAAGCGGTCGAAGCAGCAGAGCTGGCGACGGAGGGGGTGAGGGAAAGGCGCTGAGCAGCACGGGGGCGTTGAGGAATATCAGTAAGGATGGTGGCGTTCTCGAGACCATAGTCGTCCCTAAACTCAAAGTCGGGTTTGAGAGTAGTGACGGTGTCGGCACGCTTTCGCTGGACCTCGAGCATGAAAGCGGGAGTCTCAAGGCCATCGCCAAAGGTGAGAGGTAGGGAGCTAGTGATGTCAATGGAAGGCGAGAAGCCGATGGGGCCACCGGATGTCAGAGGAAGGTCGAAGAGCTGAGCGGCAGCGTTGGGGCTGAAGAGTTGTTCCTCCATGGTGATGATGTTGAGTGAAGCTTGGTGTGGGATGTGGTCAAGAAAGTCGAGTGGGGAAAGAGGAAGAAGTTGTGAGATAGTGTAGAGTGTAAGGGGAGAATGAGGGGAAAGAGAGAAGGAAAGAGTTCGTGGAAGCGGTTTGATCTGGTGGTCGTAAAGGTCGTTAAAGGACTCTCCTCAAAAGCTGGAGGAGGAGCCGAGGGTCGTTACAAAGTCGTTAGAAGGGAGCGGTGCACGTCAAGAGTGGCATGCAGATGCAAAATGGGTTTGGCTGTCTTGGCACTGTGTGGTGGACAGACAAAGACAAGCGCGGCTGGATTGCGCGTGGTGAAGACAAACGTCCGTGCCGGGGCTGCAGGCAGATGCGGTACAATGTGTCGGATTGTGGCTTTGGCTGGGTGGCGTGGCGTGGAGTGGGTTGTGATATGTCGAGGTTGGCGTTGGTAGGGAGGGAGTTGTCGATGGAGATTGCTGGGTCGTTAGAGGGTCGTTAACTGTGAATCCGGATCCACACACACACACACACACACACACACAAGAGCAACAAGATGAAAGTGGCGGATGAAGGAGACGGGATAAGAAGGGCTGGTCAGTTTTGTGTTCCTTGGCTGGGGCTGGGGTGGGGGGGGGGTCCACATTTGCGAGATGAAAGATCGAGGTCGAAGCGGGAGAATTGTGGCAACGCATAAATGCAAAACTAGTCCCGCAAGGGCGCTTGTCGGCGATCCGAGTTACGACTGAAGCATCGGTCTAATTGAGCAACGCTGTGATCACGGTTCGATGTGCATTCGTCCGCGTGCGATTATTGAGATTGCGGAGCACCGTGCATGCATTCAGGAAACGAGCTGGCGAACAGACTGTGGGCTAGGGGACCCAAACGATTGCCGCTGCAGTGTAAGGTGCCCACTGGATTGAACGTGTGAATCGACCCGCATTGGTGACAAGTGAAAGCATTGTTTTTTGTCCTTGGCGCGGTGCGGTTTTGAGCGGTCCTGGCGCTGCACTGCCGACGAGCTAGTAAGCGCGACTGAAGCTGGGTTGGTCTAGAGATTGATACTTACAAAGTTCGTTAGCCTGTGAAGGCGCGTTGAGATCAAAAGCCGTGCCGGAACGTGATTTGGTGACGAGGAGACTCGACAATGTTGGTAGAGATGGTGGTAGAGATGAGGTTAGTCACGACGAGCAAGTGTCAGGCCATCACAGAGAATCAAAAAAAGGGCGGCACAGCCAAAAACCAAGCCAAGCAAAGGATTGCGGAACTTGCCAGACAGGAGGAGAAGCGGCTGAGCCAAGCCAAGCGAAACCAGCCAGAAAAGCCTGAATCGAAAAAGGCAAGCCTGAGGACGGTAAGGGGGCAGGCCGTCAGTCATCTGAGTCGAGTGACCCAGAGAGACACGCAGTGCCTGCATGCGAGTTCACGTCCAGGCCGAGTTTGACAGAAAAAGGAAAGGCAGCGAGCAACATCGCCCACATGAAAAATATAAAATAAAATACTGTAAAAATAAAAATGTTCGACGGATCAGTTGGGTTGCATCGATCGAGAGCAAAAATTCAATTGCCAACGGCACACCCGCTGATGCTGCTGACACAGGGACCGACCGGTTCGATTAGTTCGCTCTATGGCTCTCCTTACCAGTCCCGCTTAAGCCTCAGCATCCCTTCTCGCGATCTCTCTCTTTCTCTCTCTCTTTGGTGTCTTTCTCTCAGATTCCCACACCAAAATCCCACAAGGGTCAGTTCTACCTTTTCGGGTAATGGGTGCTCGTTGCTTCTCTTGACTACTTCATCTTTGGTGGGGCATCTCAGACGAACGTCGAATCGCTGTACTGCCATGTACCTGCGCCTCATGGAATGAGGTACTCTCAAACAATAGCGGCAGCATGCAAAGCCTCTTTTTTATTTTGGCTTTGCTGTGCAGTCTTTAAGCTGTGGGATGTGCATCTTGGACACTCTCTTCAAAATATGTCGGAAAGGAGCCATTCGATTCCCAAGGCTTGAGAGCATAGTGATGGATTTAGTAGGGCGGGGACGCTTGGCAGAAAGCTGCGCGTGTGGGGGCCGTCCCATGAATTGGACCATTGGACGATTGTAAGCTCGAGGCGAGCAAAGTGAGAATGGCGCTAGCATGTACAGAGTGAGCACAAGCGATTTTGTTGGAAGTTGGTGTCCGAAGCCGACCGACGCCAACTGGTGGGCGAAAAGGAAACGGCATTCAACTCACACGAATGGCACGAATCGTGATGACAAGCGTAACTTACACGTTAGGATGCGTGAAATGCTGCATCATGTTCGGGTCGTCACATCGCAGCCAGGAGGTTACTAGATCCAGTCAGCTGAGCCTGAAAGGCGAGAGAGAGCAAGGGGGAATAAGGCAAGAGCTGGATGTGGCTGGGCGTTCGGGACAAGCTGGCGTCGTCACGGGATGGCAGCCTTTGAAGGTCCAAGTCACGGCGAGCGAGTACATTTCAGCGGACTCTGGAGTTGGTGCTCCCACTCGATGGCAACGCAGGAAACAAAAGGCAAAGAAGCGGACAATTTGGAGCAACCGAGGCAACAAAAAGCTTGGTGACGTGATGCACGAGATGCACCACTTTTTGAGGCTAATCTCAAGGCAAAAGCGAGGATCAACCGAAATGGAAATGGAAATCGAAAACAAAAACAAAAACGAAAAAGGGCTTAGCTTCATTTCAAGAGCCTCTTTTTTTTTTTTGTTCGAGATGGTGGTGGCTTTTCCTTTGAGAGAGTGGAGTTGATAGCCGTCTGCTTGACCTGTCCAGTGTGCAGGGCCGTGAGGATCGAGTCGGCAGCCGACCGACGCGTGAGAATCTAGACCCGTCTGTCTCGCTTGACGCAATTGACGTGCAAGACCCTGGGCATCTTACCTGTCTCACTGCGCCTGGATGCAAGAAGTGCATTGAGACCCACACCTTTTTTCTTTTCTTTTTTTTCTTTTTTATTTTTATTTTTTCCTTTTTTGGTCCTTTATGCCAGGTTGACCAGCCTCGCCTCCGTAAAGCTGTTCCTCTTAGTTCCATTTCACAAGCGCTACAGTACACTACACCCCATCGCTTACGACCATGAAAGGACTTGGCGAAGCTCGCATCCATAGAGGTCTGTGGAGCCAACAATGGAGTTGGCGTACTTGTCTGACTGGTCAAACTCGTATCCGCCGGGATCCAATCGAATCTCGATCAGCATTGTCTCTTTTAAGCAGACTTGGCGTGAGGTTGAAAAGTGGAGTGGCGACTCCAAGCTTGACCGGTTGACTAATCGAATCTTCTATGCTGTCAAGCGCTCGCCCCCCCAACAGATGGATGAGCTGCTTCTTGCATGCTGTCGAAGCAACAACTCGCAGCAGCACGAACAATGATATCTTTCTCGCAGTTCTATGCAAACGTCAAAAAATGGATATTGGTCGATCCCTCTTAGGACTTGCGACTGCGGAGCTAGCTGCACAGTCACATCAAGGCACGTTCATCCCGTCGTTGACGTGCTGGAGGTGGTGGTGATGGTCATGGTGGGTTGAGTGGGTTGCTAATGGAGTTCAAGTGCGCCACCACTGCAGCAAGCCGTCTTCCGAATCTACAGAGGCTCCGCGGCTCGGCGACCTTCTTGGGCCTTGCAACAAGACAGCATCACCAATGCGTTCGTAAGTACCTCCATCCCCAGCCACATTTTTCATCTCATCGGCACAGTATCATGGCTGAGACAAATGCCGAGAGTTGTCAGACATGTCGCTTCTTCATGTGCGAGCATCTCCTTCATTTTTGGCTCGTCTTTCTTCATCTCTCAAGAAGTTACAACGGTCCGGTAGAAGAAAGCAACCGTACAGTATGACAGCTAGATGCAACTTCCTCCCGCAAGAGTCTGGCCTATCGGTCTCTACCCACCACCAGGTCCAAAAGTCGCAGCATTCGTTGGACCATGTACAGTGGGGGGCTGCAATGTAAGGGATCGTGTGTCACCATTGCAGACTTGGTCAGCAGATGGCAAACAGCATTGCATGATTCGCAAGTTACCACAGATAGAGTTGCTTCGTGCACCTGTCTATAAGCGGTAACCTTCTTCTAGAAAGGATAATCGTCTTGTGCGCCATTGTATGGTACGCTTCGACAAATACTAAGACTCTTCGTAGCGCCCCCGTACCTGGTGCTACTGCTTCCGTGACTAGGAAGCAGCCTAAGCTTTTGCCGCTACTGCAAGCTTTTGGTGGCCGCCACAATGAGTTCATTGAAATCTCCCTGTCGAGGGTCCTGAAGACGCAAGCTTCCGGCTTTAATCCAAGACTCGGTACCGAAGCACGACCAGCTTGAAAGGGAAACTTTCTCGAGATGCAGCCGGAAAATTCGCGGTGCTGCACACGCTGCTGCTGCCCTGCGTGTGCATGTCAAACTGTCAAAATCTCATCAACCGAGACACACGGCTCTAGTAGCCGCCCTTATCTCGATTCGTAACCGCTCTTCATGAAGAGCGGCATTCTGACACCATAACCACACTAACTCGTCGAAACATCCGTATCCGTATCGTATCGGCTCATTTGAGCCCCTCAATCATAGCGACTCTCGTGCACTTTTCACCTGCTGTGATAGCTGGAAACTTCGAACGTGTGATCTTACAGAGCGCAAAGAGGTCAGAGCGGTCAGGATCGATTCAGCTAGCTCAGCGCACAAAAATGAGAGAGGTGAAAACGGAAAAAGAAAAAGCAAAATACAGTAACAATAAATTTCCGCCGAATCATCGTGCTGCAAAGATGTTCGCTAGACGTATGCGTTGCTCTTGCACAGGCTCGGACCTTTCGTCCGAAGTCAAAACAAAACCCTAGAAGGGGCTTTGTCTTGGTATATTGTCTTCTTGCATCACAGAAGCGACACCGGCTGGCGTGGCTCGCTTGGCGGTTGGCGTGCAGCCTCGCATGCACACCTTCTGCACGTTGCTTGGTAGCGGATCTGGAAAGAACAACGGACTCTTTCCTTCGATTTGTGCACGGCCGCAGACCCGTCCAAGTGTGCTGCTTTCTGGCTTCTCTTGCTTGCTTAGAAGAGCAGGTCTGAACGTGGATGGAACGTGTGAGGCCTCAAGCTGACATTACATGCGCTGCGGCTCCTCACACAACGATGCCGATGCTCCCGAGTAATTCCTGTCAAATTGCATGGGTTGCCTTCCTGTTGGTCATAGGCTCTTCACACGACCTGGGGACAGTACCTGAAAGATTCCAAAACTCAAGCTTGTTTGAGACACTCTTGCTTCGAATGCCGGTCGCAACCTGACTCACTACAGTAAGCTTTTCTCAAACTCACACTTCGGGCAATACAATGATACACAGAAGCATACAGTCAGACCTTTGTAACCAGGCCAGGCTTTGTACTCAAAAATAAGAAGTTTGAGGCGAACTGAAACCCAGACAGGGGTAAAATTTGGAGATGTGTGAGAAAAAAAAATAAAAAATTCGCGTGGTGCGAGATACAGACAACTATGAATTCTGACTGCGGAGCAAGTTGATCTCGCGTACAATCTCGGCGGCAATTCGCGCCGAGTCCGCCTCAAAGTCGTACCGCTTGGTATCTCTCGGACTCTCTCTCCAGATCACCAGCTTGAATCCGTTGGCTAGCTTGCTAGATAGCTTGCAAGCAACTACGCTCGACACGTGGAACGACGCCGCCTTGCCGAACGTCTTCATGTCTGTGGGCATGATGTGAAGCCAGTCGCCGTCCAAGGTGAGACTCCGCTCGTTGTGTCGGCCGCCAAACATTGGTGATTTCCGGTAGACTGTATAGCTTTTGTACGCAGCTGCGATGTCGAGCGCCTTGGTGTATTTTGGTTGGCCAGAGGAGGCGTTGGGGTCCGAAGTGGCAGAGTATCGTTTGAAGATGGAGGCGTTCGGATTGGTCGATGAGCTGCTGAGAGCACCAGCGCCACCCAAGGCACCGAGACTGGATCGGCGGACCAGCGCAAGATCATGGTTGCCTTGCAGAGACTCGACTGTCCGATCCAGTGGTACAACAATGCTCTTGTCAGGCACGATCAGCGCCCATTCATCGACATTCGAGAGATGTCTCTTTCGACAGATCATCTCGAGTACATCAGCCAAGTACATATCAGAGGGGACTTGCAGCGTGGTTTTGTATCGCACCTCTGGATTGGGCGTCACCAGCACTCGCAGGAAGATGGACTGTGATGAAGATCCCAGAGCACTGCGAGACAGTGCCCCCGATGCAAAAATAGGTGTACCTTGAATGTTGATCAGAGACCCGGCAGGAACTTGGGTTCCGACACCTGGCACCCCAAGACGACTTGCCAGGGCAGGATTGCCTGCAATGGCCGCCGCGCCGCTCTTTGCACCTCCAGCGAGCGTGCTTTGTGAAGCATCCACCGCGCCAGAGCCAGCCGCCACCGACTCGCTGGCCACACCCAGCTTGCTCGCAACCGTTTTCGAAGCGGTTGGCGCTCGAATCGTCCTCCTTGCAATGTTGGCGTAAGCATCTCTGTGTTGTCGGATCTGATTGGGAGTAGCCTCGCAAATCGCAAACTCATCACCTCCAAATTTGCCGAGCAACAAACTCTGATCGATGGCAGGGAAATCATCGTCCACTTCGCCATCCTCGACAATCATGAGCGTCCAGCCGATCGTCGTCGTCTTGACTTCCCGTTCGCTATCTGAGCGAGATGAGCCAGGTGGGTCCAGCTCGGGCTTCCATTTCTCTTCGACGTAGCAGTAGAGTCCATAGCCGATGACTTCTTCCATCGTGGCGTCCTTGCGGATGTTGAGCTTCATACATTTGGTCTTGGCGTGCACCGACACGGCTCCGCTTGCTGGTGGGGATGAGGACGGCGGCTGGCGGCTCTCGGCCCACGGGAAGTAGATTTCGACCGTCATGCTCGGAACGGTAGCTGCGCGACCGGCGATACCAGCGTAGAAAGCAGCAAAAGGATTCTCGGGGCCCGAATCCTGCTTCTGCAGCATCGAGCTGAGTATGGAACCTTTTGGTCGGCTTGCATGCTGCGCTTCCACCTGACTGCGACTGACACGGATCGAGGAAAAGTAGTCGGACTGAGCTGCAAGTCGTGAACTGTTGGGTTGGCTCATTCGACGGCTGTCGCGACGCTTTGGTCTGCCGTGAGGGCGTGTCGACTTGTTCAAATCGCTGTTCTCGTCGCTATCATCCGTGCCAGATATGACCATCCTGGGTGGTGCTGGGAGCGCAGGCATGTCGACCAGCGGCGGTACGGCGGGGCGGGACAGGACGGGAGATGATCGAGCGGTGAGCGTCGGATCCATGCTTTGACTCGCTGAAGAGTGCGGTGAGTGCGGTCCGCCTGTAATTGCGGCGTTGATCGTGGTCAAGCCCAAGCTTCCGTCCTGCAAAGAGCCTGCCGAGCCTAGACTGGACAGCGCAGTGTTGGACTCGGTCGAGCTTTCTGCGTAGATCGACCCATGTCGGCCCGTAGCCTGTCCCGACGGACGAGGAGAGAGGGACTGTCCTTCCGACGACGGCTCGGCATCCAGAGATGGTCGGAAGTCGGGCTCGGCAAAGTTGACGCGCTTGCCCATCACTGTGCCTTGCTCCCCTTCGACGTTCTCTGTGCCCGTTGTGCTAGCAAACTTTGCAGATGGACTGCCAGGCGAGATTGACAATGCATCAATGGGTTGGCGGGGTAATGCCTCGGTTTGTCCCGCTCTGTCTGACTGCGCGGCCGCCGAAGAGTCCGTGGCCTCTTGTAATCCCTGCTCATCCGGATCTGTTGCATCGGTGTCCTTATCCGCCGCTGGCGGCGCAGGAGAGTGTGCAGAGCTGATACTCACGCGCTTACTTGCTCTACGGCCATTGACTCGCATCCCGAGTGCGCCGCTTCGTCCTGGCCCATAGATGGTCTGCGTATACGACAAATTGCCTGGTCTGCGGCCATCTTCAAAAGCATCGGATCTATCCTCCGTAATATCGACCTCTGCAGCGTGCCTTCCTCTTTGCCCCTTCTGACCAAATCCCCCGAATGGGCCAGACTCTCCTACGGCCGGTACGGGAGAATAGATGGTCGCAAGCTCCGGGTGACGAATCGCATCTGTCAGCCCTGCCACCACCACATGTGAGTCGGCGCTGAATGTGCTGTAGTGCGACAGCGATGTCATAGCACGGCTTGCGATGTCATCTCTGGGTACAGCTGTGGACGAGGACGCGAAGAAGGAAGTGGACGAGGAAGATGTTGACAACGAAGGCGCTGTGTCCAGCTGGCTTGAACTTGAGGCGCCTTCCCTACCAGTAGCGATGGATGGGAAGGTGATGATCCTCGGCCCATAGTGGTCGTCGATACGTTTGAGATACGCTAGGCGCAGGGAATGTATGAGGTGGTCCGGGTCTACAATGAGCGACATTGTTATGCTTGATGGATGCTGTGCACCAGCATCTCCCTAAACCATCTGCTTGCTAGTTTGACGTGATCATAAGAAGGACCCAGTGGATATGGTGTGAGCGACCGCGAGACTCTGAGTCAGCCTAATGAATTGCCGGGCCCCCTCAAAGCGCCTGAGGCGAATCCTGTGTTCGACAGCAAGAAACGGTTGAAAGGACAGTGATGGTGTGAAAGCTGCAGGATGCTTGGACCCTTGACGAGCCAAATTGAAGCGACACCCCAAAAAGATGCGTAGATGTGAGACCTTTTCCAAATCACATTTCAATTTTTTTCGGCCGAATCTCTTCAGCCAGAAGTTGACTTTCGAGGGTCGACACGGACACCTGCAGCTTCTGATATTGACACCATCCATCCTAGACTCAGCTCCGTTGTGGTGGCACCGGCTCTTCTTCGCATCCAGCCTGATTTAACCTCTTTCCGACCCGAGAGCGGCGGCAGTACGGCAAAGATGGCCTCTTCCAACGACGTGCGAGACATTCTCGCGCTTCCCGAGCGGTCCGGCGCCCGACCCTCATCCTCAGCACAAGCCTCTGGCTCTGGTTCCTCCTCGCGCAACCGCAAATCCTCCAGCTCACACAACAGCAACCCGCACCCATCAGCAGCATCCACATCGCGCTCGAAACCCAGATACGACGGCATGACGCGCGAGCTCTTCGCCTTGCTAGGCGACAATGCGCCCACGCTGGCGATGGCCCATGGCCTCGACGCAGAAGGCAAGGGGCTAGGAGGATTGTTCAAGCCCAAATTCAAACGCAGAAAGGAGAAAGCCAGACAATGGCGATGGACTCCGTTCCTCAACTCGGCCCGTGAGGATACACAGATCGACGACGAGACGCCCGAAATCAATCATGGGCTGATTCTGCACCACTGGGCGCCTGCACGTTCAGACGCAGCTTCAACAACAGCAGAAGACGCAGACCTGGAAACAAAGTACCAGTACTCCGAATTCAACACCAACTCGGGCGTATACAGCTATTCCAACGACGAATACATCCAACACCTTCGAGATGACGATTGGACAAAGGAAGAGACCGACTATCTGATGGATCTGTGCGCCGCCTACGATCTGCGGTTTGTCGTCATCCACGATCGATACGATTGGGCCTCTGCACAGACAACATACCTTGCCGGCTCATCCAGTGCCCCGCTCCAATCGGCAAAGGAGAGGAGTATGGAAGATCTCAAGGCGCGATACTATGCGATTTGTCGGCGGCTCATCCGCTCCCGTATCTCTAGTGACGACGTCGAGACTCGACAAGTGCTTCTGGCCACGTATGCATTCGACAAACAGCGTGAGGTGGAGCGCAAGAAGGCAGTGGCACGCCTCTATACCCGCACGCCAGATCAGCTGGCCGAGGAAGAAGCGCTGTACGTCGAAATCCGACGTATTGAGCAGAACGAGGCCAAGTACGCCTCGGAGCGGGAGGAGTTACTGCGGCTGTTGGGTGGTTGGGAGAGCTTGCCCAGCTCGAGTCCGCATGCTGTCGCAGCGGCGGGTTCGGGGATTGCGAGTCTGTTGGGGGCGGATGAGGACCAGAATGCCAAAGGTCGAGCGGGAAACGCAAAGAAGCGCAAGTTGCAGCAGATCGAGGATGGAACCCCCGGAGCGGAGGATGGTGCCAGCTCAACAGGGGTTTCAACAACGACAGCAGCGCGGCCTTCGGCGAATCTGACCTCGAAGCAACGCGCAGAGCTTCGACAGGCCCAATTTGACGAGATGCAATGCATCGTTCGGTTCCCGTCCAACGTCGCCGCTGCTGCCGCAGACCCGTTGTCTGGTGTTGCTACCAGTGCATCTACGGCAGCCGCAGTCTCTGGTACAGGCTCCACCCGCCCTCCCTACGCACACCTGGTTGGAACAGCCTCAACGCTGCCGCCCGTCACCACCAATCCCTCGAATCCAACTTCTGGCCATGGCGTTTACCTGCGCTCCACGCGTATGCTCGCCCCACGACCCAACTTGGTGCTCAAGACCACCCAGACGCTGGCGGAGTCCGAACCGCCCGTGGGCCCGCGTCTCATCTTCCCAACCAGCAAGAATGTCGAAAAGTGGGAGAATCTCATCGGCGCAGTCACGACGGGTTTGGAATTGAGGAAGCAGTTGGAGCGCGTCAATGCCGAGTTGAGAATCACCAAACAGCGCATTGCTGCAGCGTTGCAGAGCTCAAACAAGGGAAACGGCGAGCGACAGGGCTCAGCTGCTCCCGCTACGATGGTGGAAGGAGACGCTTCGTCTGCTGCGCCCAATGTCAGCAACGGAGACGCTTCCATCACAGAGGAAGGTCTTAGCAGCAGCAGTATGGCTAATGCTATCAAGACCGAGGATTGATTCCAAGCACAGCGTGTCGTCCGCTGTTCATCGCTTGTATCTAGTTTGGCATCACGGCAATCGAGCTCGCAAGCCTCGGCATTCCTATCTCGCAGAGGTGCTTGTGGCCATACTGAAGATGAGAGACAAGTTTGAAGCTTTTTGGCTTTTCCATGGGCAAGTACAGAGTGTGGATGAGTAAATCAAAGAGAACCGGCAGATACAATGAGATGCGAACATGAATGGATCAAGCATTCGATAGCAGCCGAGCCTTCCGATCGTTGAAAGCAAGGGGGGCTGGGCACGAAACAGGAGTAGAGATTAGGGCGCTACCATTTGAGCAGTAAGATGATGGGTATATCCAGAACGGGGTAAAGGTGACAGCCACCTGAGCAGGCAGATAGCAAAGTGTGGGGACGTTGCGATCATCGTCGCTTTGTGAAAGTCTTGTTGAGCAACTGGAGAATTTTGGAGACGTTGAGCTGCACGTACTCCAGGTCGAGCAGCTGCACGTCATCCTTCTGCTTTTCGAGCAGATCGTCGAGCTTGAGGTCCATCTCGAGGATAGCCTTCTCACGGCCCTTGTAGTGAAGTGCGATGATGAAAGTGCCAGGCGAGGGCGAGGTTATGTTGAAAAAGATGTTGGCACGTCGGTTCTCTGGCACATTGCTCTCGACAATGATGCCGTCCTTCTCCATCTGTGCATGAGTAAAGCGGTAAGGACCCAGTGCTTGCGTCTTGGGTGCCTTCTTCTCCTTGCCACCGACCGAGATGACGCCGACACCGCCGGCGCTCTTGTCCTTGGCACTGCCACTGGTCATGCGTACGTTTTGCAGGTAGCTCTTGTAGGTGTCGAGCTGGCTGCGCATGTAGTTGTTGTGCTCGCAGATGGTCTTGTAGACAGCTTCAAGGCTGCGCATTTCCTGCATGACCTTTTCACGCATGTTGCCAAGATGCGTCAGCTCTGTTGCGACTTCATCCGTCATAAGGTTGTAGCCGTCTCGTCGATCTACCACCTTGAGCTCCTCGAGCTCACGCAGCATCTCCTTGACCTTGATGCCTTTTCGCACGAGCGTGGCATCTTTTGTTGTGGCAGCGCGCTCTGCGATCTGGGGAAGGTTGATGGGTCGCTTATCGGCAAGCGTGGGGATCGAACGCAGAAGCTGGACAAAGATCGACTTGGTCTCCATGTACAAGATGTCGTTCTGGGTGACGTTATTCTCGGACATGAAGGCGGTGGTGAGGTCTTGAATGGGCGTCTCCCATCGCGAGAAGAGAGGCAAGTCCAGTGTGCGGTTCTCCTTGCGTGGCACCTGGCCGGGAGAGGCTCCTAGCTCATCGATGAGGATGCGGAGGTGATGCTTGTCATTGGGAGCCAGAATGTCGAGGTGCTGCGCGACGAGCGAGTGCGTGTTGTAGAGCTCATTGAGCGTGATCTGAATCTGGAGATCCTTTTTGGAAAGCGCCATGTACTGATCCATCTCCAAAGTCTCGTAAAAGTCGCCGACATCGCAGAGGGCGTTGAGAAACGCGTTCATGCGCGTCTTGTTGTTCTCAACAAAGGGGTTGAGCGACATCATGTACTGCTCTTTGGCATAAGACGGCTTGTTGGCGAGGTTCTGCAGCATCTTTGCAATAAGCGTGAGCGTACGACGAGGGTGCTTGGCGGGGGGACCATCGACAAGCATGTAGGCCTGCGGTGTCACGATGGCGGGATTGATGAATCGAAGGAAGAAGAAGCCTCCAATCAGAGAGCAGATGGCAAACTCGGTTGCATCAGGATACTTTCGTTTGGTGAGACTGCGAATCTGCTTGCAGATCCAGCGGATACCGTAGGGGACCTCGTCGATCGAATTGATGATGGTCAGGAGGAAGCTGTTTGCAATCTCCATGAGCATTGTGAGCCTTGGAGCGATGATAGCCTGGACATCGGCGTTTTCAGCGGCAACTTCAGCGGGGACACCTCGCGGAAGGTTGGGTGGCAGGCTGCCCGTGTCTTCTTCAATCTGGTTGATCATCTGCTCGTACACCTTTAATGGGTTGACTTCGAGATTGAGATCCTTGTGTTCGATGAGGCTGTTGATGCGCTCGGCGAGGACGCTCTTGAGATAAGATTGACCGGGACCACGGCGAGTGTAGGTGGTCATCATGCGGGATACAGGAGTGTTGGCACGGAGGAGCGATCCGAACTCGGTGGCGGTCTCGAACTGGGCGGACAGAACGGACTGGAACATGGTAAGTAGCAGATGCTCTTCGCGGCTTTCGTATTGATTACCGTAGAGGGTGAACATGACGGTCTGGAGGAGAGTGTCGATCTCTGCCAAGCTGACTAGACGACAGAGTGCTGCGATATGCCTTGGCTCGGACTGAAGCAGGAAGAAGAGATTACCGTACTGTTGCATCTTTCGGTCATCCAACGTGGTCCCGACAGCGGTAGGGTCGGTCTCTTCGAGAGTGGAGGCGACTTCGCTCTGTTCATCGAGAGCCATGCGGTTGGCGATAAGAAGAGCAATGCGGCTGTCGAGATATCGAACGTCTCGTTCGAGGACAAAGTTCTTCTTGGACTGGGCCGAGATGCGGCCCTTGAGTTCTCTCAAGCGCTTCTGAGCGCGAGCGAGGTCGTCTTCTACTTCGACATCCTGCTCTGCTGCCATTGAATAGAGAGCGGTGACCGAGTATCGATTGGTGTTGCGGTTGCTAAGGCTAGCGGCTGTAAGCCTCTTGCTCATCATGTTGCTTCGGTCTCGGCTGCCGCTGCCGCTGCCTTCGCCCATTGGCGACATTGGAGGATTAGCGGCGGCATAAGCGCCATTTGTGGATTGCTGCAAGGTGGCCATGTCTAGCGAGATATGCCTCTGGCTGGGATCGCGGGGTGAAAAGGGAGACAGGATATTGCTCTCGGCGCCTCTTTGTGAGTTGCGTTTGGGAAGGACTGCGTGATTGTACCGAGTTGCAAGGGTTGGCGAAGGATGCGAGGATGAGCTTTGGCCGATCGATGCCAGTACGATGTTTCGAGGTGTGGGTAGATATGCCAGGTTGCTCGAGCAGATGCGAAAGGGCCACGGATGACTCGCTGATACGTGAGTGAGTCGACAAAGGTTGAGATGGTCGACCCGAAGCAGCTTGCGAACAGGATGCGATATGGGAATAGGATTGAAGATGGTGAGGGCGAGAAGACGGATCAGAAGCAGCAAGCAGAGTCAGATGAAGGAGATGAGCAGAGAGGTAGAGAGAGAGAGAGAGAAAGGTGCAGTTTGGCAGCGCAGATCCCGTTTGATCGGGGCAAGGGGAGCGACTGTGCAGCAAAGCGCAGTAACCAAGCAAGCGAGAGAGCGAGAAAGGGCGCAGCAGGCAAGCAGAGTCGGAAACAGGCGAGTCAAGCCAGTCAAGCCAGCAACGGGCGTCACGGCTACTCCGGAGAGAAAGAAAGAAGAAAGAAAAAAAAAAAAAAAAAAAAAAAAAAAAAAAAAAAAAAAAAAAAAAGGATTCTGATAGTGAAGCAACGGGCGCGGCGTTGGGGTGTGACGGGTGTGTGTGGTGTGTGTGAGAGAGAGCGAGCGAGGGGTGCGTGTGAGTGTGCGTGCGTGTGTGAGTGCGTTCAAAGAGGGCGCGCGCCAACCAACTAAATCTGTTGCTGTTCCAACTCAAATCCTAAAAGTCGCACTTCCCGTGTGTGTCTAGCTGCGTTTCAGAATTACTGTGCTGTCCAAGCGAGGTGTGTGTGTGAGAGAATAGAGAGGAGAGAGAGAAAGTGGGGAAGCTGGTCCCACACAAATGTACCGTGTTGTGCTGAAAATCAGGTTGCTCGGAGCCAGATGCGCACTGCAGCGGCTGCAGATTCGAAAATCCTAAAAATCTCTCTCATGTTGATTTTCTTGCTTTGGTACCAACTGTGTCTGAGCTACAGAACGGAACGACGGAAGGGCGCTAACTTAGCTGCCAGCGGAGCGCGTATCTTCCTCAACACAAAATCATTTTCCCAAGCAAGGGATGTGAGGTCTCGGCCGCCTGTCTCACGCCTCAAATGCTGAGGTGACGGCTGGTACGAGATATTTTTCTTTCCGTCTTTCACCAAAATCAGATGACAAGCTTGACCTTTGGATTTGTTGATTCGGTCAGGACAAGCTTCCTTCGTTGAACCTTGGTCATGCTTGGCTATGCTCGGGCGGATAGATGGAGCCTGAGTCAGGCCCCAGTGAGTTTCGAAAACCAAGCACAAGGCTAATTGACTCTGCAACTTTGGTGCATGCTCATGCCCATGCTCATGCTCATGCAGCATTGCTGTCCCAAGCGCTGGCAGCAATGCTGAACGAGCTACCCTCCAGATCCTACAGAGACATGGCGAGCAAGTGAGCTCTAGCATGAATCGTACAAGTCGACTCAACATGTGAGCATGGTTTCGTCTAAAACAGGCGCGTAGGGCTGAGACAACGTCGGGGTTGAATCCAGATCGTCTTTGCCTGTCAAAGCTTGCCTCTCATTTGGGATTTTGGCGACATGGTCACATCGCGAATGCCGACCAAATCATCTATCATTTCGTCGCTGCGAGTCCCCTCATATCACATCCTGCACTACATGGCATCTGGGATACATCACACATACTGTCAGACATTGGGCGCTTCGCTTCGGATTACTCGGATGCAGGTCCACGCCCCTCGTCGATCAAAGATGACGGGTATAGCATAAGTTGACAGATGAAATCAGACCATACATTACGATGAGACCATCAAGACGCACTTGCAACTGAAACGGCAGGCACCTCCTTCTTGCGGCTCTGCAGAGCGCTTCCCGACGAGGTAGAAGCGTTTGCAACGCCACTCGACCGATGTGTAGTCGCCTCGTAGCGCCCATTGAAATTGAGTCGAACCGCAAGATCTCGCACAGTCAGATTCGCATGCTTCTCTAGCGCACCCACAATCAACACCATTCTCTCCTGGAATGCTCCTGAGGCCTCGCCGAGCCTCTTGACGATGCGGGTCAGCTCAGCTGGATCACACGGAGCAAGCGACGATGCCGAAGCCGATGCTCCTGTCATCGACACGGTTCGCGATCGCGCACCGCGCTCCGTAGGCAGCTTGGCAGTGCCGTTCTCCATGTCAAAGCGCGCCAGCTCGCGCGTGCTGAAGTGCGTCAGATCGTCGGATGCAACCGTAAAGGCGAGGATCGATTCAAATTGAGCTCTTAGTTCTCCTGCCAAGTAGTCTTGCGATCCCCTCTTGCCGCCGCGAAGCAGCACCTTGCCGATCAGGGCATTCAGATATGCTCGGTGACTCTCGATCAGCTCGTCCAGATCCCCTTGTCGTCGCGAAAAAAAGTTGAGCAAGTCGTTCCACGAGTACTCGATCACTTCGAGCTGTGCAAAGCCTTGCATTTGCCTGATAAAGTGAATCATCTCCGAGAGCATCAGCATGGTCCTCTGCGATTCACGGCGCAGCTCGGCAAGGATCGTGCTTCCAGTGCCCCGCTTGATCCTGCACAGTGATGTACCTGTTTCGTGGAGTCGGAGCCAGCTCGAGTTGAGTGCCAGCTCCACCCGCTTAATCTTCCAAAGATGCGTAAAGATCGTCTGATATCCAACCATGGCCTGGTTGTCCAGCACCGTGTTGACCGGCGAGTCCAGCTTGTATTCGAGCGTGAATGTATCCCATCCAGTGTCCCCTGTGCTGAATTCGAGAATACGAGCGTCCAGCCTGCGAAGGATCTCGGGATCGTCATGTTGCGCGTTGGAGCCACGGATGGCAGTTTCAAGCGAAGCCGTCAGATTGTGACGGAAAAGAGAGTTGGCTGGTCGATTTAGGCTGGGTCCTAACGACGCCATAAGAAGATCGACAAAGTCGCCGCGTGCCAGCATCAGATAGTCCTTCAGTGCTCGAAGATGCTCCAGAAGCCTAAACTCGTCGAGGAAGATGTCCAACAATCGTTTGCTGGCGCTGGTGAATGCCCTTTCGATCGTACTTTCGAGACCAGCCAGGTCGGTATATCGCAGTTCAACGCCGGGGCCCGAGATGGTGTGGCGTGTGGCCACCCAGTCGCCGTCGCCGCAGCTCTGTCGGATAAAGTTTAAACTCTTGCCGGTCGAAAAGATTTTGCGCCCAAACGACTCCTGAAGGAAGCTCGGCAGCATCTCCTTGCGAAAGACAAATTTGTTTTGCCATAGCGACGCAGCATCGCCATCTAGATCGCTGAAGCTTGGCAAGTCTCCGTCCGTGCCGCTTGCATTGGAACGGCTCTGCCCTGCTTTGCGTGGATCGTCATTAAGCTCGACAAAGAACTCTCGGAAAGGATCCTGCAACTCTCCTTCGTAGATCCACAACGAGAGCGAGTGAAAAAACGGCTTCGACACTTCGTCCAGCAGACCAGAGGTGAATCTTCGGATAAAAGGGTCGCCGTTGAACGTGTAGGAGTGGATCAGCGAAACGAGCGAGCCTCCGTGGGCATCTTGGCAGCTTTCAATGATCGTGCTCATCAGTCGGAAACGAAGCGTCATCTCCTCAGTCCACAACGAGAGGCGTTTGAGTGTCACGTAGGTGGTCGCTGTGGCTTGGTCGCTTCCGTCCTGCCCCATTGCTTGAATACCACCCTCCACGCCCATCTTCCCTTGGGAGTTCATCTGCGCTTCGAGACTGGCGACAAGGCGATAGAAGCCGGTCAGCTCGTTCGAGATGAAGTGGCAGAGGCTCTGCATGATGAGACCCGAAGCAGGCATGGTGCTTCTCTGCTGCGAGAACTCGGACACTCTCTTGTAGAGCTGGCCAAGCTCAGCGAGCCTGTGGATGATCCGTTTGGTGGGAGCGTTGATGTACCCTGCTTCGCCTTCGTTGAATACCACCCGGACCACCTTGGCTGGACCCGCTGCTTCCGCTTCTGGCCCCGGTCTTACATCGTACTGAAACTCTTCTTGGAAGCGGACGTTACGGCCATTGATACCTTGCATGAGGAAGATGACATCCTGCAGCAGCTCGTCCTCGGGGATCTGCTTTCTTTCCAGTTGTTGCCTGAGGCTTTGAAGAAGCAGTGCTTTGGAGAGGGGTCGATTGCTGTCCTTGAGCTCGGACGCTGAGATGCGCTGCTTCGCGCTCGGAGCGGGTACCTCGGCAGAACGCGTCTCGGGTATCGATTTGGCCGGCTTGACTAGCGATGGATCGGCGGCGGCGGGGCGCGATCGCGATGATGCTGTGCGGCTGCTTGCGAGCTGCGGCTCTGCATTCCGTCCCGCGACGGTGGCCGGGGCGGTGGTAGGCGCATTTGTAGCGGGCGTGTCGGCGATTGTGTATGGTGTCGCTCTTGCATCGACCTCTCGCCGGTTGCTGTTGGACGAGACGGCACGGGAGGCAGGAGTTGCAAAAGCGCCGGGGTCACTCGCCGTGAAAGCAAGGGCGTCCAGCAGCTCCAGCATACCCTGCAAGTTTCGTAGCTGATTGGAGCCCTGTGGATCTGAAAGCCTGGAGAGGATGTTTGCAAAGCGATTGGCAGACTCGTAGCCTCCGTCTGCAGACAGTCTCGTGATCTTGCGTCGGATTGAATCGACGACGATGCTTTGGTCTTGTCGGCGCATTGAGGAAGCAGATTCAGCCTTGAGCTCGATGATGTCGTAACCCATGTCGTCAAGAGCATCCTTGAGCTCTTTTCGTACCCTTCGCTCCTCTTTCGATTCATCTCTTCTCTTGCGCGTGGCCGGAACGAAGCTGCGAGTCAGATTGCCCAGCAGTCTATACATCTCTTGTACGATGTCAGCATCGTCGACCTGTTGCGCCGATGGCCCTGCCAGGCTCATTGGTCTTGAAGAAGATGATGCCATCTTAGCCTTAAGTTGGTCTGCCTCGAGATGTTTGACAGAAGTCCAGGTTCTTGATGCCTTTCAGGGGCGCCTAGGTTCTGCGGGGAGCGGATGAAGCCAGAGCTGGTTCAATGCCTTTCTTCTGTGCTCAGTTTCCGTTCAGATGCGCTTAGAGCAGCAAGAGGAGACCTCCTTCTCCTTGTGAGTGCCCTGTTCTGAGGGTCCAGTTGGGTGTTGAGATGGTCCGGGCGTGATAGTACAAGCAATGAGTGGTCGAAGTCAGAGGTGAGGATGGTGAGATCGTGTCACTTTCGCTTCCGCAAGAGATGATGCAGCACGCGTCGGGTGACGCGCTTCTCTTTCCGAGTTCCACATTTCATATTTGTGACCAACACTTTTGAGGTGTCTCACCTTTTTTTGTCTCAAAAGTGTTACCAATGCAATCGTAACATCAATAGTCCCGCCAGATGATGATGATCCTCCTCCTCCTCCTCCTCAGACGCTCATCGTTACTCTCAAGCACTAGCGTCGTAGCTCACACGAAGATAATCATGCATAGACTCGCAGAACGGAACAGCTTTCTCTAGCAAAATGCGGGTTCGATTTGGGATTGCCGATGATGTGGACATCGTGGGTATAATGATGGAATCCATAAACGATACGTGGTGGTGAAATGCCGCCACTGCGATAGCTGAAATGCTATGTTAGGATCTGCTTTCGGACAAGGAGGGGCGTTAGGCGTCCGCTATAGAAGAGACAACGCAGTGGAGAGAACACGCGATTGTCGTGAACTTAAGCTGCCATCATCTGAACGGCAGAGCACGCGATGATGCCGGTGAGGGCCAGGGTCCACCGCCAACTGGAATTGAGATAGGTGCGAGTTGCTGTCGACGAGGATTGTTTAGCAGCTCGACTGGTATCCGGGCCGTTCCTGTTGCATACGCCATATGGGACGGGCGAAGTTGATACGCAGTGCGATTCTGTGACGTACTGGTAGCAAGAAAACATGTCTGCATAGTTGGATGTCGCACAGATCGGATGATCCAGCGCCATGGCCTGCGGTGCGGACACGTTGACAGCTTGGAAGGTTGCATTGTAGATCCCACCGACTGCAGCACAGCAGTAATCGGTGACATCGGCAAAGTAGGAGGAACAGGATCCATCTGGTGTTTCCGGTGTGATTGTCATAGCTTGTTCCTTTGTGCACGTTCCGTTAAAGTCGCCGCGTTCGTTCATCTTTGGAGAAATGCGCAGGACTTGGTAGCTCGATGAAGTGGAGTTTGACATGGATGACGGCGTACCTCCTCGCTTGATGACATGCCAAGCGAGGGCTGATGCCGATATCTGAGAAGCGCTGACGCCTTGAGCGACTGGTAATGGATTCGGAGCCATCCTGAAGTATGGTTGATGGTTAAGCGTGGCTACAGTGTCGTTTGTGCCAGCTCACAAAGTATCATCAGGACGATGAGATCGACTGAGGCGCAGGCGTCTTGAAAGGAACTCGACAGGTTATCCCCGGATCAGACGATGACGATCGCAGCGGATTCCTCGGTATCGGTTCGTCAAGGTACAAAGTCAAAGAGAGAGAGCGACCATGTCGTGAATGGTGTGCCAGATGCGATCAACGAGATGCTTTCCGAGACTGTATCGGCGATGAGCCAGCTGCTGTTCTAGGTGATCGTATTGCTGGTCACTGTGAGACCTGAAAATCAGGGCTTGACGGATCGACTAGACGAGAAAGTCTGCTCAGATGATTGGTTTTTATCGGTTTTGGGCTCAAGTTACAGGTGGTTGAGCAATACGAGCGGGAAGAATGAGCTCGGGGCTGGTTGCAAAGTCGATGTTGAGCAGGGAGCGTGTATACTTCTAAAGAATGCTGAGAGGGAGGCGAGGTGCGGTGATGGTCGTGAAGATGAAGGTGGGTGCTTACAGCGAAAGGACAAGTGATCGAGCGAAATCGAGGATCAAAAGGAAAAGATGGACCGGTGGACGAGAATTTGGGCCAAGAATCCGATGCTTTGCCAAGCTGCAGAGGACAGCAGATACCGACAGAGGCCGCGTTGAGGAGAATAGGAGGGTGAGTGTGGATGTGGATGTGGATGTGGATGTGGATGTGGATGTGGGTATGCGAGATGGGGAGATGATGATCGAAAGCAAAGGGGTGACTAAAACGTGGATGTCAACGACTCTCAAGAGGTTCAGAGGCAAAGCTGGAAGCGCAGGAACCAGGTTGGCAGTGTGCCCACCGTGATGCAGACTCATCCTCATTACGGATTGCGAACTAAAGCGCATCAGCTGCTGCACTTCGACACGAGGCGTTGGGCTTGGCCCTGCGGCTATCATCCATCGTTGTGTGTGTGTTTTGTTGCCGTTCTGCTGTGAGCGCTTAAAGCACCAAGCAACCAACCAAGCAACGACAGATCAACAAGATCTCTGCCGCCTTCTTGGCTTTTGTCGCCTATGCTGACTCGATGGTGCTTACTCGAACCTTTGCCATCTCATCTCAGCATTGCTGATGCTGCATTGCCCTGTATCCCAGGCCATGCGACGGCGGTGGGAGCAAATGCGCATTTGGAGGAGTGTGGGTTTGGCAATTTGCAGCATTTCGGCCAACAGAGGAGAGAGAACAATGGCAAAAGCCAAGAAAAAAGTGCTTAAACAGCTGCATGTGATGCAGTCACGTTAGGCAAATACAAAAAGGAATCTGTCTGGATTTGAATAGCGTAATGTCTTGGCGCATGAGAGGACCACGAAGTGTGCACTTCGCCAGTCTTGGGCTGCTTGGTGTTGCAAATCAAAATCTTGGTGTGTCGCTTGGCTTGTGATGTGGTTTTTTTTCTGCCAGAGAGTGGCATTCCGTGCCTCATTTTCTTTCAAAAAAGTTCTCTCTCTCTCTCTCTCTCTCTCTCTCTCTCTCTCTCTCTCCGTCTTTCTTGATTCCGCAACGGAGCGAAGAGCGGGTCAAAAGAACGCTCCGTGCAACGGCAGCACAAATTCTTGGCGAGCACATTTTCAAGTGGAACTCAAGGTTGTCTGGTCTCGCCAACGTGGGATCCAGCATCGGATAGCACCCGTTCTGGTTCTTGTCCGTGCCTTGGCAGCGGCAACACCGCGTCGAAGAGCTACTTGCCAAGCAGAAGTCGCGACATACTGTTACTCTTGGCATGCGTCTCTAAAGGCTCATCGACACCGGGGCAATCGGGTGTTTTGCGACCGTGGATCCATGATTCTAGTTTTTGTCCGTGTCTAGCATATCTGAGTAACCGGAAATCTATGGCAGCGACGATGACGATGAGCGAGGTAGCACCCTAGCATTATGATGGTACAAGTACATGTAGTGGGGTATATGATGTAGAGAAAGAAATATGACAAGGACGGTGGGATCTCGATGTTCTGTTGATGTTCTGTTGACAGATGCTCTGGATCAGAGACCTGAAACGACAAGTGCAAGACCAGATGTAGGAAGAACGATGGCGTGGCTCTGTCAGAACCGGCTTCGCTTGATACCCTGCTGCATCTGTGGGCCAGCAGAGCGACCCGATGAAGGTTCCGCCTTCCTCTTTCTGCGCTCGAGTTCCTCATGCATGATCTTCTCCGCCATGGTCATGCTCGATGGTGGCTTGGCCCTGCTCGAGGAGCTGCCTGCTGAGGCTGCACCGCTCTTGGCATCGTCACGGCGCGATGAATTTCCTGGCTTGAGCGTATTCCCTGGCTTGGACGAGGACTTGAGCACGTTGAAGCCCATCTTGAAGGGCGCGGGACCCGAACAGCTGGATGTCGCTGCTTTCGACCCTGGAGTGGCTACTTCTGGTTTCGCTCCAGCTTGCGTGCCATTGGAAGACGTGGGACCATCAGTGATCTGCTCAGGCTTTCGAGAAGGTGCACCGAGAGAGATCCCGATACGAATCGGACCTGACCCGGTCCTTTGGAGACCCTCGGGAGTCTTGTCGGATGGCTGCGCATCTTTCTGGCCTTCTACGGCACGTGATTTTGTGGAGCCGGACGATGCCGCCTGAGATGCTCTTGCAATCTGCTCTTCGAGAAGCCGTCTTTGTCTCTGTTCGTCGTCCATCTTGGCGCGCTCCATCTTTTGCAGCGCGTCTTGCCTCGCCAGCGCTGCAGGAGAGTTGTCGATCCACGTGATGAACCAGCCCTGGTCGGTATCTTCGGCCTGCACAATCCCTTCCCTGCCAAGATGCTTGACAAAGTCCGACAGGCTTGTCCACTGGGTGGCATTCATGTGGGTATGATGGCGATCGGCAATGTGCTCCTGGTAGACCTGGTTGGCTCGGATGCGTCGGGTGCCGAAGCGTCGACTGAGCAACTGTACAAATTCCTTCTGAAAGGTGGCACTGAAATCATCAATCGCCTTTTGAGCGCCACCGGAGGAGGCAATAGCATCCATCTGTCGGAAGTGTGCTTCAGAGTCCAAGTGACTGCGGTATCCATTTTCGTCTCGACATGCCTTCTGGCAGATCTGACAGTAGAAGCGCAGCTTGGTCAATCCTTTGGCCTTGATGGCGTTGGATATCGCCTTGAGCGATCCGGCTTCGGCCTTCCCCATGCTGCTGTGCGAGAGGTAGCGAGAGCTTCCTTGGAGATGATTATGGAAGAGGTTGGATGATGCCGTGCAGCAGGTTGCTGTTGCAACATTAACGGTTGCAGAACTCAGCCCAGCCAAGATTATCAAGGTAAGGAGGAATTCCCGATTCCCGGAATTTCGGTCCAGGATCACGTGAGCTTCATGAAGTTGGTTCGTTCTTCTTGACAGGCATCCAACAGGTCGAAGGCGGCCTGGATATTGGTCACTACTTTGGTCGTCATCATGATGCGGTCGGTGCCTTCTTGGCTAAAGGCTCGACCTCGGCCTGTGTAGGGCGAGAAGGGTGCGTCGACACAGACGATGCGTTCTGCCTTTGAAGCAAAAGAAAAATAAAATTCTGGATAATATGATGGCTCGAAAATTAGTGGGGTTCCAAGTTGAGCACGAGCCTGGAGCGCGAAAAAAAAGACCTGCGGCAAAGCATGGGGCGGAGTTTGAAGTTGGGCGCAGCTTCGCATGTGTTCTGAACCAGGCTTTTAGCGTTCAACGTGACAAATGCAAGGCGACCTGCGAGAAGAAGCGTGGAACACAGCGGCAAGCCCAAGGAACAAAAGGACGCGGAACGCCTTTGGCTGTAGACGACCAAATTACACTGCGATGCACCAGCTGAACACTTAGACGATGATGGTGCTGCTGATCATGCTCGTGTCTCGGTCGTGGGTAGGACACGGCGTATTCCGCAGGAACGACCCCGTCCCAAACATTTGGAGTGTAACACTGCAACAAAGGAGTCTGTACGACTGTCCACTTGTGCTGATGTTGAGGGTCTATGATCCAGCAAGATGCAACGCCAAGAGGCTGATCATCATTTGTGTCATGAGCTGAAACATCAGAGAAGCCGCCTTCAAAGTGGTCCAGCCTTGCTCAGGTCCGACCTCCAAGCGTTCTTCTTCTCTGTATGCCCGGATCGACGTGCAGGCCAACCATGCAGATCCTAAACACACTCGATAAGGAACTCGGTGGTCGTTGCTCCTTCCACGCTTGGTTGTTACGACGTTTGTTCGAGCTGGGAGAGATAGAGGGCCGCTACTCACTGTCTGCTGTCAACAGCCGGTTGCAGGACACAAAGCACGTTGTTAGAACGGCCACATCGCACGATCGTATCAGCGAGATGATACAGGCTAGCAGCAGAATGGTCATCTTTGTCGGTCCACCCAAAGTCGCAAACCAAGAAAAAAGCTTGAGTCCATCCAGTGGAGTGTACCAGCTTGTCCACGCGGTGCACGGACATCATACCATCCAATCCGCGGACGTTGGACACACATAAGAGCCAAAGTCGCCGTGACACACTACCTCTTGCTCCTGGATTGGTGTGTTGGTCGTATGGGGATCTTTTGGCACCTGTGATTGAATGAGATGCGGCGGCCGTGTGCACGTTGCATGCCGTTCCCCTTTGTGGTTCCTGGTTGGTGTCTGCAAGTCAAGTCGCAGCGTGCAGAAAACAGTAATTTTGCAGACTCACACAAGCTCAACTTTTTCTGACACGAAGGGAGAGCGATGTGGACGATTTTGTGCTCGGTTGCTGTTACGCTGTGTCAGTTGGAAAGGTTGTTGTTGGACCCTCGAAAGAACCAAAACCAAGAACCATCGGCACGACCCCACGGAATTTACACTCTTCATTTTCCGGCTGCGACACATGACACAGCTGCTGCGTGCCGATGTCGACCGTTGTCTGCTGCCTTCTTTTATTCTCACCTTGATTTTTATTTTTATTTTTTTAATTTGGGGGGGTTTTTTTTTTCTCAATAAAAGTTTTCTTGAGGACCCCACCTCACGATTTGACTGGTCCGCAGTGAGGATTTTTATCAGAGTGCAGATCAGAAACAAAGAGGGGAAAAAAAAGGTTGACCTGGTCTCCCGTCCCGCAGAGTCATGGGGAAGAGCTTGAACGCAGTAGTGCAAGAAAGTGGTGGTACTGTACGCAGCAGCGGTGTCGCTTTTTAGCTGCTCACGCAAATCTACCTAACGTATCCCTGCCGCCTCAGCAAAAAAAAAAAAGCGATCCGCGCCCACAGTAGCTGCCACTCGAAGCTCATTTCATCAGCTGCTATCTCCACAACTAGAGCCCCGAGGTGCTGAATTGACCTTTGCTGCCATCGCACCACGACTTCTTCACATTGAATCTTGACATCCCGCCACGATCGACCCTTTTTTTTGCTCTCGCCCGCCTTCGACAGTGGTGCACACGTCGAACGAGCTTTAGTCCTCTCGTGACGATCCTACACCTATACCCCGTTCCGCATTCTGACGGCGCTTGCTTGCGACCACTTATCCCACAGCAGTAACACACATTCACGAACGGCCGGCACGTTCCCATACATCTGCTCGGATAGCACCAGCACAACGGAGCCGCTCACAGAGCTCGCTATTCACTGTCGACTTAGTGTGCCTCGCATCTTGCGGAGAATCATACATCGGAGCCACATTCGACCAAAATTCCCGACCACGCCAATGTGCTAACAGATCCGTCAAACACGTCAGAGCTTCCACCAGTCGATGCCTCTAGAACAGATCCGACCCGTCGCAGCGCTCAACTCATCAGAGTCGCTGCGGCGCGCCAGCTACTTTGACTACCCCACCTCCTCCACCGTCAACTCTCCCTTCTCTCGTGACGATACCGGCAGTGACTCGGATCGAGAACATGCGGACGAGGATGGCGACGATGCCTGCTCGGACCGCTACAAGCGCTACTCATCCTCTTCCCGCAAGAGCGAGTCGATGAGTCTTGCCAAACTTGGTGGCGTAGGTGGTGTCACACGCTCTGGCAGTTGGGGTCGCAATTCGCTGCCCGAGACTTCCTCCTCAGCGCGACAAGCTGGCGAAGATGGAAGATCCTCTGTCTTCAAGCCACATCGCTCTTCGCTCGCCAGGTATCGGGAAGACCCTGAAGACGAAGAAGAGGACAATGTCCATGTCGCCAGCACCGACAGCGCGCAATCATCGGGTCTCCCGTCCTCATTCGTCGTTGCTGGCGTGCCTGATCGGCGAAGTTCCGACGGCGACCACATGACATCTGCAAGTACGTCCAGATATGACCCGCCACTCTTAACCTCGGCCGACCAATCTGGCTCTTCTAAAGCGCCAGCATCGTCTCGCACGTCGACCGCATCCTCTGCTGCCGCATTCTCTCTGCGTTCGCTCTCGAATCGCAACTCGACCGGTAGCGTATCCAGCTTGGCATCGTCTGTAGTCTCGCGAGGCGAGCTAGACCGACTCACTCCCGCACCTCCTTCGGAATCGCCCATCTCGCTCGACACGACCTTGACCGGCAAATTCCCTTCCGACTCGACCCTTACTTGCTCCTCGTCTTCCACTTCTGTCACACCTCCGTCAAGCCCGACACGAAGCAAAGCGCCCGACGCAATCAGGCTAGACGAAGATGACAGCACGCACATGGAGGATGCCTCGGACGCACCAATCCAAGACACGGCGGGACCAGTTTCGTCTCCCGCGGAGCCCATCGTCGCTGGAGATCAGCAACTCGCCGAAGCTTTCGAGACGCCAACGGCTGCTGCTTCATCGCCAATACCGACTGACCTGCCTACAACAAATGCGGAGGCGAAAAGCGCGCGATCATCCTTGCCTACATCTCGAGAGCTTGCTTCACCTCCCACGAGGCTGCGCCTGCCTATAGGCTCTCCGATTTCCGATGCTAGCCTGCAGCCCAGCGCAGAAGAGCTGCTCTCGTCTTCGACCACAAACACATTTTCACCACTGATTCCGCGTCGTCACTCTGGTATGATCATGCTGCGGTCCCGATCTCAGTTGGCTCTGCATGCTGGTCTCACCATGACATTTGCCAGCGCAGACGGAGGTCGAGCTGCCGCCCGCGAACGAGCCCGCAAGCAGACCGGCTGGGAGAACGCACCTTTCAGCGTGCTCGAGGCGCAACGACATGCCCGCAGCTTCGCCTTCTCGCAACCCGCATCGCCTGGTGCTTCCGCCGCTTCGGTCGCATGGGATCCTTCGGCTTCTCTTCCCTTGTTGCAGCCTGCTGCGACCGTCACGGAGTCAGCAGCGGTTCGATCGCCAAAAATGTCACCGCGTCCTTTGGACCGCTCGGTGCCATCTCCGCAATCCTCACCATCGCTGCAACCGCCCGTCAGGAATGCAGAGGCACCTGGACAAGCGCAACGACCAGCACCCTTGGCGCGCCAAAAGTCGGAGCATACCCTGTCACGCGCAGCTTTAGCTCGGTTGGATACGGTGCTTGGATTTTATGGCAACGAAGTACCAGAGCCAATCTTACCAGCCTCGGCTGACGCTGCTACCACCACCATGCCCGCGGGAGGCAGAATTCAGCCCGTTCGGTCCCCATCGGGCTCCGTTATCATGGGCTCGAACAGCGTATTGAGGACGCCGACAACGGAAGAGTGGTCTCGATACCTGGAGAGCCAAGGTGTTGGACCAGCAGGCCGAAGGAGTCGTACAGGCACGAACATGAGCTCGAGCTCGTCCGCGCTCCGAGGCAGCCGCCTAGCGCTGTCAGGCTTGCAGTCTGCGTCTAAGGCTGATCCAGATACCGGCACTGCTGACTACGACGACGATAGCGATCTGGACAGCGAAGATTCCGATGACCATGACATTGGCGTTGAGGTTTTGGAGAAACTCAGGCAGCTTGGGCTCAGCCGCGCTGCCAGTAGGGCAGGCTCCGTCTTGGGCGACGAACTGGCTAGCCTGCACGAAGAGGACGAAGACAATCTCTCGCCGGTTTCGCCGCAAGTGCATAAGATTCTCCCACAAGTCGACATGACTCCTCTGACACCCCTCGCCTCGAATACGAAAGCGCTTTCGCAGGCTCCAGCCACTCCTGTGACTCTGCTCAACGGCAGTCCCAGCACGCCCCAGCCTGCACTCGATCGAGGGACCACATTGCGTTTGCCGCGCAGCAAGAGGCCGACCGTGTCGGGCGACATGCAAGGTGGAGGGCAGCTTTACCCGCACGACTTTAAGGGAGAAAAAAGCATCGCCGACTTTGAGATCGTCTCTGACGTCGGACGTGGAGCTTATGGTCTGGTCAAGAAAGCGAGGAAGAAGGGTCCGGACGGACGCCCGCAAGGTGAAGAGGTGGTGATCAAGTACATCATCAAGAGTCGTATTCTCGCCGACTGTTGGCGCCGACACCGCATCCTCGGCCCCATCCCGGTAGAGATCCACGTCATGGATCAGCTCAGGCGGATTGCATACGTATCGCCTCTGAAGCCACGACCGTGGGCACCGAAGCGTCCCAAGACGTTGGAGGAATATCGCGCGCGCAAACGTCTGGAGGCAGAGCGCGAGGAGGCATTGGCACAGACGGGAACACCCGCAGCAGCAGCTACGTCCGCCTCGCATCCTAACATCTGCAAGATGCTCGACTTTTTCGAAGACCACGAGTTCTACTACCTGGTGATGCCTTGCTTTGGACGCGGTCAGGATCTGTTTGACTACGTCGAGAGTGCACCAGACGGTCTCGCCGCCTCCCAGTGCCGAAGCATCTTTGGCCAAGTAGCCGATGCGCTCTGGTTTCTGCATGCCAACAACATCGTTCATCGAGATATCAAGGATGAAAACGTCGTCTTGGACGGCGAGGGCAATGCGCAACTTATCGACTTTGGTAGCGCGGCGCACGTCCGACCGGGCAAGCTGTTCGACACCTTCAGCGGTACTCTGGACTACGCTGCAGCCGAGATCCTGCAGGGAGAAAAGTACGCTGGCCAAGCACAAGATGTCTGGGCGCTTGGCGTGGTCGGCTTTGTGCTCTTGTGCGGAGAGTGTCCCTTTTGGAACGGTGAAGAGGCCGTTCAGGGCTTGGAGGAGGGCACCAGGGCGGCGCAGACTTTGCAGGAGCGTTGCATGATTGCGCGCGGCGGACCTGCAGACCCCGAGCAGGACCTTGCGGATCAGGACCTCGACATGGCGCCGCTCGACCCGGCATGGTCGCCTTGCAAGGATAAGGAAGGAGCCGAGCCTGACGGAGGTGGCCGCGTTGATGACTTTGTCGACCTCATCACGCGCTGTCTCGAGCTGGATCCCGAGTCGCGACCTTCCGCCGAACAGATTTGCCAACACCGATTCTTGGTCGGCTACGCAGGCTGGACGGGTCGGCTCGGCTGGCAAAGACTCAAGGCACCGATTGTGCCATCTTGCACTACGACAGGCGAAGGGAAAGCTACCGCCGCTGTAGCAACAGCCGTCTCTTCGACATGAGACGATGCTGTTTCTAGCCACCGGAGCAGTACGGCTCCAGTATGATACAACGTGTCCGTCCATCGGCGTCAGCACAGCCGACCCTCACAAAAAGCTACAGCAGGCAGATTTGCCACAGAACCACATTTTGCATTTGCTCTTGTTCAACCATAATTTATACGAAAGCAACACCAGAAACTACACCATGAATGGTTGTTGGCTCGTGAACTGAGATGAGACCCTGGAAGAGTGAAGCGATTTGGGAAAAAAAGAAAAAAAGAATCAAATTCCAACGCGCATGTTTCAGGCGAAATCGGGAGCAACACGAGGACGCATGCACAGTCGGCGCCCAACCAAAATAAAGAGGCAACGCGCCGGTCTCGATTTTAGCCACAAGCTCGCTCCCCTGACTGTGGGCCAAATGAAGTGAGAGGCTCTGACTTGTCACACCAACACTTTGTTCACACTTGACCCACTCTTCACTGATCACCATCACCTTGACTTGCCTCGCTTTTGACTCCATATACCCTTGGCACCGTTTCGAAGATTTGTCTCACATCGTTCTCCAACGACGACTTGCTTGCTGCGATTCCGACCGAGCGAGCAACCCACAGCGAGCATTGTATCGACAACATCCTACATCATCCATGCGCCATCGTTGATCCCATCAGGAAAGCAGCCACCCAATTGCCACAATGTCAGAGAAGCGTAGACCTATCTCGCTGCAATCCTCACGCACACGTCAGCGATTGCCAACGCTGGCCGAGGTGTTGGCGCGCCGTACCCTCCCTCCTGTCGACCTTTATTGCTTCTACCTCTACTTGCAACGAGAAGCAGCCGAAGATGCACTCGACTTTTGGCTTGATGTTCAGCAGCACGAGAATCTGTGCAGGGCCTACTTCAAAGACCTGCGCAAGTCGGGCAAATCCGTAAAGGAGGACTGGCCACAGTACTACGCCGAGGCGCTCGAGCGAGGCAGCATCTACAACAAGATCAACGGCATCAACGAAGCGAGCAGCGTGCGCAGAGGTAACGAGACTAGCTGGGACCACCAGAGCCGCGTCGAAAGTCCCGAAGGCAACTACTCGACGCTCTCGCATGCTACCAGCCCTGTCCCAGCCGCTGCCGGTGGAGCCCCGGGAGCACCACTTTCCGCTCCTCGATTTCCCGGCGATCCCGACTACCTTGCTCAGCAGACGCGCGCCGAGAGGAAGAGCATCCTTGCCAAACGAGGCTCCGTAGCACCCACTGTCATTTCTCGCTCTGCTGCCATCACTCGCACCGACCTCATCGCATCTGCCGAGCGCATCTACGCAAGGTACCTGCTGCCGGGCTCCGAAAAGGAGATCTACCTCCCAGCACCGCTCAGGATCAACTCGTTCCCGATCTCTTCATCTACTTTGCCGCATCCGCAAGATGCAGAGCAGCAGAGAGCGTTGGCGCGCATTCCAGACATGTTTCACTCCCAAAAGGAGTATGTCTTCCGCACCATGGAAGCCGACGTCTTCCCTCGTTTCCTGCGAGCCAAGGCCTTTGGCAACCTCACGCCCATCTCAGTGCTCGTCCGCCTATCGCTCGGTCTTCTGGCACTGTGGGCCGCATTGGCGACTGCTTTTAGCTTCATCTTTTTGGACGTCAATCGCGCCAAGCGATGCTGGGTCATTTTGCCCTTCTCGATAGCAGTGCTACTGCTCATGTCGCACCAGTACGAGCTGGATCCGATCCTGGTCTTGCTGTCACAGAGCGAAACCACGCCATTCAGATTGATTCGCATACGTGAGCCATATGTGCATAAGCTGCTGCTGCAGAGATCGTTGGGCGTGCTGCTGCTCATTGCGCTGATCACAGCAGCCTTGACGGTGTTGTTCGTCTTTGTGCCCGGTCACAGGCTCTAAAGACGGCTTTGATGCTGGTTCGCGTACTAGGACAATTTCTAATCATGTGCATTGATTCGTACTGCCAAAGCCAGCTTAGCGCTCGAGGGACCTAGCACAGGTTGCTAGCCTTCTGACTGCTGATGTTCGGTCTTGCTCCCACACTCTTTTCAACTTAGTCTGTCTCTTCGTTTTCTTTCGGTTTCGTCATGCGCAGTATGCGTCTTGCTTTCTGTAATCACATTCGCTTTGATATCGCTACTCTTGGATGTGCTTGACGAGGTTGTGCTGATTTGTCGTCGCCTGATGTCGGTTACACGCTGATGTTCAAGTATTTGTGCTCCCTGTCGAGCCCGAAATGGATGAAGAGTCCTTTCGTGAATGCGTCAGGCGTGTTTCGATACCGTGAGAGTGTGTTTGTGACGAAATTGAGCTTGTGACGAAAACAACGTAAAAGTGACAGTCGGATAGAGGACACGAGTGGCCCAACAACGTTCCGTTGTCAATTGGCGCCATCGATGTGAAGTTTTGAAGCTTAAGGAGTGTCCAATATGGAGCTGTGTCGTTCGGCTTGACTTACAACTAACAAAGAGAGACTATTTCCGCTCAGCTCACAAGCTCAAAAGTAGATCGTATAAGCTGGTGAGTCAGAGCATCCTTTGAGACCCTGTGAGCTTGCCAGATGCACCCAAAAAAGCTGGGCCAAACCCCCCACACACAAGCGCTTGTTTGCGCGCGCTCTCCCCTAAGCAGGCCTTGTGAAGCCCTGTCCGACCGAGCTAACCGGAGCAAGCACACTTCAGTAGAGTCTCCGGATACAGTTCAGGCAGATGTCGAAGCCTGGACTTCGTTTGGAAAGCAGCGCCGCTTAAAAGCTGCCTGAAATAAGTCAGCGGCAATCATGTCTCAGTTCTCCAAGCGTCATCATGCACACGACACAGTTAGAGTTCAATCGGACGACGGCGAACGAGACACACAGTCAAGAAAGGCTGAGATGATCTTCACAGTAGAGCCTGGATTTTAGGAGCGATGCAAGTAGAGCAAAGCGAGGTATATGTACAGTACGACATCGATACCTTGATCATGTGTACGAGACTAGAACTTGCAAATGAGGAAGGAAAAAACTAATGAGGGGTAAGGACGGCCGTAGCAGGGTGAGAATGATAGAATGTGATTGACAATGCTGCGATGAGAAAATGGGTAACGTAATTACAGTAGTTCCGATGCATATGTAGTTCCGACGCGTTTTCGAATGTGAGATTAATTCAACACGTGATGGTAGTGGCCTGCATGATCGTGAGCACATTGTTTGTTCCTTGCATGAGCCCCACCATCCCAAGTTCTCGGACCCCATCTCCACCATCGCCGTTCCATCATCAACTGCTTACAACAACCTTTTGACACCATCACTCAGCAATATCAACCACTGTTATGCCACGCAACCCTCTGTCAAAACGGTCTGTGACGTATCGAGCTGCAACGGCGAGCAAGCGAGACCAGCGTGAGGGACACTTGCAGCTGGCCATCAGTGAGCTCGAGCAGGGCCAGCACAACAGCATTCGCAAAGCAGCGGCTGCCCACAATGTCTCGGAATCGACGCTACGCCACCGGATGTCGGGCCGGCAGAACAAAAAGGCCGCCAATGAAGCTCAACAGGCACTTACATGTGCCGCCGAGAACGCTGTCATCACACACATCCAGCGTTGTGCCTGCAGCGGCTTCCCTCTGACGCCCGCCGTTGTGATGCAGTATGCAAACGCCGTGTCTCGGCCTTTGCCTGCCGGCGGCACGCTGGTTAAGCTCAGCCATGCATGGCTGCAGTCGTTCCTGCTTCGGCATCCTGAAATCAAGTCTCATTGGTCTCGATGCCTCGACAATGCACGGCTCACAGGCACAGACGAGGCCAGCATTCAACAATGGTTCACTCAATTGGCTGCCATACTGCGTGAATACAATGTCTCATCAACAAACATATACAACATGGATGAAACAGGGTTCATGTTTGGTGTCGGCGGCAGAGAGCAAGTGGTTGTGCCTTCCGGTGATCAAGCTGCATCCTTCAAGGCTCAGCCAGGCAACCGGGAATCTGCAACTGTGATTGAGTGCATCGGAAGTGCTGGTCAGGTACTTCCGCCGCTTGTCATTACCAAAGGCTGTGTTCATACAGTCGGAGAACAGCGGCGAATGGAGGATGTTCCGGCCACATGGCGATTCGCCAAGTCAAACAACGGCTGGACCAACAACGAGCTTGCCGTCCAATGGGTTGAAACCATCTTCGACCCCTCCACTACGCCATCGCCACCATCAGCATGGCGCCTTCTCATACTGGACGGTCACGGCTCTCACACCAGCGTTGAGTTCTGCAATGCACTGTGGTCTCGACACATAATACCATTCCTCTTTCCACCCCATGCAACACATGTGATGCAGCCACTGGATGTCTCGATCTTTCGGCCTTTGAAAGGCCGGTATCAGCATGCCGTTAATGAAGCTGCACAGCACGTGGACACAATCGAAAAGGCGCTCTTCGCCACATTCTATGCACAGGCTCGGGAACAGGTTCTGACACAGTCTGCTGTGCGTAAGGCATTTGTGGACTCCGGAATTACCATGAGCCCAAGTCCGGACAAGGTTATCGCTCGGCTTCCAGGCCATTGCACGCCCGTTCCTCAAGAAACACAAACCCCGCTGCAGGAAGTCGCCGTTCCTGCATCGGATGCAGCCATGAACGCCACGCTGGATGCATTCAGGAACGAACCGGATATCCGGAGAGCCCGACGTCTCAAGAGGGCCGTGCTACAAGCAAACGAGCAAGCACATGCATCAATTGCGATCCTGGAGGCCGAAAACACGGTACTTCATGTCCAAGAGAATCACAGCAAGAAATTGGCTCAAAAGGTACGTCGTGTCAAGGCAAAGGGTGATCAGCGAGTGCTGTCGAAGGATGTCATGATCACTCGAGAGCATGCAGAACGAGAGTTGGTGACAAAGGGCATAGGAAGCTCATCACAGTCGAAGGGGAAGGGCAGGCAGGTGGATACGGAGGTTGTACCTCCATCAGCTGCAGCTGCTGCTGATCGCGACGAAGCAGGTATTGATGGTGACGAGGCTCTTTTGTCATCATCAAGCACGCTCACAACACCATCCATGCAGAATCTGGATGATGAGCTCAGTGAAAGTGAGCCTCTGTCGGCCATCAGAGATGACGAGGAAGATCCCTTTGGCTTCTTCGAACTGCTTCCTGTTGCTGGCCCATCTCGCAGGCACACATGACTTCAGCCTCTTCAGTATGTACCATAGCATCTCATGTACGCGCAATCCAAGTCTCATGTTGTTTGCACCTCATAACAGCCGTGCTCATCATCACGATGTGTACTACCATCAGATTTGATTTCATACTCAAAAACGCGTCGGAACTACATATGCGTCGGAACTACTGTAATTACGTTAATTAGAGGAAACGACCGAACTTGGTACCGTCAACCTTGGCGTTGGCCTTGAGCTCACCGCGCTTGACGATGGTGTAGGCCTCACCGGGGGTGACATAGGCGGCAGCCTTGTCGTTGATCGACTTGACGCCCTCAGCCGACTGCTGTGCCTTAAGCTGCTCGGAAGCGGCGGCGACAGTACTGGTGGTGGTCATGGGGGTCTCGTCGGTAGGTGTTGCAGGGGCGGCAAAGTCTTCATCATCCGAGGTGACGGGCGAAGGGGGAGCACCAGCAGGACGGTTGGCCGAGGTGCCGTTGGCACGGTTCTCGCGGGCAGCCTTTTCGAGCTCATCCTTGGCGAGCTGGTAGCCACCATCAAGGACACCAACGCGCATCATCGAAAGCAAGTTGTGGGCAGCGTTCGAGTGGTCATACACACCACCGAGGAAAGCAGTGGTGGCATCCTTGCCAATCTTGCCGGTTAGAAGGTGGCGACCACCGGGGTGCTCATCGAGGAATGAAGAGACATCGTGGATGAAGCCGTGAACGACGATGAGAGGGCGGGTCTTGGACTCTTCAACGAAGTCATCCCACGAGATGACGGGAAGGTGAGCCGAAGACTTGGGCCACTCGAGCTGCTGACCAAGTTCGTGAGCCTGCTGGAGCTGCATCGCGAGGCGGCCCTTCTTGACCTCGTTGTCGGGGAAAGTCTTGAGGTGCGAAGCGAGGCCGAGCTTGTACATGGCAGTGATGAACCACTTGGTGGGGTCAAACTGATACCATTGGACGGCGTTGCGGTAGTCCATGGGGAATTGGTGGTGGAAGTTGTGGTAACCCTCGCCAACAGTGACCAGAGCGGTGAAGAAGTGGTCACGGGGAGTCATCTTGTTATCGAAAGTGGCCTCACCAAGGTAGTGTGCGAGCGAGTTAACGCAGAAGGTCGAGTGGTGGACAAAGACGAGGCGGAGCATACCGGCGAAGAAGAAGCCTCCACGCCAGTCGTTCCAACCGAGGCCAGCGACCAGGGTGGGGAAGCCGAAACCGAAGAAGAGAAGCATGGGAATGTAGAACTTGTGCTGGAACTTGATGACAGGGTTCTTGCGCAAGTCAGAGATGTCAGCAACTCCGGGCTTGCGGCGAGGCTTGACAAGCATCCAGCCGAGGTGCGACCAGAAGAGACCAAAGTGAGCTCCATAGGGGTCAAGGTCGGTGTCGGTATATCGGTGGTGAGCACGGTGTCCGCGAGCCCACCAGTGAATGGAGCCCTGGACGGCACCAGAGCCCATGCATGCGAGATAGTACTGAAGAGGAAGGGAGGCGTTGTAGGCACGGTGAGCCCAGAGACGATGGTAACCGGCGGTGATACCAAGGCCGGTCAAGAAGTAGTAGACAATAGTCCAGATGGCGGTGTACTTGGTCCAGCTGGTGGTGAAAAGACCGTAGATGGCGAGAATCGGAGTGATGGTGAGCGCCAAGAACGAGACCCACTGAATCTCGCTGAGGATGTTCTTGAACTGGACAGGAGGAAGAGGCTTCTCGGTGGCGAGCACGCGAGAAACATAGTCGTCAGGGATATTGGCGTCGGCGAACTCCTCCTTCGAAGCGGCCTGCGCATCCTTGGTGGCGGTCGTAGACCTTTGCTTGAGTTCGGCAGCCATGATTGCGACAAACGTGTGGACGGTGTGTGCAATGTGGTGGTCGATACAGAACAACCGAGCGAGATGCGAGTTAGATGGTACTTATACCAAATCGCCCTTTGGCTCTGAGTGGACCCAAAAGTTGTAGCAGCAGAGCAGTACATTGCACGCGTGGCATCAGCGGAAGGGCCCAAAAATTTCATGGAACCGCACAGCGGTGGGACCACCTAAGCCGACCGTGGCCACGGTGAACGCCGGTCAGACCAAGAAAGGATTATCAGCTCCAGCAATGCTTTTCACACAGTGCCCAGTGCGGAGCAACAGTAATGTCCGGACGGTAAAACGCCAGTGTCGAGCAGACTTGGGGGGATCTGATTCACCGTCGGACTGGTAGCAACAAAGGCACCAAAGCGGCAGTAGCGAAGTTGCCACCATTAAACAGCTAAGGCTGGGGTTAGCTTTGCCCCAGAACTGTGCACATTTGACTGAGTACGCCCTATTTGACGCGAGAGAGTTGTTCGCCGTCTCTGACATTTTGCGAATTTTGTGAAGTTTCACGCCAAAGGCTCTAGTCAGACAGGCGTCGAAGGCCCGTCACATCAAAATCACCGCCTCTGTCAAAGTGCCCAACTTTCCAAATGATTTTCGCCTGAATTCACCTTTCCTTGAATCGAACCAGCAGTTTGTTGGGGCAACTTGCATCTTCGACCTGTCCAAGCGGCTATCTCGAACCACCGCCGTTGCTGGCTCACTGTGGCAAAAGCCTCCAGGGCATTGCTCAATCTCACATCTCTCCCATTATTCAGCAAAAAGATGTGCGTGAACACAGCTCGCTGGTCCAGCAGAACCCAGCATCATTCGGTGTAAGAGTTGACTACACTCGCAGCGAGGCATACGTCGGATCAGGATGTGCAACGTGTAGTGTTGCTACTGTATATACAGGGTGCTTTACCACACCACTTTGGGATGGCATTAGTCAATATCTTGACCTTTTCCGTTGCGGCCCGTAGCGGATCATGACACATAATCTTCCATGTGGCAGCTGTGATTGTGACTCTGTTTTCTACAAGCGCCCAGCCTACACAACGCCGTCTACGATCCTTCCTTTCGTCGTTGGACGCAAGTTTCACGTTCGGGTAGGAGCTCCAGGGCACTGAAGAGTCCTTATAGACCAAGGTCTTTCAGTTGACAAAGACGGAGGTTTTGCTTCGTGACCTTTCAGGGGCAGAAAAAAGGGCCGAGGCCGAAGCTCCGAGACTTGCAGAAGCGGTCGGAGCTTTAAGGCCAAAGCGCTGTACTGTGTTCAAACTACCACATCTTTGTTGGGAGGTAAAAGAAGTATCTCTCGTACGAATTATTTTGTTGAGAAAGCCTGCTTACATAATACAAGAAACACAATATCCGAAGACCTCCTCATGTACCCGAAATTTGATTAGCATGAAAATACGCACAGACAGTTGCTTTTAGGTGGAAGGGAGGATCGTTGACCCCGCTTCGGTTGAATGAGATTGCGAGGCTGATACGAGAAAGACTGATTGTACATGAAGACCGGAAATGATGATGTGTGAGAGGAACTTTGGACGAGGCTGACTGAAAGAAGCATAAAATGGAGAGAGAAGAAAGGGTGCTCAACGCAAGGCTTAGCACGCCTAGTGTGCTAGGCGCATAAACAGCATCAAGCGGCGAGCGGGAATCATACACAGGTTGAAGTGTGCTTTATGGCTTTAGAAACGGAACAAATGCAGAAAAGGTGACCACAGTTCTGACGGAACGACAATTCAACACCGCACATTTAGTGGGCGGGCTTCTTGATCACCGAGGTGTCGGGGACACCGGGGAGGGGGAAGCTGGTGGCAAAGGCCTCGACATCCTTGTTGAGCTGCTTGACAGCCTCAGACTGGCGCGCAGCGTTCATGAAGTCGACCAGCTTCTTGCCGGAAGTCTTCTGGATGTCGAGCGAGATCTGGACTACACGGTCGAGGAACTCGGCAACCTTTTCCATATCCTTCTCGCCCATGGATCGCGAGGTGAGGGCACCAGTGCCGATGCGAACACCACCGGGAACGAGGGCCGAGGTGTCACCGCTAACGGCGTTCTTGTTGAGGGTAATGTGAGCCAAGTCACAGATGTTCTCAACCTTGGAGCCAGTAAGGCCGAGAGGACGCAGATCCCAGAGGATAAGGTGGTTCTCGGAACCGTCGGTCTGGAGTTTGTAGCCCTTGCCCGAAAGAACCTTGGCGATGGCCTGCGAGTTCTTGATGACCTGGGTGGCGTACTCCTTGAAAGCGGGGTCGGCAACCTGCTTGAGAGCAACGGCGATACCGGCGATGGTGTTGTTGTGAGGACCACCCTGGCAAGCAGGGAAGACGGCGGCGTTGACACGGCCCTCGATCTCGGCGTCACGGTCCTTGCGGAAGAAGATCATACCGGCACGGGGACCACGGAGAGTCTTGTGGGTGGTGGTGGTGACAATGTCACAGTACTCGAAGGGGTTGTTCTGCACCTGGGCGGCAACAAGGCCCGAGATGTGAGCAATGTCAGCCATGAGGTAGGCGGACTGGGTCTTGGCGATCTCGGCGAGCTTGGCATAGTCCCAGTCACGGGGGTAAGCGGAACCACCGCAAATGACCATGCGAGGCTTGAAGAGGTCGGCATTTTTCTTGAGCTCGTCGTAGTTAATGTAGCCGGTGGCGGGGTCGACGTTGTACGGGAACGACTGGAAGTAGATCGAGGAGGCCGAGATCTTCTTCTTGGCGGTGTAGTAACCGTGGGTAAGGTGACCACCCGAGGGGAGGCCAAGACCCATGATACGGTCCTGAGGCTGGAGGAGAGCGGTGAAGGTGGCGAAGTTGGCGGTGGAACCAGAGTAAGGCTGAACGTTGACGCCCCAGACCTTGGGGTCAAGGTTGAAAGCCTTGAGAGCACGCTGCTGGCAGAGAACCTCGAGCTGGTCAATGTACTCGTTACCACCGTAGTATCGGGCACCGGGGAGACCCTCAGAGTACTTGTTGGTTAGGATGGAGCCGTTGGCCTCCATGGTAGCGAGCGAGGTCAAGTTCTCAGAAGCGATGAGCTCGAGACCGGAGAACTGACGGTAAGTCTCATTCTCGATGATCTGCTGGACCTCAGGGTCAGCCTCGGCAAGAGACTGGTAGAGAACCTTGTTCTGTGTGCAGAGGAGAAGTGGTGAAATCGAGTCGAGGTCAGCGATTATATTCGCGATAATGATGTTCATTCAAAGCGGGTTGGGGGTTTGTGTGACGGTAGCACTTACGAAGTCAGTGGGGACGGCGACGGACATCTTGGTGGCGGAGGAGGCAAATGTGCGAGGGATGATGGTGGCGGAAGGAAAAACTCTGGCAATGGGTCGGGAAGAGTTCCTAAGAAGGTTTTGAGCGAGTCTTGCACAAGGGCGACGGGCAGCCATGGAAGACAGTGGTAGATGGTGATGGTGGCGAAGAGTTTGGGTGGGTGAAAGCGCTAGATGAGCTTTGAATGGGTACTGCGACAGTGAAAGTGCTCGAGAGGGCGACGGTAGTCTGGCTGGTGCGCACAAGAGAGTGGAATCGAGTCAGCTGCAGAGAGCAAGCTGAATCTTTTTTGGAAGAAAGGCCAAAATTATGCAGAGGGCGAAGAAATTTGACACAAGGCAAAAGCGGAGAGCCAGAGTTGGATCGTACCTAATCAGAACGCGTGTGTGGCGAATTAGAGCACGGGATCAATAAGTCGAGACAGACCCTTTTTTGGTGTGCGTGTCTGCTGGCGTTGAACTCCCGCTTTGCGTGAGAGAGTTTCGTGCACTTTTCCGGTTTTGACACCTTTTTGTTTTTGTTTTTGTTTTTTTTAGCACGAAGACCAGGTGTGTATCAACAGCAAGGCCGTTTGGAAGGCGAAGAGAAATCAAAAGTGAGGAGTGAGGAGGCACAAGGTGAGTTCAAGATGCAACGTGCTTCGACTGCAGTCAACGTAGCCAGCGCTCCAATCACAAGCTAAATGGATCTTGCCGTCCAATTCCATTGATTGACCGGCCGCTTGACTTTGCAGCGCTCACAGGCCAGAGACAGGACCTGCTAGTTCGATTGCAACTGACAGGTCGACCATATCGAGTGAAAGCTTGAAACTTACGATCTTGATATTTGAAGAAAAAAAAGGGTTCAGCGTCGAAATGGCTACTGTCACTGTTCGCAGCGGAAAGTCAAGAAAGTGGCATAGGGTCGTGGAAGAATGGTGGGGCTCACAAGATCTTCAATGTAATGGTCTGACCTTAAGTACCGCGTGGGACGACGAGGAAGAAGCCGTCAAACCCTCTAACACGGCCGAAGAGAGGACGAAGAGGGGAGGTCACATTACATTGCTGCCGTGTTGGCCACCCCGTCAGTTACCATAAACGGCAGGCTTTACTACCATAAACGGCAATGCGGGCTCCACGTTGATTTGGTCTGATTGTGCGGAATATGCGGAGCTGTATCTGCCTCTATCCGTTCCAACCGCCATATACTGCAGCTCCGGTCCACCATGCTGGAAGAAGAATGCTGTTGCTTTTGACCAACACCTCATAACGTACTATAGTACAACCACACCGGTAGCTTAAACTTAGTCTCGAGCTGTCACGCCCGCGCGACTCTCTCGTGCGACATCCACTCGCACGAGTAGGCACACCCCATAGCACGTGGCTATTTAGGTTCGTTTGTTAGCGTTTCACACCTTGACTCCGGAATATGATCATCTTCCTCAGTCAACCTTTCGCATATAGCTGCGAACGTGTGACACGAGCTCTGTTTGGCTCTGTGTGGTGTGAGACCCCGAACCGTTCGAGCCGAGCCGAATCTTTTCGAGCTGTTGAGAATCATCAGTTGAATGTAGCTTTGTGTGGCTCTCACACTGTACAGAATTTTTTTAGAGCTTTAGGATCGATCACGAGCAGAGCCCGGAGAATGAGTCGGTGATTCGTCTGAGCAATTTCCACGGAATGACTTTCCAAGTCCGCATATGGGCTGGTCAAATTCTCACACGTCACAGTACGCCTCTCTGTCTCCCTTGTCCGCGGATTGCAACAGTCAGAGATAGTTACGATTTGACAATCACGGGCCCAGAAGCTGGGTCCCCGCCAAGCAATCATACCCTTCAACAGCAGCCTTACGACTCTCTCTGCCACCACAGAAAACGCGAGTTAGTTACGCTGAGGAATAGGAGTTTATGAAGGAGCCTCGGGAATTAAGCTGCAGTCGGAGAGAGAAACCAGCTAATGGTGCATCTAGCTTAGAGTAAAATGTGGGTTATTGAGTAAAGGTTGAAGTGGGCGACGTGCGTGTGTCTGCGAGAGCGCGTGCCTGCCTCGACTTGAGACTCTACCGGAATTGGTCCTCCGGGCAATTTTTTTTTCTTTCGACAATTGTGACACGGCAACTCTGTGTAACACGCAGCGACTGCAGCTCTCTCTCTTCAGAGGCTTACAAGCCATGACTGACTGACACTCATTTGTCGGATGTGCAGGTTGAGCTTCGCCTTCGTTCACAGGGGTCTCGTCAATTTTGTCTTGACAAGGTGACCCTGGCAATCGCTTGCTGACACTCACATGGACTCTCCTCTCCACCTCCATCCTCGCCATTGCTAAGCTCGATCCAGCTCGATCCTAACTAGAGAACGCATAGAATGACCATGAGGCAATAAGACGCTGCAAACAGTCGCCCGCATCCCGCAATCATCTCCCTCCGTCGTGCCGCCTGGCCGGCTATCGAGGACGTGGTAGCGCCTTAACCTCTTGGTGCCTCGTTCCTTGCTTCTCGCGGCTCTTACTCCAATACCACTAGGCACATTTCAAGATGCAAAGCTCATCGAGCTCTGCCCCGGCCTCGCCTCCTCGGCTAGTGCGGGCAATGACGGATCACCCTACAGCCCAGCGACCCGATCGAACGCCCATGACAGAAGCATTCGCACTTGAGGCGGATCAGCAACACAATGATGCATCTAGCTCGCAACACAATATGATGCCACCACCTTCAACAGAGTTTGATGGGCAGTCCGCAGCAGCCAGCTCTTCCTCTGCACGCAAAGGCCGCACCAACCGCGCCCGTACCCGTTCAGTTTCTTCCAACGCTGTACCGGTCTCGCAGCTCGCTAGATCGAACCTCTCACCACTACGAGTCGAGCTCGATAACCGTCCTGACCGCGGACCAGGTACCCCGGACTTTACACTTTCAGCCAGCACGCCGCAATGGCGTAGAGCAGACGTGGAGCGCGACAGAACCATGTCCAGCCTAGGACAGGGCCTGCAGCTCATCTCTGAGGCGGAAAGGTCAGCAGGATCCTCATCAGTACGCCCGCGCTCAGGTAGCGATGCTTCCAACGCATCCGACTCTTCCGACTCGCACAAGAAGAAATCGGCACCTTTGAACACTTTCAGCAGGCCACGACTCTCGACTCTGCGCTCCTTCTTCTCTTCGTTCTCGGCCAACAATTCTGCTGCGAATTCGGGAAACACGCCCAACACACCGCAAGCCGAACAGCCCGCATGCGAGAATGATGCAGCTCGCCAGCTGCCCATGCGACCGCAGCCGCTCGTCATGCCGTCCGCGAGACCTGCTGCACCCAACGGCTTGATAGGTCTCAACGAAGACAGCCCACCCCTGACACCGACGAGCGATCTCGACGAGCAGAGCGAGTATCAGCAGTATGTCAACGCTTTCCGCCAGCAGTTGATACCTAAACAGGCAATCAAGCACCACGGCCCTCCTAAGCATCAGTGGAGTGCAGCGCAAGCAGCAGCAGATGCTGCACAGGCCGACTTGGACGAGCGCAATCGAATCACTCCACCGGGATCATCGCAGTGGCCATTCACGCCACCTCTGACAACTTCAAACGTCACTTCGCCGGTTGCGAGCACACGAACCTTTTCACCTCCAACACGACCCGACTCGACCCTCACCACGACCAGCGCATACCAGGGCATCCTTCCCTCGCACCTCGTTTCAGGAGCAGCATCGGGGAGTCGTTCGACTACACCTACCTCGTCGACCATGACCTCCTCCTCCGAAGCGCCACCATCGTCCTCGCGCACTTACAACATGTTCGACGTCGACACCTACCGCATCGAGAGTGCGGGCAAGACGCTTTTGGCCCTTCTGCCACGCATCCAGATCAACCTCAGCTCGTGGCGACTCTCAATGCCCAACCTGCGACCCTACCTGCCCCGTCTCGTCTTCCTTTTCACCATTTTTGCCGCCTCCACATGCTGCATTGTCTTCATGCTCTCCACCCTGCCACTCACCCTTCCGAAGCACATCACCAGCCTTACCCTTGCCGAGATCAAGGAGCTCGCCATGGGCCTCAAGCTCTATTCGCAGAGCAGCAACAAGGCGTTTATGCACACCTTGGTCGTGCTGGGAACCTTTTTCACCTGGAAGCAGTCATTCACAGTGCCCGGCAGTCTGATTATGAATGTCGTATTTGGCGCTATGTACGGGACCTATTCGGGCACTTTGTACACTTCCGTCCTGACAGCCGTTGGTGGAGTGTTCTGCTATCTGCTATCGGCGCCACTTGCGCCGCTGATCACTTCCCTGCCGGGTTTGGCCAAGCCCTTGGATGCCATGCGACGCGCTCTGTCGCCAGGTAGGGCCCGTGCATCGGGTCGTAGCGTCATGATCTCCAACTCAAACGGCGGATCGGACGGCAACGTATGGACGTACCTGTTGGTCCTCCGCGTGCTGCCCATCGTACCATATGGACTGATGAACATCGCCTGTGGAGTGCTAGGCGTCCCGCTCGCACCCTACTTTGGCACTCTGGCAGTCGGTTCCATTCCGTGGAACTTTGTCACCTGTCAAGTGGGTGATCTGCTGCAGGAGATCGTGGAGGCTTTCCCCGTGGATGACGGGATGACGGTCTCTGGCTTGAAGGACAAGGCGAAGAGCAGTGCAGGTGGAGGGATGCGTGCAATTGTCGATCGCATTTGGAATCGCGAGATGGTCGTCAAGCTCATCTTGCTCAGTATGGCCAGTTTACTGCCGATGCTGCTGAGTCGATATTTGAAGCACAGGCAGAGACAGCAGGCACAAGCGGAGGGCTATCAGCCCGTGGATGGGGCAGATGTGGATGACGAGGTGGGGGATGATGAAGAGGCTGATAGACCAGGATCGAGGCGCTCTTCGACACTGTTTGCAGGCGGCGAAGGCAAGATGCTTCCGACTGAAACAGTTGAGCTGCACAGCATGCAGCACCACGATACCCCATTGACAGCAGGGGCCAGTCGCAACAGTAGCATTCGCAACGCTTGGTTGTGATCCCAACTACAGTCAGGATCTCACACGCACATCTTTATGACAAGCATACAGCACGCACTTGACTCATGGAACACAGTTCTGAGTTTAATACATGCAAGCATTTCCCAATCAGAACAAGCCATCCGTGAATGACAGAGCATGAAAACGACAGAGCATGAACGATCCAGCTTCTAAACATAATCTTCCTGTGAGGCTAGGGTGACTTCCATCCCTTCACCGCTCCCTCCACGATAGGCCGAACGACTTTCCTTCCGGCATCTTTTCTTCCATGGGTCCAGACCATCTGCCTCCCCTTGACCCCTCCTTCATACTTTTTCATCTTTGGGTGGGGCTTCAACTCAAAGCTCTCCTCCAGAGCCTTACCGATGGTCTTGAACAAGTCGTCGGCCTGAGCCTTGTCAATACGATGATCGTGACGTACTGTCAGGACGATTTCGCGCACCTTTTTGCCGTCTTTGTTCTTGTACTTGTTGAGGCATAGACTGACGTCGGCTTTGATCTCGGCGGTCCAGCGACGCTCGACTTTGAACCAGGCTTTGAGGCTGTTCCCGCGTGTACGTTTGATCTGGTCATCAAGTGACACGGGCGTTGAGGCAAAGCCGAGATGGATGTCAGGGGTATCAGGGTCAAACGCACGTACGACGTCTCCTTTCCAGTCACGGCGGAGAAGGTCGCGAATAGACAGATGGGAGAGATCCTTCTTGGCTTTGCCCAGCTCTTTGTCGAGACGGTCCATTACTTCGGGGAGCGACTCGTTGTGCCAATTGCTGCGCTCGAGTACGCGCTTAGAAACAGCAGAGTCAGTAGGGCTGGACTTCTTCGGGTTCAGCCCGTCAGAATCGATGGCAATGGCGTCGAGGATCAGCTCGAGCAGCTCATGCGGCATGTGGTATTCTCCGGGAGGGTTGGGGATAGCTTCGAGCTCGTCGAGCATCTGACGTGCTACGAGTGTTGTGCAGCTAGCGACCTGCTCAAATATCCTTGGATTTGCGTGAGGTGCAACACCGCGGTCTGCATGGTGGTCGATGATTCCGAGAATCTTTGCATCGTTCCACACGCTGAGAGGCAAGGGGTGGTCGACAAGAACGATGCCCCCAATCTTCTTTGCGATCTCTTTGGGGTGAGCTGGCAGCTCATCAATGGTCAACAGATCGCGATGACCCGAGCTCATCTTGGAGTTATCGAGTGCGACCTTATTCTCCGGTCGCAGATCAAGCGCGTCGAGCGGCGTCTGTAGCAACGCGACCGCTTTCCTGGGCTGAGGGTGGTGGAGGGTAGAGTGCGAAAGGTGGTATGCCCAGGTGAGGGCAGCCGTCATGGAATCCAGATCGCCGCCCTCATTTCCCATGACGATGGTCCACTCATCCGCTTTGCCTGCCACCCAGTCAGAGAGGAAGGCGAGCTTGGTCGCTTTCGACCATTCGGAAAAGTGGCCGACGCCTTCCTCCAGTGTCCAATAGTCGGCTGGTCGAGCGGCACCGGACGCAAACGCGGCCGAGGTAGCGTTGTAGGCCGCTGAAGAGTAAACAACATGGGTCGCCTCAACAGGCTTGCCTAGAGCGAATGAGGTCTGCTCGACACCACCCTGAACAGCAAAGACCGCCTCGCTCGTTTTTGGTACTGCTCGAGCGTTTGCCAGCATCGAAGCCAAGCCCCCAAATACCAATACCGCCGTCCTGGCCCGCTTCATCGTGGAAAGAAACGATACCATGTTGAAGTAAGCGTCGCTGCAGCGTCCACAAGCTATCTAGAGTATGGATATGGTGTAAGGTAGAAAGATGAAAGGGGCTCGCCATTGTCAGGCTGTATCGGAATTTTTGTACTGAGCGGCACGACCACGGTCTAGGCACCAGGAAGGCTCGCACACACATGCGTGCACGCCCTCGTCCGCATTCGATTTCATGGAAGGCGAAATCAGAGAGAGCTGTCAAGTGGAGGGAAATCGGCGCTTTCCAGAATCACAACTTTAAATTAGGCAATATCGGAGAGCCTAGGCTGAGAGCCAAGAGTCAGCACTGTCAGAGCCAAGACTCGAGTTTCAGCACTGGCTTTCACACAGAACAACGCTATCTCTGACTGTAGCACTGACCAGCACTGAATAGAAGCGACAGGCACGAAAGACCACACTGACTGCTCACTCTGAATCGACGAAGTGCCTGTTTGACCGATCGATAGAAATTTCGAGCCTGTTCAGGGCTGACTACCGATGTAGGGTGGCGCAAAGGCCGCTTTCCAAACTGTGTTTACGGACATTTCAAGTGAGCAAGGAGGATAGGGATCACCACCCCCAAGTTCCAGCTCCTACAATAATTCGATAAATTATCGAGGTCCGATCAGTAGAGAAAGAGGTTGAAGTCAGCATTTATACGATATCGCCTTGCTGAGTCGTTGCGGATACGAGAGGCGAGAAGAGCGATGCTCGGGCACTAAGAGGGAGGACCAGTAGAGTAAGGTGCAAAGTTAGGCTGAGGCGGCATATAGCCCCAGGCATTAGGCGGACCCTGAGCATGGCCTCCTCCTGGTCCGGATGGCGGCATTGGACCCATGTGGAAAGGGTGCGGCCCTGGACCACCAGGAGGCATCATGCCGCCTGGCATCATGTGCGGAAGAGGCGGCGGGAAAGCAAATGCAGCGTTCGGATGGAAGCCGCCTGCCATCGGATGATCATAGCTCTGGTTGGGCCGAGGCTGGGGGCCCTGACTGGGGTGATTCTGTCCCGCGGATGGCAAGCCAGCTGTCAAGATGGCCAGGAGATCGTTCTTAGGAGCTGCCTGTGATGGAGGAGACTGTGATGCTTGCCCGCTGGGAGGTGATGAGGGCTGCAGCATCCTCAAGAGCGCATCTGCCTGTGACTCGCTTACAGCAGGTCCATCCGGATGCGCACCACCATGCGAAGGCGCCGGGCTGCTACCATCAAACGAAGTAAAGCTGCTCTGAGACATGCTTCGATCGTGGCTCATTCCCGCGCTGAGCATCTGCAACAGCTTTTGCGCCTGCCCAGACTTTTGCGGGCGAGGAGCAGGCAGAGGCGACTGGCTTCGAGACGGATCGTTGAGCATATTGAGAAGCGGATGGGCGTGGGCAGCCGGAGATGCGGAGCTCGCATCACTTGAGGGGACAGAACGATTGAGAACTGCAAGCAAAGTCGCAGCGCGGTCCTGTGCCTCGCCAGGATTTGACCGGCCATCCGACTGGCTTTGCGGTGCTGCATTCGAGTTCATCAACAGCGTGAGAAGCTGCTGCCCGCGTTCGTCACCAGAGGCTTGAATCATCTTGGCGCCCACGCCAGGGAACATCTGGTCGAGAGCAGTTGCAGCTGCTTGTCCGCCCTGCGCACGAGCAGGCTCTGGTGTCGGCGACGACAGGCCAAGCAATGCCTTGAGCTTGTCACTGGTGGGTGGGGCGGGCAATGGCGCAGACTTGTTTTGCGCTGCTTTGTCCTCGCCAGAGAAGGATGGAAAGAGCGATGTCGTATCGATAAAGGATGGTACGGCTGCAGTCGTCGGCGCCTTGGCTGTGGAAGGCATCGGAGACGACGCGCTGTGACTTGGGTCAATAATAGGCTCTGCCTTGCCCGCTGGGCGGTGTGTATGTGATGCCTTGTTGGTGTGTATCCACTGCTTCAATCGTCCAATAAACGGCGAAATGAGGTAGAACTTTCCGCCCATGCCAGCAGGTGGATCCTTGGACTTCTTCCATGTAGGCAGGTCACTCAGCTTGAACCAAGCGATCTTGGAGATCTCCTTGCGGGTCAAAGTCTCAAACTTGGTGCTTTCCTTGACGCCAGGGACAATGTACAGACGAATGCGCTGCTCTCGCATCGTCAGGTCGAGGTAGTCTTTGCTGTCTTCCGGCAGCAGCGAGCTGCAATCGTAACCGGTCTCCTCGAGCACCTCACGAATCGCGCAATCACGCTCGGGCTCGTTCTGATTGATCTTGCCCTTGGGGAAGCCCCATGCAGCTGATGACTTCCAGCCCTTGACCAAGAGACACTTGTTCCAGTCCTCGGCCAGCAAGATGGCACCGCAGACAGGCACGCGGGTCTTGTACTTGAGGAATTCGTCGAAGGCAGCTTCGAGATCTTGCTGCCCGCTGCCACTGGTGATGTACCGTTGGATGAGAGGTACGATCATCGAAGCAGTGTGCAGTAGGTACGAGGAAAAGCGCCGAAGACCCAGAGATGGCAGGGATGGGTTGAGCGGTCGAAGGAAATCTTCGTAAAACCAGTGTGCCTGCTCGACCTGGAAGCAGATGCGCTCGATGCTCGACAGCTCGTCGGACGGAAGGTTGACGATAAATCGGCTGCTGAGGTCCTCGAGTGTCTCTGCAAAAGTAAGGCCCTTGTAGGCGGCCAGAGGGTCGCGTTCCAGCGTGCTCGTACTTGCCTCTGCTGGTGCTGCGAAGGAGCAATCGAAAGGACATAGTACAGAATGCGTTGTCAGTAGGCAGTCACTGTCGGATATTTGCGGTCAGTGATCTGAAAAGGCGAGAGGTTTTAAAAGGAGGCGAGGCGTCCAGAGGCATGATGGTACCGTGTGGGTGCGCCGCAATGAAACGAAGGATGCACAAGGAGGAAGACTGAAAGCACTTGCTTGTGCTTACCCTTTTGCTGGTCCGGTCAAGACACACTCTGGCTTACCCAGATCCGTGCAGACAACATGTGATTCTTTTCGCCGTTCATGCCGCAGCGGCGTCTTGTTTTGGGGGGTGGTGTGGAAGGCATTGCCAACGCAGAGATTGTAACTTACCTCCTTTGAAACCTCGGTCACCACCGGTGATCTCGGGCGTAATCCAAGAGCCATCTACATGAATGCAAAGGCATCGAGTCAGTGTCTACTCCTTGTCTGAGAGCAAAGCATGGGGGGGGGGGGGGGGGGGGGGGGGTACTTACAGAAGTCGCCTTCTTGGGCCTTTACCTCATCATCGTCGACCATCTGCAGGCGTTGAAGGGAGTCAAAGTGGGTTGAGAGGTGTCAAGACGATTCGTATCGGCAGGAGTGGAACGGTTACGATGGCTGGGTACGTACGCATTTCCAGTATCCGAGGCGCTCAGGGTCAGTCTGACTAGACGCATAGAAACAAAGGTAATCCTTGATCGAGGCAAAGCCGGGCGTCGGCTGAGGGTAGGACCAGATCCGGCCAGAGACGATGGGTCCTTGGTCCTTGCTGAATTGGAGGTCGTGGTAGGCTGCCATGCCCTTCCACTCGCACATGGTGCGCCGAGCCTTGGAAGGCTTGACGAGGTCCATCTTGACGCTACTCGGCGGGAAGTAGTAAGTGGGAGGGTGAGAGGTCTCAAGAACACGGTAGCCTTGAGTTGTCTCGGCAATCACAAGCTCTTGCTTAGAGGGTGTGACCCAAATCACCCTCAGCCTAGCTGAAGTCGGCTGGAGTGCGGGAGGCCTAGGATAGTTCCAGACCTGGTATATCAAAAGCAAACTCACAAATTCGGGTCAGCCAACAGAACAGGTCCAGCCACATGACTGCCAGCTAGATAGGATGCTTACATTTTCCTTTGGCCGCGGAGGCATGCTGGGCGAGTGTATGGCTTGCTGAGGATTGGTTGCAGTGTGCAGTAACGTTTGCTGATGGTGTGATGTTGAAATCCAAGGTAGAGTGTTGGCAGGATTGTGTGACCCTCTCTCCGCTTTTGGGAAACGGTTGGCGCGCGTCTCACGAGAGGCAAAAGTGGAGTGGAGAGCAATCGGCAATTGGGAAATCTCTTGACCACCCGATCCTAACCCGATTCAGTTGTCCACAATCACCAGATTCAGCACGTCAGCACAACCACCAAACGCTCACAGTCTCACACAGCTAAAACGAGCTTCTATCGCTGTCCTCAAACACACAAATTCGCCAGTCAAAGCATGACGGGAACCAACTTATTGCGAACGATGAATGCGGTATCGAGACAAGGACCTAGTGCGAAGCATATGGATGACCATCAACAGTGACTGCTGAAGACATGGCGTGGGGGAAGCAACGGGAACAAGCAGCGGGGGCATCTAAGGATCAACATCCTGAAGACTATTGAATGAAACGTCCAGGGAGATCGACAATGTTCTACTGGAGGAGAGGTTGCTATTGACATGAGGAGATTCTGCGCTCGACTTTCAAAGGAGCGACGAGAAAGGCCACGGGAGCAATGTGGCTGAGAGCAGAGATGGAGAGCCAATTAAGGCTCCTCCTCCCACTCGGGGGATCGCTTGACCTGGGTGGCCATGACGGATCGCTTCGAGGGGGTCTTGATGGCGGGGCCGTTCGAAATCGAAGGGTAGTATCGGCAGTTGGAGCTCTTGCCGGCGGGCTGGGCGGCGGGGGTGGGCTTGACTCCCTGGTACCAGGTGGAACCAGAGTAGACACCGGGCCACTGGCCCTCGATACCGTCGCACTGCTCAAAGACACCAGCGTCGTAGTTGGCGGGCTCGTTCCACATGCAGCCCATGACATCGTAGATGTGGGGGCACCACTCACGAGCCCAAGGACCGGCACGGCAAGCACGGAAGCAGTACTCGGTGGCCGACATGAAGTTCTGCCACTCGGGAAGTTGTTCCCAGTTGCCGGTGTAGGCACGGGTGAAGACAACACCACCGACGGGGTTGCCGGAGCCGGTGGCACCGTGAGGGTCGAGCTCTCCACCCTCGTCACCAGCACGGATGTGAATCTTGGTGAAATCACCAGTACCGGTCACTTGGACGAAGGAGGGGGTCTTGAGGAAGTGAGCGCCCTTGATGGTGCCGTTGGGGATGAGACGGGTACCGTAACCAGACTTCATGCAGTAAGCGACCATGACGGCCTCAAGATCACCAACAGTGTCGGAGCTCGAAGTGTTGGGAGGGCCCCAAAGACAGAAGTCCTTGACCGAGTTGATGAAGACGTTCTGGCACTTGGCTTTGGGGTTGGTAGCACCGTATCGCTGCTGGCAGTCGTTGTAACCGGTCTGACCACCCTGAGCGTCGGTCTTGGCAGGCATGTGGGCAGGGTCGTAGCCGGCGGTGACACCGAGGACACCGGCGACGAGGGCGAGGATAGCAGACTTGGCGAACATGGTTGCTGATTAGTTGGAGTTGGGGGAATCAAAAGAATGTAATTTGTCTCGGAGGTGGATGAAGATCCTTTAGTGGTGGTGGAGAGAGTAGACGAGAACTGTGGGGGAAGGGGAAGCACTTGGTGGAGATGGGAGTTGGGGAGAGGGATGGTGGTGGTTGAGATGATAGTTGAAAGAGGAAGGTGAAGAAAGAGTCGAGGTGAAACGACGGGGTAGGGTCTAGGAAGTGGATCGCTTTTGAGGAGCGACAATTTACGAGGAACCCACTGAAACTTGCAACAGGCACGAGAGCGTGGGGTGAGAATGGCATCTTGAGGCCAGGTTCACAAGAAAGGAGGTACAGTTAGATGCAATTTTGGGCAGGGCATGGTGAGTGTCGATCCCAAGCGAGGGGCGTGGCCAGTAAGGTGGGCAGGAAGGACAACGCAGGGATCCCGTCTCAGCGCACAAAAGCAGCAACGCCAGGTGATTTGGGTCACAACAACACGGCCAGAAAGACCGGCGGAGTCAGAAGCTGCAGCGCAGCGCAGCAGCTCAGCTTTCATCCGCAGGGCAGACAGGAGAAACGGACATCAAGACGGAGTCAGCTGCACGACGCAAATCAAGGCAAATCAAGGCGACGGGAAACAGCCGAAGGCAGAAATGCAGAGAGCAGGCAGAAGCCAGCGGAAGGGGAAGCCCGAGGCTCGACCACTGGCGAGGTTGCATGGTGCATCAATGGAGACGGGTCAGAATGCCAATTTTAGGGATGGAGCGCAGCTCAGAGTTCAAAGAACAACACTTCTTGGACTCCAAAACTGGGGCACTAGGCTGCGGTGTCAGGCCCATGGTCAGTCCCACGTTGACAGGCTCAAACGCGGTCCTCACGCGTTTCGCTGGCTCAAATTCAAAACCCAGTCTGCATATTCAAGTCCGAACCCTTCTTTTGTCGATCCTTCCTTTGAACCTTTCGACTCTCCTTTCATGCTTGTCCTGGAGGCTAAGAAAAAGCCAGCACTCTAGAAGATCTAAACAGGAATGTTCAAGGCGCCCCTTCGCTTTCACTTTGAGATCCTATTCAGGGTCGGGTGGTCACCCGAGATGCAGTATTCATTCAGCGCTAGGTCCGGAAGACCGAGGCTACTGCGGTCAGCGTTGAGCCACTTGACCGCAGAGCAGCATCCATCTTGATGCGGTCGATCTTGTGCATGCTCTTCAACACGGCACGCTGCCGTCGACCATGTCAATACGCTGCTGGATGCTGTACTCGTCTCTTCAGCAAGCAATACTCATATAGAAATAGATGAACCTCTTTTCCGAAGCTTCACACGAGCGTGAGAAATGCTTTTTTGATGAGACCAGCGGGCAGATCGAAATGATTCCAACGCAGTCGGCAAGAGCATGAGCGCAAAAGATGGAAGACTGAGCACAAGCCACAACATCAAAGGGACTCTCTAAAACGCAAATTTGTGACTTTAAAAAAGAAAATAAGAAAAAAGTGCGATGTCTCTGTTGACAGCAAGGTGTGTTGTCAATCTTCGTAGCCGAGGATCTTTCTGTTCTCTGAACTCCCCGCTTCGACGAGGATTCAGCAGCTGAGCTACTGCGATCAAGACTGGACTGTCACATCAGCACGCTCCTTGTGCTGCTACGCCCCTTCGTCGTGACGAGCGGCAGGGTGTCGGTCTGCCGATTTCAGCGGTACCGTTTCCGATGGAAACACCGCCGACTTCCATCTCAGCGATGTCGCTCAATCCTGTTCTGCACAAATCCTGCAGGGTCGACCACCGTCTCGATTTGCAATGAGCGTCCAAAGCTTTCTTCGATTGTGGTGTACGAGCTGGCAAGGTGACGTCGATGTTGTTCTTTAGGCAACGCTGCACTGGCCGGCCAGCTCTGTAGCCGATGGTCGGCGACTCGCAGTTCCATTCGGGGTCTTGTTGGCTTGACTCGCTTTGACGATTTGGGTTCCGAACCCTCGGCTGCGCAGTTGTGAACGACTTGCCTCGCCGTCGCTAGGTGCATCCTGTCTGTGGGGGGCATTATTTCTAACAGGTCTGACCAGGACCATTCTGTGGTACACAAGTATTAACTCGTGCTCGATTGACGCTGTCCCGTGCGATAGTCTCGTCTACCTTGCAGCCATCTGAGAAGGCTGCTCGAGGCGTGGCGACCTTGAGACGACATCAATGTTCCAATCGAAGTGGGGTCTCGTTCACGATGCCTTGCGAGGATATGGCCCGATCATCGTCGCCAACATCAGTGATCCCGATCGGGGTAGTCAATGCGTCTTTTTTTGTGCCACCGTTCAGCCTGTCCTTTTTTATCGTTCTTTTTTCAGTTCTACCTCATAGTCGAGAATGCCACAAAAGCAGGGAATTTGGACGAGCTGTGATCTGTAAAAGATGTAACACTCCATTACGTTTTGCCACGTTCTCGCGCGGCATACAGTCAACTTGCACTTATCGAATATCGACGGGACTGGGGGAAGAGCATTCAAAATGTGAATTATTTATTTAGTGATAAATAATTTCGGAATTTAAGGTCATTTCAATGCAGGGATAAATATTTATTGACACCCATTCCAGCCAACAAAAGCGGATCTAACATGACAAGACCCGGAGATCTAACACTGTAAATGGGGATCTAACAAATATTGAATACGAATTTATAGATGAATAAGAGAAATTGTATAGCAAGATCACATGATCAGTACAAAATCCCGGTAATCATTCAAAGACTGTCCTGGGCCATCTCATTCAATATTTGAAAGATGAAATTATTCAATTTTTAGCAGGGCCAAAAAATATCCCGGCCAAAATCCATTCATTGTGTGAAATATTCACCTTTCGAGAGATTCGATAACCGCGAGTTGACTGTACCTCGACATTCCAGAATCGAGATACGAACAATGACGACCACTCCCAAGCACGCCATCGCTGGAAATTAGCTCACCCACCGATTGATACGACCACCTTGGTCGTTTGTGACCAGGTAAGGTCGAAGCAGGCTACCGGCTCTGACAGATGGTCCCGAAAGGGTATTGTTGGCGGTCCGGTGCCACACGAAAGAGCGCATCGCACAGTGCCATATGCTGAGAAGGTCGAAAAGATGTTGGATGTGCGATGTGTTTCCGCGGCAAATTGATCGGCATTGCCAAGAAGCGTGTTCCGTGTGCCACAAGCACGGTCCAAACGGTCAGGACATGATTTTTTTTTTCGGAACGAGAGCTAAAATCCGACAGCTGACTGTAAAATTTTGGAGCAAATGGCCAGTGTTGCTTGCTGCAGAAGGACCCTTGTGCCTGTCTTTGCCATGGATGAACTGCTCAAACAGTTTTCGGATGGAATGACGAACCCTGGCCAATGCCAATCCAGCCAGCCAGCCATCTTTCTTTCGCTGAGCGCTCTGAACGCCCGGCCTGCTGAGCTCCGGACTCAAAGCCAGAGGACAAAAAGGAGAAAAAAAAAAGTTGCAAACTGACAACGAAGAACACGAGTCGCTTGCGTGATTTGTGGGTCAAACTTCGTGGCCATCCAACACAGAACACCGCAGCTCCTTAGTACCGGCTACACAGACTTCTCATCAAATCGTGGCAACAGGTCCCACTCTGACTCCCATCTCCACACTGTTGAGGGACCAAGGATATCCAAGGTGCCAGCTTAAACGCAACTCTACTTCTCACTACCATCACTCTCAAACCAAATTCAACCGCTTTGGCACAAGTCTTCTTCGTTCAAGATGACAGTCCCCACTAGCAATGGCGCCTCCAACGGCCACAGCGATGCCCACTCCTCCTCCATCGGCTTCTCGACCAAGGCCATCCACATCGGCTCCGAGCCCAACCCAGCCACCGGCGCTGTGATCCCACCCATCAGCCTGAGCTCCACATTCGCCCAGGATGGTATTGGCAACCACAAGGGCTACGAGTACTCGCGATCAGGCAACCCCAATCGTGACTCGTTTGAGCGCGCTGTCGCTGCTCTTGAGGGCGGTAGCCGTGGTCTCGCCTTCTCGTCTGGATCTGCTGTCACTGCCACCGTGCTCAACTCGATGCCTTCGGGCTCGCACGTCGTTAGCGTCAACGACGTCTACGGCGGTACCTACCGCTACTTTACTAAAGTGGCCACCGTGTCGCAGGGCATTCAGACCAGCTTTGTCGAGATGGATGGCCCCGAGGCCGACGTCAGCGAGCGTGTCAACGCCGCCATCCGCAAAGAGACTTCGCTCGTCTGGATCGAGACTCCCACCAACCCCACTCTCCGCGTCATTGACATTCCTCTGATCGTCAAACTCGTTCGAAACCACCCCAACGCCAGCAAGGATATCAAGATTGTCGTCGACAACACTTTCATGAGCCCATGGTTCCAGAACCCTATCGCACACGGTGCCGACCTTGTCATGCACAGTGTCACCAAATACCTCAACGGTCACAGCGACGTCGTCATGGGCGTCGCCGTCACCAACGACGAGGCATGGGCTGACCGTCTGGCCTTCCTGCAGAACAGCATCGGTGCCATCCCCTCGCCTTTCGACTGCTGGCTCGCACTCCGTGGTCTCAAGACTCTTTCGCTCCGCATGAAGGCACACGGCGAGTCGGCTCTCGCCATCGCGCAGTTCCTCGAGGCGCACCCCTCTGTCGAGACTGTCATCTACCCCGGTCTTCCATCGCACCCCGGTCACGAGGTTGCCCGACGACAGATCTCGAAGCGCGCTGCCGCTGCGGGCCCCACTGGTGCCAACGGTGCCTTTGCTTACGGTGGTATGATCTCGTTCCGCATCAAGTCGGACCCCGCGGATGACGAACCTGCCGACAAGATCCTTTCCAACCTCAACGTCTTCACGCTGGCAGAGTCGCTCGGCGGTGTCGAGAGTTTGATCGAGCTGCCCTCCAAGATGACACATGGCTCGGTAGCGCTCGAGGACAGGATCAAGATTGGCATCGGCCACAACCTCATCCGTGTCAGCGTCGGTATCGAGGACACTGCCGATCTCATCAAGGACCTCGAGGGCGGCCTCAAGGCAGCCGGTCTCTGAATACACAAAGAGCTACCCTACACGTCGCAGCGTCGAATGGCACCCTCTTGATAGAGTCAAGATGATAGATGCACAATCGCCTCTATAGATTCCCCCTTGTCCAAGTCTAGTCCACGGTTTTTCGTTGCTCGCTCCTTTTCAACTCTCTTCTGACCGCAACTCACTGTACTTGTTTCTATTAAATTTCTGGCATCTAATACCACTTTCTCCAGCAGAACTAGTCTCTTCTCGATGTTGTGTATGACGATCTGCACGATGCGGACCGAAAAGGAGTTGCCTTCTTCAAACCAGGGCTGAAATATCGTACTGCGATCAGGAAGTTGCAGCTGGAGTGATGCATTTTTTTTTAGACGCGCTAAGCAGCGGACGAAAAATGATGTCACAACTTCCCCGCCTCCACTGCGCCTAAAAATTCCCATGCGACCCGTGACCCAGCAACCTTCTTACAGTATATGATTAGCAAAGTACCAAGACTGCACGGTTTCTGGCAGCGCTTGATACAAATATGAAGACGAATGTGAGCCTGATCCCCCCGCCACCTTCATCCGAATTCTGACGACCTGTACGGACTGCCTTCGCCAAGTGCTCTCCTAGCTGAAGATCCAACCGAGCCTGTTCGGACAGCCTCGCCGCGTACTCTTACCAACCGACACCGAAAACAGCCTCGAGGAGAAAGAGAGCCAAGATGATGCAACGATTCTTCTCGACCTCAGTCAGACGTGGCTGCGCCATGGGAGACCAGCGTGTTGCATCCAGAGTTCCTCGACTTGCGTCCAAGCTCCCACCTGCTGCCTCTGCATCGCAAATCGCTTCGCCCGCCAACACCTTTGTTCAGCCGGGCACAGGTTCTGCCGATACTTACACCTCACGACGAAGCATTTCCGAGGCCTTCGGACTCCTTGCCGGTTCGACCGCCTCGGCTCGTACTGGTCTGCGTAGCCGTCACGCTTCGACGTGGTCTCGTGCAGCTGCGGGACCCTTCCGATCTTTTTCCAGCTCTAGCTCTTCTCGGGACCTGAAGCAGGATGCAAAGGATCGGCTTGTGGAGGAGGGCAAGAAGTTTGCCAAGGAGAAAGTCAGCGCCAAGCTGAATGCCGAGGACACAAAGCAGCAGGCCAAAAATCTGTCCTCGTCCACGAGCAAGATCCTCTTTGCCGCTCTCGCTGTTGCTGGAGCAGCCTATCTGCTTGTTGGGGGGCAGACTCATGCGGAAGAAGCACGCACGCCGAACGACAGAAAGGTCACCGGCTCCGGACCCAAGTATTCGAAGGACCAAGTGACGCTTCTTTGCCTCGTCGGCCCTTCCCTATCCGGCAAGACCACCCAAGCCAAACGCCTTCTCAATCGATTCTCTTCTGAGCTCGACGACGTCGTCCAACCCTCTTCTCTGGAGGAACTCTCCTCCATCCTCGCCTCCCGCACATCGTCCAAGAAGCGCACATCCCTGATCCTCGACAACTTCCCCACCACCCTCGAAGACGCTCAACGGATCGAAAAGGAGATTGTTCCCATCTTTTGCTTTTCGTTTTACGACCTCCCGCTGAAAGACTTCGAGACTCGCCTCCCCAAGTCTTCAGACGAAAAGGACAAGGAGGAGAAGGTGGAGGAATTCATGAAGTACACGGAGAAGCTAGAGCCCCTGGTCAAGAAGTACAGAGATCAGGGCAATATCTACGAGATCAGCGCTGACTGGGATAGCGCCGACGAGGTGTGGGAGCAGGTCGAGGCAAAGACAGAGCAGATTCTGGAGCTGAGAGAGAGAGGTGACCTGTGAGTTGCTCCTTTGCAGTCAAGAAGGAAAAGTTTACCTGTCCTGTGTTTCAGTATCGTTTTCCTTTTAAACTTGCACATGCAACAGTTGCCGTCACATCAACAAGATCATAACCCATGTAACCTTATACCAAAATTCTATGCGATCGTAATGTCCATGCTTTCAGTATTTCTGCTAGATTTGCAAAGGAGCTGCGACTGTCTTTGCTGCGTCCTGGTCACTCTCGTTGTCGTGTTCACCCTCGTCGTGTTCACCCTCGTCGTCTTCGGCATCTTCTTCCATCTCAGCCAGCAATGCTGGCAGTCGTCCGGGTTCCGCCCCTTCAAAGAGCCATGCGTGACTGTTCATCAACCTTTCCGGTTCGACAAGTTCACCCTCAGCCCCACTGGGCGCCAGAACCTCTGCTTTTGCCTCCTTATCATCCTGCAGCTCGACCTTCTCCTTGACCTCTTCGGCCGCTGGTGTGCCCACAACGTCCTGATCCGGCTGGATCGACGGCAGATGCCAACCTAGCTTCCGACAAAGATACTCTACGATCCGATCGCAGTCTCCAAGCAGCATGATGTCCGTAGCCAAATGCAGGATGGGCGTCTTGTTGATCAGAATCACGGGGATTGAATGCGGAATGTGACCCAAGATCTCTGACACAGGCGCCACTTTTAGCGATGTCCCTATTACGATGAGCAGATCGACCTCTTCGCGATCTGCCAACAGGGCGTGGTCGAAGGCGTCCGACAGCTTTTCACCAAAGAAGGTAATGTCTGGCTTGAGGATCCCAAACCCAGCCTGCTTCGTTACGTCGTCCTCGTCATCGTCGTCGTCGGATGAGTCATTTCCAGGTCTCCAGCTCTTGCCATTGCCGAGCTTGCGTTTCTTCTTGCTGGGCTTAGTACTCTGCGCTTCCGCCGCCTTCTTCTCTTCGCAGCGTGGACACGGGGGCACTGTCTGGTCGAAGATTGCTTTAGCAATCTGGCTTCCTTTACATGTATACCCGCAGCTCGGGTCAGTGCATCTAGCGCTCGCAAAACTGCCATGGCACTGTAGCACCTTCTGGATCCCCGCAAGTTGCTCGAGCGTGTCGATGTTCTGGCTATAGTTCCGCAACAATTGGCCTCTATCCTCGATGAGCTTGATGAACCGATGCGCGGAACTAGGCACAAAGTTACTCGGGAAGATGCGGTGCGCAAATGAATAGAACATGGCCGGATTGGAAAGAAAATACTGCTTATCAAACATATCCTGAGGATCGTCTAGCTCGTACCTTCCCTCAGATTGGAGTTGAGAATAGATTCCATCTTTGGAGCGAAAGTCTGGGATTCCGCAGGAGACAGAGATTCCCGCTCCGGAGAGAACCATGATACGTTTGCGGGTGGAGAGCAGGGAGAGGGCGTCGGAAAGAGTGTTGTATTGCGGCAGTTTTTCGCGGCGGCGCAGGATGCGGGCGAGGGCAGTCTTGAGGATTGGGAGGAGGACCTCGAGCGGGACGTCGGAGTCGCGAATCGAGCGGGGGAGGAAGATACCCAGGGCCAAAAGAAGGTGCTTGATTCGCAGTGGAGATGGATCCGGGACAATGTAGCGCTGGAGAAAGGAGACGATGCCGCGCTGCTTGAGGTCTTTCACCATGAGAGCAACGGTCTCGGGTGGGAAAGAGGCAGCGGCATCGTCAAGGAGCCGGTCGATTTCGTTGTCTGAGTCAGACTCGCCCTCTGCCATCTCTTCGAGTGCGGAGAGCTCTTCTGAGTCCATAGACGGACAGGAGACCTCAGCCGGCGGCGCTGTTGATGTTTGCGCCAAATCGGAGCTTTCTGCAGGTTCATGAGGAGGCATTGGGCCATAATGTGACGATGCTATGTCGGTGCTCCCTACCACAGCCGAAGCCGGTTGCCCTCGAATATCGTTACTCTGCATCGTCTGCTGTCGAGCCAAAGCTGATGCTTGCAGCTGTCAGTTCTGGCAAAGACGGAGAAGGAGCTCGTATGAAGTTGACACGCGAAAGCAACACTTTCCTGACGTGCCGATTTGACTTTCCCGATGATTCGAAAATTCGGCTGACGGCCCTTCAAACTCGAAATAGTTTCTCATTGTCTGTCTCTCCAATTTCTCCAAGTTGCTCACACGAAAGCGCAGCTGCAACCGCGAAAATCCAGCGCACGCGACGGGAGTTGCTGCTCCAAGTATATAAACACCTGCCAGCCTGGCTCCTTTCCGTTCGCAAACTATCGCACTCCCTCCTTCCTGTTTCAAGGTACTTCAAAATTGCCTTTTACCATTTTGAACCATAATTCAGGAAGGGCTCATACGGGAGTTGATCACCCAATTTTTCTCCCTTGTTCACACACCAAGTCCAGGCTAGTTTCGCCTTTCGGGACCTATCATCTTCCACGTAGCAAACGCCCGCTCCTCTGCTCACTCAACGCAGTTGTGGCAGTCTCGACGACTAGCCACCTCTGCACTGTTCGCTTTGTAAGAAATGGCGGTGGAGAAAGGGCGTGGTTACGGCTTGCGCGGATGCGAGGTCTCGGTAGTTCGGACGCCTGGTCGAGGAAAGGTCATTGGTTGGCCCTTCCTTGTTGCTTTGTCTTCTGCCCCCATTGCAATGAATCCTCTTACAACGATGTTTTCCATCGACTGTGCTTGTCATCTGTGTTTCCTTTCTTTGTCTGAGTAAACCCGTTGCCGTCAGAATTCTCAACACCGTCGTGATGTGTCCCATGCCATGCTCGCACAAATATTCCCCACAGTACACAACCGACTTCAACGCACTCGAATGATCTTCCAATGGTTAAGAAAACGCTAAGATTGCTACAGCTACAAATACAGATGCAAAGACGATGACGACGAGAAACCTAATGCAAAGTGGAACCGATCCAGACAAACCCGAAATCTGAAAGCATTTACTTGCGACGACGCTGCTGAGGCGCACCCTTGCCGTTGGCGCCGACTTTAGGTCCGCGCTCCTTGGACTTGGGCTCGGGGGCCTCGGGCTTACCGCGACGGCTCTTGTTCTTGACGTTGGCGTGGGTGTAGTAGTTTTCGGCCTTGCGCTTGCTGGTGGTCATTCGGGCTTCCTTTTTGCTCTTACGGCGAGGATCGACACTTTCCTCATCATCATCGGCAGTTGGAGCGGCGCGCTTGCCGGGGGATGATTTGGCGGTGACATCGCCTGCCCCTTCCTCTGCGTCTTCCTCATCGGACTCGCCCTGGAAGACATCGTCCCACTTGAGGTCCTCAAGCGCATCACCGTCCTCCTCGTCATCCTCGTCGTCCTCATCGACCTCGTCATCGCTGTCAAAGGTGGCATCTTCGTCGACGGCGAGCTCGGGAACAGGCTCGTCCTCGTCACGCTCCATGATATAGTCTTCAGGTCGACCAGCTTCAATGTCCTCGCGAGTGAACTTGGTGGCCACAGCAATCTGCTTGAGTGGCTGCTCAACACCCTTGACCTTCTTCTTCTTGAGGAGTTGGTCGGTGGCAGCATCGATCTCAGCAGATTCCTCATCGGCTTCAGCAGCTTCAGTGGTCTCCTCCTCGTTGGCAGAAGCCTTGGCCTTGCCCTTGCTGGTCTTGGCAACTTCGGGCGAGGCGGGGGCGACGAAGAAGGGGATCTTACCACGGATCCAGTCGTTGAGCACCATCTTGGCGACAGTCTCGCAATCCGCCTCTCCTCCCTTCAACAATTTGCCCATCCGCTTGGCAATCTGTCCGAGGAAGTCTTCCGAGTTGGTCCACTTCTCGAGGTTGTACGTGCGGCGAATGTACTCGGGCTTGACACGCGAGAGCAGGGCAGGAATGTGCTCAGCGGGTGTCTCGAGATTCTCGACACGCACGACACCCTTGAGCACCGTGCCAGTCTCCGAGTCGTGCGCAGAGACGGGAACGATACCGGGGCAGTCGATGAGGTAGATGCGGCGCATGAGGCTAATGTACTGCCACACCTTGGTCTCTCCCGGAATAGGAGCGACGTTGCAAACCTTCTTCTTCTTGAGCGTGTTGATGATGGAACTCTTGCCCGTGTTGGGGTAGCCAACAAAACCGACGCTGATCTGCTTCTTGTCCGAATGGAGTACGCTGAACTGACGCAGCAGCTGGATGAGCGAACCCTTACCGAACGAGTTGTTGATCGAGGCGTGGAAGGCGATGGTGGGGTACTCCTTGGAGAGGATCTTGACCCAACGAGCCTATGAGCCAGCAATCAGAGCGACGAGAGGGATGGTCAGCAAAAATGCTCTTCTACTTCACTCGGACATTTCGAAAAAAAAAGGAAAGGGCGAAAGTGAAGGGATGTTGGTTCCATGACTACGAGCACGGCGTGTAAGAAAAAGCACCGTAAGCTCAACTCATATAGGAACCCCGGCGCCGACGCTCCAGGCCCTCCCGGTCTGCCCAGCCTTTATCGGCGGAAGAAGGTCTGGGAGTGGGCATGCCCCAAACTCTTTTCAAAAGAAAAGGGAGGCATAGCTATGAGGGGGAGATCGTATCGACGCCGTTCTTCTTCCACATTCGTAACAGTTTTTGCGTCATTGACATCGTCTTCGAAAAGACGACGGCGCAGTACTTGACATGATTGTGGGGTACCTTGAGGCAAAGTTGAAAAGGGGAAAGGAAAGCGAGGTGCAGATTGAAAGGGGAGAAGAAACTTACAGTAACCCAAGTGGGGACGAGATCAACCTTGTTGAGAAGGAAAACGAGGTGCTTGTGGGGCTTTTCGTCGCGGATGTGCTTCTCCACACTGCGGCAGCGAGTGCCCATGGGGTCACGGGCATCGAGAACATGGATGATGACATCGGACGAGTCGATAACCTTGTAGAGCTCACCCCAGATACGTCTGGACTGACCTTTGCTGTAGATGGGCTCGGATCGACCACGGGTAACGGGAATCTCGTACAGCTCGTCGGCATCAGCGGTCCATCCGTTGGCAGAGCGTTGTGCACTGGAGCCGACCTCGTAATCGGAAGGAACGAGACCAACGCCGGCCGCCTTGGCCTCAAGAGCGGCCTGTTTCTCGTCAGCAGCAAGACCAGCCTGCTCACTGCTCATGGCAAGCTCCTCGAACGAGCTCATACCGCCATCAAGACGGGGTCGCTTTCGCTGGGCACCTGGGCCGAAAGTGTCGGAGTAGGGCTCCAGAGTGGTGAGAGAGGGGGCCTTACCCTTACCGGGATCCTGGATGAGCGACATGGGAAGCTTGTTCCTGCGCAAGAGGACCGAATAAGGGTCATTGACTCGGGAGCCGAGCGAGGTTCGGAAGTGGTCGAGCGCATCTTGGGAGATGACACGGGTGTTGCCGAACCATCGCTTGTCGGGCTGAACGCGACCGGGCTTGGCTTCGCTGCTCTGGAATTCGGCGGCTTGAATGATCTTTCCATTCTTGTCGCGGATGGCCTTGGAGGCGATACCGTCCTTGGCGAGAAGCTTGACGACCTTGGCCTTTTTAGCATCACGGTAGAAGTTCTCACCCTTGACACGCTTGATGCCGGTGGACTTTGTGTTGTTTTTGGAAGGGCCTCCTTTGACGACGGCCATTTTGACAATGTAGCTTGATGATGCTTGAGGGTATAATAAAGGAAGGAGACGCAAGCAGGGGAGGGCCGAGAAGATCTAGGGTATCGCTTGGCAACACGAAGGCCAAAATGTGATAGCAAAGGGGGGCAAGATTGTACGGCGTAGAGCAGAGCAAAGGCGCCAGGCTTTTTTATCGTCACAGCTGAAGCTAACCGGTATGGAGCTTCAGTGATGCGTATGACGACAAGAGTAAAGAGTTATGGAAGCTTGGGGATGGGTGACCAGGGGTGGGTAAAGGTGAAGGTAAGGAAGGAGAGAGGCGAAGTTTGGCACAAACTTGAGCTGCTGAGTGCCAACCGCAAAAATTTCTCTTTCTTCTCGCTTTTTGAAACGGGAAATTTTTGGAGAGAACCCTTCCTTTTTTTTTTTTTTTTTTTTTTTTGGAAGACTCACTCGGCCGTTGCCTCCAAAATATCCGCTTGAACAACGTGAATTGAGCCAGCATGTGGCAAGCTTTGAGATTTACTGAGGCTGCAGTGGCCAAAAAAACTGCGGTTGGCAAGTGTGTACCTCCTGTGTAAATCTTACAGAGCTAGCGGCTCCGAGTCAAAGCGCAGTTAAGGTGCTTGGACCCTGTCTTACGCACTCTCCAACGCTCTCCACGCCACTGGACATCGACCCGCTAATCCTTCATAAGTAAGGACAAAGGGCTTTCATATCGGATGTGAAACTGTTGCCTTCTGGTCTTGCACGACCAGCAGAGGTTGCTCCGTCGCAATCGTCAGTATCTATCACCTTTTCCCCATTCAGCATCTCTTCGTACCTTGCTCGACACAAAATTTGCGAAAGGGCCTCCAAACTCAAGATGCAGGCGGACGCTGCATCTAGCAATGCACCAGGCTTGTCGGATCGGGGCAAGAAAGACACACCATGCCGATACTATTACCGCTCCGGAAGCTGCAAACGGGGCGGCAAGTGTCTATTCTCTCACATTGAGACGCGGAATCCAGGCCGATCGAGCACGCCTTCACCTTCGCCGTCCAAATCATCACCATATGCTCCTTTGACAGCGCAGGCTGCTGAGTTCACACCCAGCTCAGCGTCTTCAAGTAGATTATCTGCCAGCGCAAATGTATTTGAGCCAAGGACCTCAAGCAACCATGACGGTGACGAATCGCAGGACGAGCTGCCCTCACCACAACCCCTTCTCGATACCCCTTCGAAGCTAAAGAAGCAGACAAGCCTCATGAAAGGTGTCCCCGCGAGCATCAGTCAGAACACCGAACCATGCAGTATCTGCATGGAGATACCCGCCGTCTACGCACAGCATCCGACCTGCGACCATTCCTTCTGTCCCCCCTGTCTCACTCTATGGCGTCGACAGGAGGGCCAAGCCAAAATCAAGAACTGCCCCGTGTGCCGTACCTCGTCCAGATACACCTTTGTCACTCCTCAGCCCTTCACCGCTGGAGCGCGCAACCTTGCCCTGCAACGCTTTCGCGAACGAGCGGCCGCCACACCCTGCAAGAACTTCACAAAGAGTCTTGCGATGAGCAACAAGCGCACCAAACCGTTCTGCATGTTTGGTGACGAGTGTCTTTATTTGCACGAGATCGACGGACAACCGCACAAGTTTGGAGAAGGGCGATGCAGGATCAGCCGCAACAAGAAAGGCAGAAAGCGCTTGGCGAGGTCCGTTGAAAGGTCGGGAACATCAATGGGGGCAGAGTTCTTTGCACGCATTCAGGATATGGATGAACGGGTGAGGATGTTCTTGTCTACCAGAGCTCTTCTTTCCGCTCGAAGCACTGCTGCCGTCCTTTAGATGCACTGCTCCAGCTCGCATTTGTATCACCTTCTCACTCACCATTGCAACCATTCCTTCGGGGAGACCTTGTCTTGAAGACCAAAATACGAATGCATGGATGATAAAGATAAAAGTACAGATGTGATTAAACAAGTCATAGCAGCTATAAACCTGAGCTGCGTCAAGCACTGCCCCCTCAAGCAATCAGCAGCTCGATATTGCGCTTGATCCACCAAGCCCCAATCCGAACCGGATCCTTCAAGAAGGCAGCATACACATCCTTGCCACTCTTGAACTTGCTCGTCGCGGCCTTTCCTGAAGCGCTGCACAGCGTCGAACCGAGAGACGACGACGAGAAAGGGTCGGCGTAGTTGATCGATGACGCCCAGCTTCGCACCTTCGATGGGTCGATTGGCTTTTGCGATGCGATCTGCTCTTCTGTGAAGAGCGTACCATGGAGACCGTACGGCACTCGTTGCGGCAGCTTTACACGGCACACGACCTCCTTCATCTCCTTGGCGTCAATGATCCAGAGCTCGCTTGTGGCACCAGGCAGGACCTCGCCCGTCGAGGGATGCAGCCCGGTAGCCTCGTCGAACACGTAGCAGACCAGCCAACCATCGTCTTCGTCTTGTGCTCCACCACGATGACGAGGGACAAAGGTCGTTTCCTGTGCATACCAGCCTCGGGGCATCTCAAAGATCTTGACCGCATCATCGGCCGAAGCGGTACCGTCGCGCTGAGCAGCCAGCACCTCTTCCACCGTCCTCGTGTCGACGCTGTCTCCCGCCTTCAGCCGACCCTGACTCCACAGCGCTTTGCCCTTGCGAATGAGCGTCTCTGCGTCTACCTTGACAAGCGCATCGATCTTGGCAGCTTTTCCGAGACCTGCATCAAAAGTGCCATCGCGCATGCTGGTGCCGTAGACGTAGCGCGCCTTCTGCATCGAGTATTCCTCATTGATGGCGGGGAATTCGAAGGGAACGTCGGAGAGAGCAAACTCATGGCTGATCGAGTTGACTTCCGAGTCTTCCAGGTCAAAGCGCCAGTAGTAGAGCTGACACTTTTCGGGGCAGTTGGGAGGTGGCAGGACATGCGATGGTGGGAGCAGGTTGCCTGCTGTATACACAAGCGTGGCGCTGTTGAGACGGCATCCAAGCATATTGATACCACGTGTGGCGGCCTCGGTTTGTTCATCAGCCTCGTGCAGATGCTCGCGAGAAGAAGCAAACTTGCCATCATCATCCCAACTGTTGGCAGTGTGATAGATGCAGCAGGCCTCGGGACTCTCGAACCAACGCACATTTCCCGGCTCGTATCGGGGCATGACTCCGAACCGACTTGACTGTGAAGGGTCGTAATGCAAGATGGGTTTGCCGCGGACAAGGTTCATCATGTCGAGCGAAAGTGGCACGTCAATGATGATAGTGTGCGTCGAAGTGGCGCCGAAATCGTGCATCATCTTTGGCTGCTTGAGACCGCGCACTGCTATGCCCTTAAGCGTCTTGGCGTCGGCTGGCAAAGCGGTCCGCTTCGATCGAGTCGGGGGAATGACGCTGATGCGCAGATAAGGCGACTCGAAGCACATATGGTAGAGCAGCAGCTCTTGGGTCCTTGGGTCGGTCTTTGGGTGTGCTGTTGTGAACTCGCGAAGCATGCTGATGATAGGTGGGCCGCCACCAAAGCCCTTCGATTGGCTTGTGTGCGCCACAGCGTCTGGATCCTTCTCATCTCCGTCGAGATCCTCCTCGTCCTCTCCCGTATACCAGCCTACCGTCTCGAGGCCGGGGAGCATGATGCGCATTGGCGGTCCACTTTCGCAACCTGCCATCGCCTTTCCGTCGTGCCAAAAGACGCTCGTGTTGGCTGCACTGATCCGCCTCAACTTCTGGTCGCTCCTTAAACCAAGACCGGGCAGCCATGTGAGGATGGTGAGTACAAAGGTGCGAATGATCTCGTACATGAGCCGCAAGAAAGACGTGTGGGGGTTGACGAGCTTGGCGATACTGGGCACATAAGGCAAGCGCGAGTGCTCTGGTGTCGAGAGCAGTAGATCGGTGAGAATGAAGCGGTTCAAGAAACATGGTTGAATGGTCCCTTCTGGTGTGCGTCGGAAGAGAACCCCGGCGAGCATGCCGTCTGCGTCGAACCAGTGTGCATCACGATCAAGCTCCGAATTGGCCAGCGGATTGCCTCCGTTGCGGACATACTGGCTGCCAGCAAATTCTGCTGGTATTATGCCATCGAAGAAGCAATCTGTGAGGGGGCATTCAGTTGTGACAGGCGCAAAATTGCCAGAGAGATATGGATGAACATATTCTTTTTTGGAAGTTCTTCGACGTGAAAGTACTGGGCGGCGAGGGATGTTGGATGCATATGCTGCGGCTTTCGATGGCTCGGCCCCATCTTTGTCGTCGATGAGAAGCTGGGTCGACGAAGTTGATGGCGGATACGCACAGTCTTCTGATGGCGCTGGAGGGGATGGTATCGAGATGGTCGGCGCTGAAGGGTGTTGGACAGTCGGTCTCCTCAACGAACCTGAGCGGCGCCTGCCATTGAAGGGGGCGGCGACCATCTTCGCAGAAGCCCTCTGAAGTGTCGTCAAGTTGATCTGCGAGGGAGACTTGGGGTCAGGACGTGGGCTATGATGATGGTGAAGAAGGAAGCATCTGGTGGACAGATGGAAAGACTGTCGAAGTTGGCAAAGCTCGATCCAGATGAGATGGCGGCTCAGACCGGTTGCTAACACAGAGCTACCGACCGCGCAGGCACTCGATGTGGGAAGAATGCTAAAGGAAAGCAGCCTTGTCAGCGACACTGAAAAATCCAGAGATCTGATGACGGGGTCCAATCCATTCGGGAAGGCATAACCGACGGCAGCAACGGATCCAAGCACGAGATTGCGATCCTATAGTCAGGTGTCCCGGAAGCAGTCAATGCAGTGCGAAAAATGACGTTTTTGGCTGCAGCGACTGTTGACGCTGACAATGACAGTCGGAATCGAGGCAGAAATTAAGCGAGACTTGGTGAGAAGCGCACTCCACATGTCGTCGCTGGCTCGAATCGGCGGCTGTTGCGAAAATCACCAAAATTGTCAAGGGTCTGGAGTGTACAAAAGCCCAAGGTGGCCTAAGCTGGCTTACGAGGTCACGATGCAGCGCTACGATCTCAGCCTCTGTCTCGTCTTGCTCAGTGATCGTATTCCCTTCCTCACCAGCATGTGCGCACTGTAATCCTCCGATCCATCTGTTCCGCGTTTTGAGTGCTCGCCTGACTTGCTTTGTCCGACTGTGCTTCATTCATCTCATCGTCGCAATTGGTCGCTTTCGCAAAGATTCTTTGCTGCTGTACGCCGTTGTATGGTCAAGTCGAGATCAGCAAGCCGGACAATGTGTTCTTAGACATAGTGCTGATTGATTCGGCTCAAAGTTAGCTTGGGAGCTGCGGATGGATCTCAAAGATGGGTCTCTCATCAGCTCTGCGGAAAATTGACTGCAGCTGTCATGACGTCAGCCATGCAGCGAATACAGAAGCGTTTGTGGTGAACTGAAAATTAATTAACAGAATTACTAAAAAAGTGGTTGCTGCTGCTGCTTCTGACCCTCCATGGCCGCACGCTTTCGATTCCACCTGCGAACAGCGTCGTCAAAAAATGCTTTCTGCTCAGTCGCCGGCATGGAATTAACTGCTGCTGCCAATTCCACTTCGGTCACATTCTGGAGCTGTGCCAGATCCGACAGGTCGGGCATGCGGGTTCGCGGATGGTGAGTGTAAGCTCGGCGAAGTCCTTGCTCTGCCACTGCTAGGGATTGCGATTCTTCTTGTGTAGCAGTGTCATTCGAAGCTGCCATCATGGATCGTGGCGGCGGCCAAATGGGTGCGGAAGCGGTAGAACTCTCCCTATTCGAAGTGCTTGCAGGCTTTGATGCTTTCTTCGTGCTTGGTTTGCGCTGACGAGAGGATGCTGGATGTGCTGCGTTCCGATACAAGGCGGCTTCGGCCGCACTGTTTCCGACCAAGGCCGCATGGTCATGGCTATAAGCTATCCCGCTACCTTCGAGGATGTTGCGGATGGGATCCGCATTGTCATTTGATGGCTGTGCTGAGGTACCGGAATGATTGTCATTCTTGACCGTTTCCAGCTGACTTGCTCGTTGACTGCCAGTGCGCTCAGCAAGAGCGGCATCGGCGCTCTCCTGATCGTCGAGCGAGCCTGCTTTCAGGTATTGTTCAAGCGCGAAGGTAACCTCTGAGATGTTGCACTCGTCGATGATCGACTTCATCGCTAGGCTACTTTCGTGCAATGTGAACAGGTTCTTGCAACCGAAGAGCTCTCCCAAGCTGCCCTGGTCACCTGCCACGCCTTCGAAATATCGACGCTCCTTGGTTGCGTTGTAACCAATCTCCATCTGCTGTTGCTTGTACAGCTGCCGTCCATAGATGACTTCTTCGAGTGACCCGGAACCGATCAGTCGATAGACATAGACATCCCTGGATTGTCCGAATCGATATGCTCGATCCATGGCTTGCAAATCGTGTGATGGGTTCCAGTGCGGATCGAAGACCACTACTCGGTTGGCTGCTGTGAGATTGAGGCCGGTGCCTCCCGCAGTGGTCGAGATGAGAAAGACGAAGATGCTTCTCTCTCGGTTGAACTGATTGACAAGCAACTGGCGACGAGGCTGTGGCGTCGAGCCGTCGAGCCTCAAAAAGTTGTGGCCCTCCCGAGCTAGAAAGAACTCGATGAACTGGAGCAGCCGAATGTTGGTCGAGAACAGCAGCACTTTGTCGCCGTCGGAATGCCACTGCTGTAGAAGGCCTGCCAGAACCTTCCACTTGCCACAGAACTCGGGCTCCATACCGTTGACGGCATTGCAACGCTTGTCCTGCCAGCTATCTGGGAACATGAGCTGAACATACGAGAGCTGACGCTCGTACCTCTCCACCCGGTCTGGCTCCCGCGAGCTTGCATCCTCAGGGTCTGGGAAGACCAGAGCAACATGATTGGAGCATTTCTGCAACAGGTAGATGTACTTGAGCATGTTCTTGCTCCAGGACTCGCCGTTGCCGTCACGCTTGAAGCAGCAGTTCTGGCGCCGATATGCTAGGCCTGTGTCTGGATCAAGACGGCCGCAATCGCAAGGGTCAGCATGACGCTTCATCAAGTCGACCTCGTCTTCGGATAAGATTCGCTTGTAGACATCGAGCTGGGTAGTTGTGAGCGGACAAAACACGATTTTGTCGAACTTGCAAGGCAGCTGATCTGCGATCAGTGCCTTTGTGCGGCGGAGGAAGAATATGGGCAAAACGTTTTGGACAAGCTTTTCTGCCCTCGTCCTGGCATCCGCAATCTGCTCTGGATTGGCACCACGGCGTTGACCGCGCTTGAGGGGGTCTTCGATTTCGGCAATCCACTCCTTGACGGTGCCGAGAAGGCCGGGATTGGTCCAATCCGCTAGCGTGTAGAGCTCGCGGTAAGTGTTCTGGATCGCTGTTCCTGTCAAGGCAAAGCGGGCTTTGCAGCGAAAGGTCTGCATGGCTTGCGTCATCTGAGAATTGGGATTCTTGAGCTTGTGGGCCTCATCGATGAAGACGCAGGATAGATCTAGATCGCGTAATTGCTCGATGGAAAGCGAAGCCGTCTCATGGCTGGTAATGAGAATGTCGAGTCGACCTCGACGGAAGGATTCCAGTGCATTCTTGGCACTTTTGCCACTGTAGGCAGTGTGCTCGAAGTAGCCCCAGGTGTCCAGCTCGTGGCGCCAATTATCAATGACTGAGCTCGGACAGATGATCAAACAAGTCGGCCAGATCGCATCAGCGGGTTGGAAGCCGGAATGTCGCCTGTCGCTTCGTTCGGCCTCGATCCTGCGATCAGCATCCTCTTCCCGTCCCGTTTTTGCCATAATCGCAGATAGAAATGCAATCACTTGGATCGTCTTCCCGAGTCCCATGTCATCACCGAGAAGCGCTCCTCTGCCCTCTGCCCAGGACCTGTACAAAAAGCGAACGCCATCACGCTGATAACTTCGAAGGAAGCGATTGATACTCGCTGGCACAGAAATACCGGGCGCAAGTGCGAGAGGGCCTATGTGCCTCAGCTCCGAAGGAACCGGGAAAGCGGGTTTCTGGTCTTCTATACTGTCTTTAGAAGCCACAGAGTGGGTGGGCTTGGGTCCAGATGGTCTTGCTGCCGATGTTGGTGGTCTTACCGCTAGCGTTATTTCTTCCTCATCTTCGCTAGCGTCGCTGCCCCCGAGAATAACGCGGGTCTGCGTAGCAGCAGCAAAAGCCACAGAATCGAGTCCGTTGATGCTGAGACTGAGTGCTTGCTCCTGTTCATCATCTGTATCTGCGTCACTGGATGCCTGGCCGTCGTGTGGGCGAGATACAGGCCGTTGTTTATCTGCAAGTGACACTCGTAGCTTCGTAGCCGCTGGAGCGATGACCATTGGCTCACGCTGTGCACGTGAGAGGGGGAGGACGAGTTCGTCTTCCGACGACGACGACGACGATGAAGAGGATGAGGATGAGGATGAGGATGACAGAGGTGCACTAGGGCCCGCCCTTAGGCCCTCGAAGCACTTCTTTTCGTCGGATGGTTGCTTGCTCGGTACCGGTTTCTGATAGGCTCGGTCCCAGTTCGCAAGTCCGGATGGTGCTGCTGTCTCGATATAGTCGTCCTCGGCTGTGAGTCCAAGCAAGTCGCGCAGGCTTCTTCCACCAGCAGCGGGAGCGATCGCGGCTGGGGGTCGACGACGTTTCCGTAATCTGGGATCGTCCACGGGTTGGCCGAGCTCACCGTAGACCTCGTCATCGCTGCTGTTCTGCCGAGATAGAGGAGACGATGAACCAAAGTTCAGCAACCTTTTCCGCGACATAGCCGGTCATGTGCGATGGTCATCGGGGTTGGTCGCATGGTCGATGCTTTGAGAGTTCCGAACAGAACTGCACGCCATCAATGCAGCGTCAATGCAGCGGAGCTTGTGCCCGTACTGGTGTCGATAGATCGTACTGAGGGCCTTCAGGTATGTCTCATCAAAGCTGCATCCGTGGCAGTATGTACGAAAAGTTGCAAGCAAGTAGTCGTTGTAGACCGTCGGTCGAGATGGTGTTGATGACAGAGATGCTCAGTCGTGGTGGATCGAAGGTTCAACAGCAATTGAGGCTTCCAGCAAATTCAGGGTCCACTAGGCATGAATTCGACTTTCGACTGCTTATGTAATGCTGACAAAGATTGTTATGTGCCTTGACTTCCGCAAACATGTTGCAAGGTCCGGCAACCGTCATCTTGTGCACAGCGGTCTGTACGCAAACAAGTGAAGAGTACATATTCTTGTCAGACTCTCATGCTGAGTCAAGATCATCCAGGAATTGAATGCGTTGACAGGAGGGTGATGAAGTTCAGGTCAGAAAAACAAAAACACGGCAAGCCACCACCTCCGTCTGAATGCAAGAGCAAAGAAAGAACGTTCGCTCTGACGCAAATCCTGCAATGTCAATCCGTGCTTTGCATCGGGCCTCCCGTGCCTTGTGACGAAGATGAGGGTCGCTTTGCTCTTGCAGAAACACGATTCGAGCTATAGATAAGGCACCGCCAGCAATCGTTGTACTATGCACAGCAGACAACACACCAGGCGTTGGCCGTTAAACTTCATCGCAGGTCTTTGGACACGATCTCTACGAGGTCGTGATGAGCACCATACTGACAGAAGAAGGGTTTCGTTGGGGCTTTCATGTGGGCACTCATGGTGTGCAATGAGTCCATCTTAACCGAAATTAAGCCTCTCCTATGAAGCTTATCCGCGTAGCGAGTCGATCCGACTGCCAAGGATCTTGCTACGTGATTTGACCCTGAGCACAGGAAGCCCGAAAACAGCCAAGCCCGAAGGTTTCATTGCTCCAATACAGGGCTTGCAGGCGTAGCCAGGGGCAAGCATCGTTCGTCGCAGCCAATTTACTGTAGGAGACCCTAAAGTCGCGGGGCCTAATGTAGTCCTTCTTCACAGCCTCATTCCGTTGCTGATTTCAGGGTTGGGCTCATAGAGCAGCGCAGGAACCTTTAAATGCTATACAGGTACATAGTAAAGCAACGGCGTGCGATGGCACAAATGGCACAATTTTACTGTATCTGTCACCTCTGCTGCACGAGTGCATACAGAAGCCTAACTCAGTTCTTGCTGCCGACTCGGCGCATCAAATCTCAAAGCGAAGAATGTATCGCGGACCAACCGCTGAATTGAGACGGAGAAAAACATCTGAAAATAAAGAAAAGAGAGAGAGAGAGAGAGAGAGAGAGAGAGAGAGAGAGAGAGAGAGAGAGAGAGAGAGAGAGAGAGAGAGAGACCAAAAAAAAAAAAAAAAAAAAAAAAAAAAAAAAAAAAAAAAAAACAGAGATTGCAGGGTAGGGTTGCAGTGTTGCTGCTGTTTCTTGCGAACTGTCTGATTTGACCGACGCCTTCCGGAGCGACGGAAAGAATTTGCGCACGTCGTCGGCAGTAGGATGGAAGAAAGAAGAGTCCAGAAAGACCTGCCTCGTCCATTCGTCGACAGCAGCGGCATTTTGTTTCCGTCCGCCTTGCGCACTCAACTCTGGGCCCCTCTAACTACAACATCAGTCTGGGTCCGAGCTTGGTTGGAGTCAAAGCATCAGTAGGTACCAACTCTTATGGAGAGGAAATGACATCTGTGACGAGTTGTTTCATGTGAGTTCGACCCCTGGCTAAGCCCCATCGAACCGAAGCAAAGCCAAAGATAGTAACCACATTCACTAGCGGTGTTGGCCAAGTTTGCGAATATCCGAACGACACAAACAGTTTTCGCGATCACGGCCAAGTCGATAGAGCCACCGCAAGCCAAGATCGGCGGCTGGGTTTTGGACGCTCTGCTTCTTTGGATTTCAGAGGCAGCAGGCTGCGAAATCCTGAGTTTGGGTGTGGCCGTGCATGCGCGAGAGAGAGTGTAGTGTGTGTGTCTCTGGACGGCTCGCGGCGGCCGGTGCACACTGTTTCAGGCCATTTGCCAGTTGGTTGCGCGATCTCAAATCTGGGCCCTCTTGACCTCGCTTGTGCGCCCTATGCTTTCGAGCAATTTCGCCTTGCGCTGCCCCTCTGGCCCAGGATGTGTTTGGAGACTGTAACCTGTAGAGTTGAGCAATCCACCCTTGTCCCTCAGAATCCCCTCTAAGTCTCCTCCCTGCCTTTGCCCGTTCCTCTCTCTGCCGCTCTGTGCCGTCCCTCTGCCAGAGTATATATGCCATCCCATCTCCCAGCGTCCATCCGTCTGTTCTTTCCACCTAACTCTCATCGCATCCACCCTTTTGCTTGCCTCACATTCGCCCATTTCCCTCCTCCCTTTTAACCACAACCCTCACACATCTTCCAAAATGGTCAAGATCGCCTCCGCCGCCGCTGGTGCCGTTGTCTTCGCTGCCGCTGCCGCTGCTCTCCCCGTCATCAACACCCCCCCTTCGATCACCCAGTGCACTCCCGCTTCCCTCCAGTGGTCCAACGCTGAGGGCACTGTCCGCATCTTCATCCTCCCCGGTGGCCAGGTCTCTGCTGCCCCCATCAAGAGCCTTCCCGACCAGACCGGCGCCTCGGGCAGCTACGTCTGGAACGTCGATGTCGCCTCGGGCACCAACATCACCATTGCCATCAGCGACGGCACTGGTACCACCAACTACGCTTCGCCCCTTGTTGTCCTTCCCTCGTCGAACAGCGCCTGCCTGAACGGCGCTGCTTCGGCCAGCAGCTCTGCCTCCGCCTCGTCGAGCGCTGCCTCTTCCTCGTCGGCCTCTGCCACCTCTTCGCGTGCTTCGTCCTCGTCGGCCGCCGCCAGCTCCAGCTCCAGCTCGGCCGCTGCCTCTTCGTCGCGTGCCTCGACCTCCGCCAGCCAGAGCGCTTCCTCTACCGGCTCGGCTCCCGCTCAGACCTCGACCCGCGCCCCCAACGCCGCTGCTGCCTTCTCGCCCGCCACCGCCGGTCTCTCCGTCATCGCCCTTGCCGGTGCCCTCCTTCCCTTCCTTTAAATGGCCTAGCCAACCATCTTTTCCTGGTATCAGGAATTCAAGATGGATCGACGAACCTTGCAAAGGCGATTTTACCCCCCGTTTGACCTCCTACCTGCCTTGTTCCGTTCGCCTCTTACTTTCGCTTTCTTCTACTTCAAACATCATCATGTTGCCTGTCCATACTTGACTAAAACCAACCGTCACTTTCGTTTCGTTTCTATGATTCGCTCTTCCGAGCTTTTCCTTTTTGGAAGCCGGATTGCATCTGCTCTTTCTTTTGGTCTTGCAATACCACCATGAACTTTGCCTATCAATCCTCCGTGCCAATCCAATGTTTGTGAGCAGACCCCGAGACGCCCTTCTGCCTGCATTACGAAGCTTTTCCGGAGATGTGCCATGTGCCTGAGTGTAAGCATGCGCAGATAGACGGACACGATCAAGGCGGTACAGCACGCCGAACGGGGCGGAATGGCGCAGTGCTCGCGAGATAGAAGTTGAGCCATTTGTCCCGCTATACGAGGAGGATGGCGATGAAATCTCTCTCTCTCTCTCTCTCTGTGGCCCGCGGACGCGCCGCAGGGGCCACCTCTCTCTTTGTGTTTTGGGTTTTCTTTTTCCTTCGATTCTTCTTTCTTCGGCGCACCTGGCCACTCATCTGAGACTTGCGACCTTTGCGCGCCCCTGGACCCGTGATTTTCAGAGACACGGCAATGCGATTTTTCTATTTTCAATTCAAACGGGGAAGCGGAAAGAACGATCCAAGTGAGTGCCTGCGACACTCTTGGTCTCTGCAGAGTCCATACAGTACTGTACATACTTTACAACGATGCCGAAGCGTGCAGCAAACTGTGCTTTGCGCACAAATAATGAGAGAGGGAGTTGTGTGTTTGCTTCATCCGTTGGCCGCGAGGTCAAAATGAGGCTGTGCTTCGATTTCATTCTTTTGCTCTCTTATCCGAGCAGATCGACTCAGAGACCCTTCCCTTCCCCCAAACGCGCGTCGCTGTTCTGTTGGGTGTGAAATGTCGTAATGGCACCGCGATAGGGGTTGGATGCAGGCGGAATTCAAGCCGTAGCAATTCAAATTCGTCCTGCAGGTCGATGTAGGCTTCGATCTGCTGCATCCAACTCCTCGAATGCTTTCAAATCGTTTCTGTCGGGTGATTCGGAGCGCAAGCTTGTGTGGCTTTCATCATCAAGCAGCGGACCATATAGCTTGCAGCTCGTGATCCGGTTTTTCGCGCTTCGGACGAGGTTGGTGAAGATGTGTGGATCGCCGATTTGCTCAAAAGGGTCGGTGGGTCCTTCGCAAAGACCCTGAGCGCACAGCTCCGTTGCCAAGTAGCTCAAATGCCGCTGGAGTGCACGCAAGCCCAGTGAAATACACACGCGTTGGTAGAGTTCGGCTGTCCTTCGTCGGAAGAGAGACCTCGTGTCAATCTGTCACCAAACACCTTCTCTATAGCGCCTCACCTGCCCAAAAAGGCTGTACACCGTCGAACACAAGCATATCTGATCCTAGAGTGCAAAAGTCGGGCTGCAGCATCCGTCAAGGTGTTGTTGATGTTGATGACGACTGGCTGTGCTCGCCTAGGTCTCGGTCAACTACTGCGATAGTGTCGCCGCAAATGATCCGGACAGATATTGGCAGCGTGGTTGTGACATTCATGCAAACTCAGCTCTGTTGCGACCGAACAAAGGTTTACGCCGGTCAACCCCAAATAGCTGTGCTCAACCCATGCTTGCATTAGGGCATGATGGCATTCGCTTGGTCATGACGACCGGCGGACAACAGAGCTTCGAGTACAAAGTACCATCCAGTACGGCCTGTGCCGGCGACCTAGAGAGTTGATCCAGTCAGCTGAATCCACATTGTCCTGCAGCGGAGCGAAAAGGGCCCACCCTCATCCTGCAGCCAAGACTTGTGCTCGAGCAAATCTAACGAGAGCGCCCACCCATAACAGCGCTGTTCCTTCCTGTTGGAATGGCGATGAGATGGCGATATTGGGCCTGGGTCTTTTCTGAACACACCCATGTCAGCCAGACTGTAGCCTGTGAATGACGATTGATCCGCCCGATGAGCAATCTTACCCCGATACACCAGACAGACGGTCCGCCAATTGACGATCAGGTACAGTGCGACTTTCGATCGGAGAATATGTGCGTGCGTGTTCTGAGAGCGGGAGGCATTGCATTAGAAGTACAGAGGCGGTATACACGGAGCCGGAAGATGGCGAAAAGCACGGATGCGCAAGGATTGATGGTGGAGCTGTGAGTTGGTGAACAACAAGATGGACCAGGAAGCTCGAGTGTTGGCGTCAAAGCAGCTCAGAGTTGCGGCGTGGCGAAGCGGAAAATGACGTTCAATGTGTTGAGGTGATCGTGACGTCCTCGGGCCGTCGGATGGGCGAATCGAGCTCATCGAAGTTGCAAGTAAATGGGGCCGAACCAGTAGGAGAGGATTAGCGGTCCTGTTCGTTTGCAACATCCTCACAAGCGTCGATCCATAGCGAGTAGACGTCGATGGGCTGATCCAAGGGATTCGTGTCTGCTGAGAACTTCTGACCGCAGATCTTGCATGAGAGGTATCCGATTCTTGCCTTCTCGTCACTGTTGGGCGTCGTGTCAGGATGTCGATTATGTAGGAGGATCTGGTCAGCATATTTGGAGCTCGACAGCATCTGTTCGCTTATGAGCTCGGACTTACATCTTGCAGGAGACAGCTTTTTCGTGGTTGCAGAAGAGGCATGTGAAGACCGTATCTGTTATATGAATAGCACCAGATTGGAGAACAGGTCAGTTTTGCGTGCATCACTCCAATCTTCGCAACTGTGAGATGTAACTTACCGAGCGGAGGTGGCCTCTTGGAGCCACCAGGCTTCTTACTTGACGACTTTCTCTTTCCCATCTTGAAGTTGCAGCGACTGTGACGCGGGCCCACGATAGAGTCAAGGCAACGATAAGAAGCTGTGGTGCAAAGGCGGAAATTGCGCAAATGTCAAAAGTTGCTGATGATGTCGCCACCACCCCGCACAAACTTTGACCGACTTCCGCAGATTTCTTTAGCTTAGTAAGCAAGACATAATTCAAATTTGAGCTTCTCGGACTGCAGCTGAGCTCCTCAAAACCTTCTCTGACGCTCGACTGTCCAACACTGCTACCTTGCCACCCTCATCACGCGACACTCGGTCACAAGAACGGATTCCACACCACAGAAGAGCATACAAGATGCCAGTACCGACAAGTCTTGACCGACCCTCGGCAGTTGCCGCTTCTTCGGCAGGGAAGAACATTTGGATAGCTGCCGGAGAAGGAGATCTCGAACGTGTCAAGGAGCGTGTTGATGTCGAGGGTATCTCTCCCGTCGCCGCGGACGAGTTCACCTACACTCCTTTGCATGCCGCTGCATCCTACGGACACTTGGAGATCCTCCGGTACCTCCTCACGCATCCTTCTGCGCCTTCGAATGCTGTCAACACGACGGATTCTGATCTGGACACACCACTGTTCGTCTGCGAGACGGTCGAAAGCGCGCGCTGCCTGATTGAGGAGTTCAAGGCCGACGCTCAGCACAAGAACTCGGAGGGGCTCACACCGGCACAGCAAGCGCTGGAGAACGAGCATGTGGAGCTGGCGCAGTACATCGCTTCCGTCACAGGGGAGTCATTGGAGCAGCAAGATGATGAGAATGACGACGCAGCCGCAGCCGCCGTGGACGAAGATGAGAACGGCGTCCCCCGAGCGACCGAATTGACACCTGAGGAACAGGCCGCAGAGGATGCCAGACTCGATGCACAAACAGAGCAGCTTATGGCGAGAGTCGGAGAGATCATGACAAGGGCCGAGCGGGAAGGATTCGACCCAGAGGATGAATTGCGCACCCTCGTCGGCGAGTCGGTTCTGCGTCAAATTGTCGAGGGTATGAGCTTGCCTGGCAACTCCAATGCCGCTGACACGGCATAGGCTCACGAGCATGCAAGATTGTACAGCTTCTTCGGCCAATGATGGAACGGCCATCACTATACCAATGTGCCAAACGCAATGTCTCAATACTGTCACAAGTTGCGTTTTTCAACCGGATCAGTCACACCGGACATCAACACATCCATTGGAGGGAAAGAGTGTGAGTATGCCTTGATGCTCTGTAGATGAAGAAAGACAGTGTAGCGGAATGACGGGAATAGGGAAAGAGCGTGCTCGGCGGCCAAGCGAAGTCAGCCACACAGTGAAATCGAAAGTTTCCGATGGAAGGGACGGTAAAGAAACTGGTGCACACGATGTCCAAGAACGATCGTACCGGCGTTAGTACGATTAAATGTCTGTCGTCGACGGTGTTTTGTCGACGATGTGTGCGATGCTTGCTTGCATTGATGCTTCGGCGTGCGCATCTTCAGGATTGGCCCCTTCGATGCCTTCTTTGCTGCTGGGTCGCTCAGCTTGGCATCGATGGGATGATGTGGGACGCGATGTCGATGGAATCAAACACTTCCCTTCCATGTCGAGGATCGGAAGATCCTGCGGCATCCCTGCATCAGGTGACGAGGTCGGACTGAGCCCTGTGCCTTCGAGAATCGATTCGGATCGGCTCATCTCGATGATTTCTGACGGCGCTGAGGTCTCGAATCTGCTAAAAGGACTTACGCGCTGAGATGCTGCGAGTGTGCTCGCCGAGGAAATTGAGCTCAGTGAGCAGTTCGAGCGCCACTGTCCGAAACTCGATACGGACGGTTTGTGCATGGAGCCGTGATCTCGGAGCAGATTGCGATGATGATGCATAGCGTTCAGCTCTTCATAGTCTTCAACATCTGTCTTTGGTCGCGTCGTGGCACTAGAAGGTCTAGATCTGGTGGCGTCTGACTTGACCCGCCCGTGTACGCGGAAGGGGACCTTGCCGAACGGGGTGGCAAAGTATGCTTCTTCCGTTGCTGCGGCGCTTGTTGGCTCTGTATCTTCGAGCGTCTGTGCGTCATCACCGAGCCCTGTAGAAGAAGCAAAAGCTAGACTCTGAGCTGACTCGGCTTGCTCGGTGGGAGACAGCGTTGCACTGCTGTCTTTACTCTGCGCGGAAAGCGGTTCTTCCACCTCCTTCGAATAACCTAGCAGGCTTTGCGATGCCGGAATACCAGGTCGACTTCCGCCAGCCTCGAGGAGGGATGCACGATTCTGCTGGTCCGAGCCTGCTTTCCGGGCAACAGAGCTCAGTGACATAGCACGATTCTTGAAGGCAAAGAGCATAGAGCGTGGGGCCGTGGGAAGTGGCTCTTCGTCCGAGACGTCGAAGCTGAGGGAAGGGTCGAAGGAACGCCAGAAGATGCAGAGGACGATCAAAGAACCGAAGAAACAGATTGACCACGAGGCCGAAAGATTGCCCAGAACATTGATCGAAGAAATCTTGTTGTTGCGGGCGCCATCATAAGCAGCGATAGCATAGACGGAGGAAGAAGCGAAGAAGCAGATGATGGCCACGCTGATTCCGTAGTACTGAACGTTGAGGTTTCTGTAGAGACGTTCAAGAGTCTGGGTCCGTCGTTGTTCGACGGTCTTGCCCGCCGTTGTACGAACTTGAGGGCGAGCGTCCCCGGCCTTCATTGAAGGGAAGACGCGACTAGTCGCAGCGTCCACAACATCCCCTCGCTGCGGGTCTTCGAGGGTCCACGCGTCCTTTGAGCCGCTCCGCGCCGAGGAGATGTGAACGACAGGCTTGACAAGAGTTTCCTTCGTCCTTGCAATCTTCAGCTGCTGTCTGATTCGCAACAGTGTGTGCGCACCGACGGGCACATACACGAGCAGGCAAATGAACGCCCACACGTTCCAGCAAGTGAAGGCTATTGCCATGTACCAATATGCCTTGGTCACGTCGAGCCAAAGCTCGAGAGCTTTGGCATGGATCGTTGAAAACATGGCATCCGGGATAGGGCCTCTTTGAGCAAATTCGGCAGCGCGTCGCCAAACGTGAAAATCATCAAAGGCGGTGTTTTGCGTGCGAGCTGCTAAGATGGCAGGAGGAAGAATGCTGGCTAGCTGCAAGAAAGGCACAAAGTAGCAAGCGATGTTGAAAGCCAAAGGGCTCAAAATGAGCCTTGGTCGACTGCCCTCCTTTTTGAGCGTCAAAGCGTCCGGGAAAGCGCTGAGGACGCCGAATGCGGTCCACCAGCCTCCGAGCCAGAGAGGAAACCATACGAGGATCTTCCACAGAAAATAGTGTCGCTGGAAGGCTTGGATGCGATAGTATTGGACCGTTATATAGGCGTAAGCGCTCCATGCGATGGCAAAGACCGCTTGACAAGCAAGGAAGGCCATGACTGAGTTAGGAATGACGAAAGTGCCACTGGCGACGGGCCAGATCTTGAGGAACCAAGCTCGGCGCTGCAAGATGCGGCGGGCGACTACAAAGCTCGCCGGGATAGTTAAGGTTATGACGAGTCCCATAGAGATCCAGATCTGTACGTAGAAGCCATCTTGAATGTGGGGATTGAACAGACAGGTGATAAATTCGAGCAACTGGGCAGTGTCGACATTTTTGTCGTTGGTAGCTGGAGGCAGCAGGGAGAGCGGCAGATCGGAATCGAAAGGTCGTAACATGTTGTGAAGTCCTTGAAGCCGGAACAATCCGCCCAGCTGCGAGACACGAGGAGCGGCAAGGTGTTCGAGGTAGTGATGGGCGAAAGCGGAATCGAGAGAACGTTGAAGAGGTGATTTGATGAGCAAGTCCTGGCTAAAGGCCCTGCAAAAGGAAGCGTGGTCTTCAGGACCGGCGAATTGTATTCTGATAGCGACCTCCCCAGGTCGGATAGGGGCGCCTAGCCACTCTGCTATGGGAAGTCCTCGAAAGCTGCGACTGTCTCAAACTGGTGAGCAGAGGTCGAGTAGTTGTTAATGAGGAAGCTCGAGCAGGCGCGTGAGAGATTGTTCGACAAAGATTATGCTTCAGCATCACTGCAAGATGGGGATGCGTGACCATCATGGCCTGTGGTACATACATATATCCAAACAGAATTTGGCAACAAGGGTTCTGGGGATTGTTTCGCACATGCAATGTCCTGTCGACACAGAAATTGTTCGTGATTTGCCTCTGCTTTGCTTGCTTGCATCTTCCAGGTCGTTTGAAGAACAAGTCACCTCATTTTTGCAAGGCTCACAGCCCAGGGCATCGTGGGTGCATGCTGATGAGGGGTCCCTGCTCATCCAAGTCCTTGGCACGTCAAAAGCGCGAAACACTGCGGAGCACAACTCAGTCTGTCATGCTTCAGTGCGGACCGTGCATCGACACCACTGCTTGGGCCACTCAGATTTGCTTGTTCGTGACGTGTCTCCAAGAGAAGCGCTTAACGGTGTGGCAGGCACTAGAAAAAGGATGAGAGCACTTGCTGGACTCTGGAGGTCCGCAAGTACCCAACGTTGTAGCGAGCTATCGACGCCAGGTTTCGGCACCAGCTAAAAGAACAGAAGACAACAGTCTACCCATTGTGGTCAAGGTGCTCGCAGGACATGTCGACAGCTTGGATCGTTATGGCGTCTAGAAGATGAGGCCATGTCTCTTCGCTCAGCAAACGCGATTCGAGAGGTAGGTACAAATACTGGTCAAATGGCTTGTGTCGTCAAGATACTTGAAACCTTTTCCTCGATCAAGCCGGCGAACTTCGATTTATCCCTCGCTTCTCTTGGTACGATCCCGTCTGTCTCTTAGCCGCGCTCGGGGCCACAGCCTCTTAGGCTCACAATGCTAGAGCCATGTCGGGCACGGTTCTCTCGATGCACATGTTTATGCACAATGTATTGTCAGGGCTAGTTTGCTCTGGAACAGTGCGCGAGCCGAACGTATCATTTGTTTGAAAGCCGCAGCTCAGTAGCAGCGCTGCGGTTTGAATGATGCCCATCCTCCTGCACATCCGAGAGCAAGCTGTCAGACCGACTCAGAATCAGAGCTTGCCGAACTAACAAATATTCGGCGAGACGCTTGGACCTCTTAGCATGCAAACCCAGGATACTGAGGTCGATAGTGCATCTACTGGTGACCTTCTTTTTCACAGCTATGAAACAAAGCGTGAGAACAGACTGGCAGCGCTTCACATCCGAGGCGAGGAAGACATGGCCGGGATCAGAATGCGCCACTGCGAGTATCCGAACGCATCCTTCATTTGTACACATTGCTAGCTGGAAGGATTGCTTACAGCACAACACCCGCGTGTGCACACACACAATACGTTGATACTGGATGATTTCTTTTGATTCACACGCCTGAAAACAGGCGCAGAAGCGGATGTAAAGATGACGATGAAAAACTTGCGTAGATCCGAGCGTCACAACTACGAGTGAGGTGATTAGGAAGAAATAAAGAGGTAAGACGTCTAGAGCTCGTCGTGACCGTAGTTGAGGGGCTCGTCGTCGCCGCCAGCAGCGCCACCCTGGTAGATCTTGGCAGTGATGGGAGCAACGGCAGCCTGGAGCTCGCTGAGCTGCTCCTCAATGTCGGAGCCCTCTGCGGTCTGGCTGTTCTCGTCGAGCCAGGCTTCAGCGTCCTTGAGGCTCGACTTGATGGCGTCCTTGTCCTCCTTGTCGAGCTTGCCGCCAAGACCCTCCTTGTCGCTGAGCTGGCTTCGGAGCGATGCGATGAAGTTCTGCAGGTTGTTGAGAGCCTCGATACGCTTGCGAACAACCTCGTCCTGCTCGGCAAACTCCTCAGCCTCGGCTACCATGCGCTCAATCTCCTCGGGCGACAGACGACCCTTGTCGTTCGAGATGGTGATCGACTCGGACTTGCCAGTACCCTTGTCGGCGGCGGAAACCTTCATGATTCCGTTGGCATCGAGCTCGAAGGTGACCTCGATCTGAGGAGTGCCTCGGGGAGCAGGGGGAATACCGGTAAGCTCGAACTTGCCGAGCAAGTTGTTGTCCTTGGTCATGGAACGCTCACCCTCGAAGACCTGGATGAGGACAGTGTTCTGGTTGTCGGCGGCAGTCGAGAAGATCTGCGACTTCTTGGTGGGAACCACGGTGTTACGGGGGATAAGCTTGGTCATGACACCACCGTTGGTCTCGATACCGAGGGTAAGGGGGTTGACGTCGATCAGGACGACATCACCGAGAGACTCGTCACCGGCAAGAACACCACCCTGGACAGCAGCACCCCAGGCGACAGCCTCATCGGGGTTGATACCCTTGGAGGGCTCGCGGCCGAAGTACTCCTTGAGCATGGCCTGGACCTTGGGGATACGAGTGGAACCACCGACAAGCACAACGTCGTCGATCTCGTCCTTCTTGACACCAGCGTCCTTGAGGACCTGCTCGACGGGCTTCATGGTCTTGCGGAAGAGGTCCATGTTGAGCTCCTCAAACTTGGCACGGGTAAGAGTCTCGTCAAGATCGTTGCCCTCGAAGAAGCCATCGATTTCGATCTTGGTCGACATCTGGCTCGAGAGAGTGCGCTTGGCACGCTCAACCTCGCGCTTCAGCTTACCGACAGATCGCTTGTTGGACGAGGCATCGAGGCCAGTCTTCTTCTTGAACTGCTTGAGGATGTAGTCGGAAACACGGTTGTCAAAGTCCTCACCACCAAGGTGAGTGTCACCAGCGGTAGCGAGCACCTCGAAGACACCAGAGTCGATCGAGAGAAGCGAAACATCGAAGGTACCTCCACCAAGATCGTAGACGATGATCTGGGACTCGCCGTCCTTCTTGTCGAGACCGTAAGCGATGGCGGCAGCGGTGGGCTCGTTGACGATTCGGAGGACGTTGAGGCCAGCGATGGTACCAGCGTCCTTGGTGGCCTGACGCTGGGCGTCGTTGAAGTAGGCGGGGACGGTAACGACGGCGTGGGTAACCTTGTGGCCAAGGTAAGCCTCGGCGGTCTCCTTCATCTTCTGGAGAACCATAGCCGAAACCTCCTCGGGAGTGAAGACCTTCTTTTCGCCGTTGACGGTGACCTGGATAGCGGGCTTGGAGTTCTTCTCGACGAGCTTGAAGGGGAGGTGCTTGGCATCCTTCTTGAGGTCGGACTCGCCCCACTTGCGACCAATGAGACGCTTGGCGTCAAAGATGGTGTTTTCGGGGTTCTGGGCGGCCTGGTTCTTGGCAGCATCTCCGACGAGACGCTCGGGGGTGAAGGCGACATACGAGGGGGTGATACGGTTTCCTTGGTCGTTGGTGATGATTTCGACACGTCCGTTGACCTGTGCACCGACACACGAGTAGGTAGTTCCAAGATCAATACCAATGACAGTTCCGTATTCGCTGCGCTTGTCAGCAGCAGCTGCGACACCCATGCCGCCAGCAGAAGAGCCGGGGGCCATGAAGGCCGAGAAAGTGAGAAGAGCGAGGATGGCCATGATGATGGTCATGAAGGCGGGACGGGAGATGCCGGTGGCACGAGCAGCCTTGCGGCGCTGTACCAGCGCAGTTGTGCGGCTGGCGAGAACCATTTTTTCGTGTACTTCCGACTGTGACAATCGATGATGGCACGGGTGGAAGAGGAAAAACGAGGTTAGAAGATGCTTTTGGAGGACGAGACAGGATGCTTGTGGGTATCAAGATGTGGAAGCGACACTGTATCGAACAGGTCTAGCTAGCGAGATTGCGCAGAGTGGAAAAGCTGGTTGTCCTGGCGTGACAGAGAGGGGGTATGATGTACGAGCAGATGGCGATCGCTACGATAGCTTGCAAAAGAAGCGGTCGGCGTCGGCCAGGTGGCTAGCGTTGCGCGGAACGGGATCGAGTAGGGCAGTGGTTGGAGAAGAGAGAGAGAAAGAGAGAAGACTTACGAGACTCGGTAGTATTTATCTTGAGGGGGAGAAGGGTTGATGGTGTGAGGGGTAGAGGAGGACAAGAGGTTCTGACGACGTCTTGAATGGGCGTGAGCTGAGAACGCAGATGAGCTGGAAGCTTCTGTGTGGCCGACTAGTGTCGACGTGGACGACTGGACTGGGACTGGTGCTGTGCTGTGCTGTGCTGTTCTTTGCTGTGCTCTTGACGGGGCTGAGTGCGTGTTGCATCGTGTCGGCCAATAAACTGTGTGTCTTTCCAGCTCATCGCTTTCCCCGGGTCTGTGCGCTCTGCTGCCCAGTCTTCTTGAGAAAGGAAAAAAGCGCCAGCCGCTCTTCTTTGCTCGCCTTGCCTCATTTCGCTACGCCTGGCTCCTCTTTCGGAATTTCCTTAGCCTTCTTTGCCACGCCAGCTCAGCACCTCATCGCTGTTCGGTTCGGCTGTCTCTCCACCCACTTGCCATCCACACTACTCTGACAGAAGCTCCACCGTCGAGTCGCACCACTTCATATCGACGTCGCACGAGGACTGCCTTCCACATCATCGCGAACCCTTGTCACAGACATTGAAAAGCTGCTTGTGGTCCATCTAGCAAAGTGCACTGTTTGTCCTTCCAATAAGAAGCAGTGAGAAAGAGAGCTCAATTGTGTACAAGCGAAGCGAGAAGAGAGTCGTCTTGACTGGGCGGCGTTGAGACACAGGTTGTCTCTCGCAGCTGGGCGGCAATCTAGCCTCTTCTTCCAAAGTTCATCTCTCTGAAAATGGTCGTGACGTGGAAGTACCGGAAAGCAGCACAAAATTAGACACGCGTCGGATCCGGCTCGAATCGCCGATTTCCATTAAAGCAATTTGTAACGCAGGCAGCCCGATTGAATTGGCATCATCACGCCACAGCCTCACTCTCATGTAGATGCTTGTCAAGCTGAGAAATGCTCTGCAATGCCCACGGAATGTTGAGAATGTATGTTGTACAGTTAGATAATAGCTCTGACCCTTTTGGCACCGGCGCCAGCGCCGGCTCTTCTCTTTTTGAAGAGACCCCCGCCTGCACCTTTTCCACCGTCCCCCTCTTCCTTGACTGCTGACGGTGTTTTGCTTTCATCCTCTTCCTCCTTCTTTACTACTAGATTCGGTGATGCAGAGGCATTGGTGTCATTTTCTGTCCGCCTGCCTGAACCTGACGTGGTTGGATCATCCGGCTCGTTTTTCATGGAACCGGCAATGTGAGCTAGCGCTTCCTTCTTGAGGCCCGGAAGCCGCGATGGATCCTGCCCATCGGAATCATCGGTGCGTGGCCGTTTTCTAACCTTGATGGTACTCAGGCCGTCTTCGTCATCGCTATCATCGAAACGAGCTACCTTCTCCTTCATGCGGAAAGACCTCGCCTTGTCACGGTCCGATGTTTCGCTCGCCAAAAATGTTGATGTTGAAGAGGCATGCTGCAACGGCTGTGCTGGTTCGACTGACTCCCATTCACCAGCTTGGGCCACCGGTTGTGTCGCCTCCCTGTTCGGCTCGTCTATCGACTTTGTTGGTTGACGAGATGGACCTGGCACTGGCCTGGGCTGAGCGGATGCCGAGGAAACGGCAGAGGTTGCTGGTGACGAAGATGGTATCGTCGGCGTTAAAGCAGACTGATGTCCCAAACCTTGATCCTTTGCATAGCTTTCTGCTGCTAGTGCTTCGATTCGCGCCATTTCCTTCCTGGTTTGTTCTGCATCTTTGCGCTCCTGTTCTCCTTTGCGATACAGGTCTTGAAGCGCCTTCTCTACATTCCGCTTGTGACGAAGTCCTGATTCGTGATGTCTCTTTGATGGAAGGTCGTCGTTGATGGTAACGTCGCAGTACTTGCACGTCCATCTCTTGCGAGAGATCCAGACGTCCGCCATGATGGTAGCCGCTGTCTGAAGATGAAGCAAGGAAGCAAAGGTGAGGGTGTCTTAGATGCAGAAGAGCGGTGATGGGTCTCACATTTGATGTGGAGGGGGAAAAGATTTCCGTTCAAGAATATAAGCCGGATGCGCCAATCTGTGACTTCCAAGGAATTGGACCCTGCGCAAAGCTGGAAGGCTGATGGGATTGCATGCCGATCAAAGGCAGTGAAAGCGCACATACGAAAGCCTGCATCCACCAAAAGTGTTGCGTCAAGGGTCTTGCGCTCGCTAAGAAGTTGATATAGACAAGGGTCTTGAGAACGTTCGAGAAGACGTGGGCCTATTATACAGTGTACAGTACTGTGCATCCTTTCCTTCCTCTCTTCCGACACCTCATCTACACTCACCTGGCTCAGTTCTCTCCTCATTCCCATCACATCTAGAAGTAGCTCTCTTCGCCTTCGTGGATTCAACCTCGATCGACTTCAGTGGCACCCGTCCCTCATTCACGCGAAATGAAGAAGGACACCCCTCCCTCTCCGGGAAGCAACCCATCGCTTCTGCGACGTCTCAGCCAATTCGTCCAGCCAGGTCACTCTTCTGCCTTTCAACCAAGAGCGAAGGGATCTTCCGAGTCGCCTCTCACACCTCTCGCGACCCTATCAAAGGATGATGCCACCGTCAAGTCGGTGTGGCTCGACTGCGATCCAGGACATGACGATGCCATGGCATTGCTCATGGCGCTTCACCACCCGTCCTTGGAATTGCTTGGAGTGTCCACTGTAGCTGGCAACGCTGGCGGACGCGATACCTTCCTCAACGCTGTCCGTCTCATGGCGCTGTATCGAGCAGACCCGTCTATACCTGTCATCCGTGGCTCTGACTGTCCGCTGGTCAGGGAGGTCAAGGTAGACGTTGGTATTCATGGCGAAGGCGGCCTAGGCGGTGTGCAGGGTCTTCCTTCCCTCTCATCTCCTCTGTGCCAGCCTTGGCTCCAGCCTTCCCATCCCAAGACGAGTTCGCCCACAACTGGCCCGGAACCTTCCCTCTTCCTCTATACGCTCTCCACACTCCTGACTCAGCGACTCAATGCAGGCAAATCACCTATCCATCTGGCGGTAACGGGTCCAATGACAAACGTGGCGCTCTTCATCCGATGCTACCCGCACCTCATCAAAGGCATTGAGCAGATCGTGCTTATGGGTGGCGCGGCCGGTGTGCGCGGCAACCGGGGCCCCCTTGCCGAGTTCAATATCCTCAATGATCCCGAAGCCGCTTCTATCGTCTTCAACACTGACATCAAAGTAGTTATGGCTGGTCTCAACGTCACACACCAGGCCATCTTCACTGCAGAGCTTCACGATCGACTTCTCTCCGGTAAAGCGCGTTCTCCATCGTCGCGTAGACAGTCTAGAGCTGCATTCAGTCCCATCTCGCCCACGCAGTCACCTGCCGCTTCGCCCATCACCACGACATCCGACCTGTCGTCCGTGCCACAGGCCGGACCCAGTGATCTCAAGAGGATGCTCAGCTCTACACTTACGTTCTTTGCCAAAACGTACGCATCTGAGTTTGGCTTTACTCGAGGCCCGCCCGTCCACGATATGCTGGCCATCGCATACATCATCGACCCCACCCTTTTCTACCGCAGAGTGCCGTCTCCCGGTGATGTTCCCAACGTTGGCATGTTTGACGCTGATCCGCACAGCAACAAGGACCTTTATGCGACATCGTCGGCCAGGTCACGCATGCAAGAGGGCAACTCGCTGGGGCTGGACCCATCTGCTGTCGGAGGCAGCAATGGCGAAACTAGCGACGTTTCTGAGGCGGCAGCTACCGCAATCGATACAAACGGCCATCAAGGCACACCACCAAAGCGATATCGTGTCGACGTCGAGTGTAGCGATGGACTTGCCTGCGGTGCCACCGTTGTTGACTTCTGGGGTGACCGGGTGGAACACGACGGTTGGGGAAGGGGCGGTAGAAATGTCGAGGTGCTCGAAAACCTGGACTGCCCCCGCATGTGGGATATCTTCTTCCAAGTGGTGGAACGAGCCGAGTCTCACATCGCCAACGGTGCTGCAGTACGTGACGCTCCTGCTTCCAATCACGAAGCTGCCGACGCTCATTCTGGCCCAAGCTCACCCACAAGATCACCCACCAAGGCCTTTGGTACGATGCGACTGGAGCCCTAACCAGGCTCGAGTAATTCCACTCAAATCTGAGGCAGACGCACAATGTCGCTTTCTCATCGGGCTTCGAGTTTTGCACACTAGAGATGCTTTCATTCCAGATGGTTGTAGAGCTAGACACAATGCTACAGCTATTCCGAGACGTGTGCTTCTGTATCAGCAGTAAGGAGAAGAGTGTTGAGGACTGCAGCGAGGCGAAGACCTGCCTTGGCGAGTTGCTTGTGAATGACCTTGTCGCTGAAGACGGTGAAGGGATCAAGACAAACAAAAGTCAGCGTTGCGGCTCTGGTCAGAAGTCCTCGGCACATATGGAGTCTTGAACTTACCGTTCGATGCGGCCAACATACTCGGGTACGTCCAGCTCTGGTTCCGGCAGTGGAATTGGTGAAGGGTGAGATCCACCGGTCTGCGGTGGGGTCGGTTCCCACGTTGGCACTGGCGAAGCGAAGGCATAATCGCACACAAGCGAGTGCATCGGCTTGGTCCATTCATAGGGGCAGATCGGCAGATCCGTATCGTCGATTCGGTGCGGATCTTCCATGTCGTTGACAAAGGCGAGCTGACCCTCTCCATCATGGATCAATCCGTCAGTTCCCACGCCGCTTCCCTGACAAGCGGGCCAAGTAGCCGACTCTTCCTTCCACCAGCCATTGTCCGTCTGACCACGAATTGCCGGCTGTCCGAGGCCCTCCTTGAGGATGTATCGGATGAGCGGATCGTATCGTGCTCCGACCAAAGCGCTCTCGATACGTCCCGATGGCAACCTTGTCGTGTAGTTGGACAGCTCTCGGATTTGCTTATCGATCAGAAGAGTATCCCATACCGTATGCAATCGAGCCTTGCGCCCCTCGAAATGCACCCAGACATCGTTGCCACCGCGTGCACGGCCCGTAAGATGAAGTGGCTGATGCGCATCGCCAAAGAGGTGCACCATGAAGCGCAGAGCCATGTCGCGCTCCCATCCCGATTCGGTCACAACACGCGATGTGTAGTTGACAAGCGAGGTGAGCACATTGCTCTGCGAAGTCCAGCCAGTCTCACCGTAGAAGCATTGCTTGGGAGGATGGTCGTCGACTGGATTGACGTAGTGCAGTTGACCACTCCAAGGATAGCGCGAGCGAATGGTGTCGGGCCATCCGGCAAGGACGGCAAGATGGCAGTGCTCGTGCACCTCTTTGGTTTCTGATGCTGGCCAGTGAGAAGGATACCGGGTGTAATTGGGCAAGATGGAACAGAGCTGCTCTCGAATAGCTGGATGAAGTTGCGTCTGGGCGATGGTTGCGACAATCTGATGTCCCACAATACCCCAAGCGCAAACCGAGGGCAGAAGACAAAGAGCAGTTGCTGCAAGGACCTGCAAGCATCCCAACCTCATCTTGATTATGTTGTCGCGCAGAATGTGGTGGGCATTACGGTAGCGAGATGAAGTTGGTCTTGTGAAGCCACTGAAGTTTGCTTTGCTTGTGGCCCGTGTCCAAAGTGCAGCTCCAAAACCCCTGTTCAGGGTCCAGTGCACTGCCAAGATGCATAGGTGCAGCCGAACTGTCAATTGCCTCATCTCCCGCATACGCTCGAAACTCAGCGCGTCTTGGGATCGTCTTTCTCAACGTGGGAAGAGAGCATCTGCCACCTTGATCTTCTGTCCTACCCTCCATCGTCATATCTCGTCTCCATCACATCCACACTGCTCGCCTCACCACCGCTTCATACAATGGACGAATACGAGGATCACGAGGAGCTCGACGACTGGAATGATGCGGACGATTACGAGGACGATAATGATCGCTACTGGGGGTACGACGAAGACGATGTCCTGCCAGACGACGATCGGTTGGATGAAATGGCAGAGTACATAGGTCTATCAACAACCAGGGACCATCCTCGCTTGCCCTATGGTACGCTTCGTGTCATGGAGGATGATGAGCATGTCATGATCTCTAAAGTCCTAAGTGACATCAAAGATACCAAGGGTCGTCATCATCAACTCGACCTGTCATTCGCCTATCTGGGAGACAAAAGCATGGAAAAGGTCTTCGAGACACTGCGCGATGGCTTAGAAGTTACTTCTGAAGAGGAGCAGCCAGTCAATGCTTGCAAGAATGACGGCGAAGAGCCTCTTGCTCAACGTGAATGGCTTCAATTGGTGGCGCCACTGTCTCGAACCCTTAAATTGCATCACAAACCGTCATATGACAACTTTCGGCTGCTCGAACTGGACAGGAATGACCTCACAGCCAGTTTCTTGCCGGTGCTTTGCAAGTTCTTGACGGATAATCTGACTCTACATACTCTCAGTCTCAAGGGCAACAGGCTTGACAACGACCCCGAGGGCTTTTCGAACTTTGCCAGAGCACTGGGGCGATCAGGACTCAGACACCTTTGTCTGTCTTCGAATCCGATCATGCATGAATCTCTGACGGCTTTCTTCGACTGTCTCCCTCCAGAAGGCACAGCTTTGGAATGCCTCGAGCTTTCGAACGTGCTCACAGACGAGCTTTCGGACACAGTGACGCCGGAAGATGACGCTTTCATCGCTGCCAAGGCCGCAGCCAGCTATATCGCCGATTCGCAGCGCTGTCGAGGCATACATACACTTCTTCTGAACGGCAACGGCTTTTGCGCCCGAGGAGTTCGAACCATCGTGTCTGCGCTCATTGGTAGCAGTGCATGCATCGCCCTTGACGAGGACGAAGGAGCAGAGGCTTCGCAGATCCGACAACTGCAACGTGATCCTCTCTTTGTAACCATCTCTCGCGAAAAGCTGAGACGTCCAAACCGATCCCTCGAGGTTCTCGAGCTTTCCGGAAATGTGCCGCAAGGGTGGAAGCAGGAAGACCCTCAAAAGGAGCTCGAAAAATTTGACGACATGCGAAAGCGTTACGCTTCGATCCCTTTAGCCGACATCGAGGCTATCGTCTCCTATCTAGATATTCGGGCACGACGGATGAGGATGCAGAGCAGCGACACGACGGATGAAGCAGTCCCTCTCGAAGTGTCACGCCATTTGTCAACGATTGAAGTTACATTGGACGAGTGGGAGAGCGACTTCCAAGAGGCTGCCGAGTTCGGTGCTGGCCTGAGTGCGAGCAATTGGCAAGCCTTGAAAAAAGCGCGACTGGATGCCAACAAGGCTGACGGCGAGCGTTGTCGAAGAGCTGCCTTAGCGCTACTACGTGTTGCTAGAGTACTGGGCTGCCGAGTCAAGGCCGCCCCTGTCACAAGCCTGGAGTCATCCCGGTCGAACAAGGACTCGTCGGACTTCAGGTTCTTTGACTTGCCGCCCGAACTGCGACTGCTTGTCCTGCGCCTCCTGGACGAAGACGACAGCCTGTCTGCACACCAATTCAGCAACGTCATCAGCTTCGCTTGCGATCCCAGCACCATCGGCTACGGCGAAGTAGAGTACGACTGGTCTCAGATACTTAAGTCGAACGACGGCATTGCGGCTGGTTTGGAAAACAGTGCGTCGGCGACACTCCCTGCTGAGAGGTGGTCTTGGAGCGAGTGCTTCCAGCTTCGTGCCCCGCCTAGAGATTGGGACGCTGACCTGCTGGATGCCTCTGACGAGTATGACATGCTCCGCCCACGCTCAAGTGAGCAGAGTTGGCAGTACTCGACCGAAAAACCCGGCATGTACGCTTTTCTCGAATCTACACTGACTCAGAGGGCAGAAGCCTGACCCGCAACATGGTTCTCTTAGCATACCTGTGACCACAGCTCCCTGATACCCATCAACGCACTGCTTCATTGTTTCTTCCATCTCGGTATCCTGCGACGCAGCCAAGTTTCACTTTGGATCGAGATGTCATGCCGAGGGGCAGCACTTGCATCCGTCGCTCATCCGCGTAACAAGCCTGAACGCAAGGTGTGTGCTGCGTGAGAAAGTCTTTTAGATTGCCACAAACCAAAGTGATGCTGTATGAACGAAGGATAGCCTACCAAACAAGATGCAATCTAGTGGTGGGCGTGACCGTGCTTGGAAGTGTCGAGCTTGTATCCGACGAGCGATCTTCGGCCGATCATCTCGCCGATGGTGAAGATTCCGTAGGCCTCGACGGCGTAGATGCCGACCTTCTTCCAGTCGCCCTTGGTGAGGAGCTGGGTCCAGTAGGACTTGTCGGTGACCTTGGACCAGATTTGGCGGTATGCCGAGGTGATCGAGTGGAGCGAGGTGGGTGGAGCGAGGCCTTCGGCGACGTAGACCTGCTTGGCGATGTTACCGGCCACCGAGAGGTTGTACTTGATGGGTTCCGAGTAGCCTGCGATGCAGAAGACGGAAAGCGAAGCAACAGATTGGTTGAGATGGTGTGGAAAGTGCGGTCAGCAAGATGCTTCCAGATTGGCCTGGCAAGAGAAAGAATGAAGCAATGGTGGTCTTTGTGGTACGTTTACCGCTTCCTAGCCAGAAAGCAGAAGATCTACAAGACAAAGCAGCACTGAGCCGACCCGTCCATGTCCTCCTGCATTTTAGGCTAGTCTGCATACGTATCCATGATGGCAACATTGCGATGTGCTCCGGCTGGGGGATACCTACCTCCAAGGAGACCCTCTACACGCTTGAGCGCGGGGCCACCGAGCTCCTGAGCCTTCTTGGTGATATCGTTGATAGCGGACGAAGCCTGCTCCTTGGCAGCGGCACGGCTGGTGGTGGTGCTGGAAAACTGGCGACCCTGACGGGCGATGGTGCGAGCTGCTGTTGATCGTGCGAACATGATGACGGATTATGCAAACGACGAAAGAGGTGATGGACAAGGCTTGAAGAGAGGAAAGGATGGATGATGGCGACGAGCGTTTGAATTTGGAGTCAGTGTGGCACACTGGACTGCTGCTGGTGATGGGAGCTGCTGCTGCAGTCGCTGATTGCGTGCGGGTTTGCTTTCGTTCGTTCGCCTTGTGGTCCACCGCACTTTCTTCTCAAAATTTCGGAAGACAAGGCGAGGCGAGGCGAGACGGATCCGACACAAGGGTCAAAACGCCCCAAGATCGGCGGCTCCTCTAGAAGTTGGAAAATTCGCCCTTACATCGGGCTCAGCCGGGCCAATTTTGTTACCAAGTTCAGAGTGTGAGACTTTCTTTTTGCACAAATCAGTTAAAAAGATCTGCTTTAATCACGTGTCCTCATTGTCCGCGACGAAGGGGGTCGAGGCGCTAGGCTGCACTGCATTTTGGGAACGAGCGTGAGAGTGCGCGTCTGGTTTCCAAAAGTGTTGGTTTCCACAGGGGCGTTTGAGCCCCTTTTTCCGGACTGCTGAGAGCCAGCAAGTCCCACTGCACAAAGCCAAAGCACGTACTGTACATACAGTAACCTAACTTTTGAGAGGCGCAGCAGGTGCAGGCGAAAGGCTCACCAGGCAAAGTCTGAGACACACCAACACACTTGCACAACCGTCCCTCTTTTGGTGGAGTTCAACATCGCCTTTTTGCTATCTTTAACAACTGTCATCCATCCTCCCATCACCACCACAACAACCTACGATACATCGATACACAATGGTAAATCTTCAACACGCACTAGCTCATCCTATACCTATAGTCCTCACTGACATCTGTTCTCTTTGCTGGTACTGGTATGACAGTCTGACGCAGAATACAAGGAAGCATTTGCTCTCTTTGACAAGAAGGGAACCGGTACCATCTCGCGCGAGTCTCTCGGCGATCTCCTCCGTGCATTGGGTCAGAACCCTACCCAGGCCGAGGTCGCCGACTTGGCCAACGCCGCACCAAAGGACATTGACTACGCGTCTTTCCTCAACATCCTCAACCGACCAAACGGATTCAAGCCTGCGGGGACCCCAGAGGAATTCATCCGCGGCTTCCAGGTATTTGACAAGGATGGCAACGGTTTCATCGGTGCAGGAGAGTTGAGATATGTGCTCACAAGCTTGGGCGAGAAGCTCAGCGATGATGAGATGGATGAGCTGCTCAAGGGCGTTCAGGTTCACCCGTAAGTGCAAGATAGGCATAGAAGGAAGGGAACTGATGGAGGAAATCCCATGCTGACAGCTGCTTTGGTCTTCCTTGTTGAATGTACAGAGACGGCAACATCCACTACGAGTCGTTCGTCCGCCAGATTCTCAGCCAGTAAAATTTCCTGTTACACACCACGAATGGATCCAGTAGAAACATCGTTAGACCGAGCACCCGACCCGCTGGCGTGCAGTCCTCCGACCTAAAGCAGACGATTCATCCGTTCGAGGCAATGCCGCCTTTTCACGACCCCTCTTACGTCCCTTCTCATCAGGTCCCAGGCTGGACCGACTGTATCACTCTTTCTCTCTCTCACACACCGGTTACTCTTGCTCCTCGCTCCAGACTCGGTTCCGGCTCTGAATACCATTGATTCGTTACTTCAGATGATGACACCCCTTTACTGTGCGTGCTGTTTCGGTGGCGGATGCAGCGGCAAACCTGTGCGCCTATCTTTGCCGCAGACTCTACATCTAGTCGACCTACTTATAGAATCGAGGAGTACGCGCACTAACGTCAAGGATCCCCAGACCAGCTTCTGTTTTCGTTTGCATACTGATACACAATCTCTGAAAGCGCAAGACTGAAATCATGACCGACTGTCCTTCTTGGCCATCCCTTCGTCATGTATGTTACAGACAGACTTGGAAGCAGGCTGAAAGCACATGTACACACACACACACACACACAAACAATCCAGCCCCGACACACATGCGCGTGCGTTTATACACGGTTCAAGACGAGAAGCGGTGTTGTCCAGAATCAAAAAGGTCACAAAATAAGAGTAGAAACACAAGAGCTTGGTCGACACGAACAAAAAGAGAGCACATTCTTTCATCGGCGCTTCACCACAGAGCCCACTTGGCAAGGCTTACTAATCGCCCTTATGACCGCCTCCAGGCAGATGGCTAGCCAAACGGTCGACGAATCCAGGCTGCCTCTCGTTGCCGTTGACGGCGGTGTGGGTGGAAGGAGTGTAGGTAGAGTCTTCCTCGGAGCTGCGGGTGCTTTCTTCCACCTGTGCCAGTTTGCTTGATTCCGAGGCACGGGGTCGGGATTGAGACCTGTTGGGCGAGTCTTTGCCACTGCTGCGTGGTTCACGTGAGCGAGACCTTGAGAGCGAGCGGAGTAGCTATTCACCAGAAGGGAGAGGAAGTATGTCAGTGAGATGGTACAAATCCGGGCTTCATCGAACGGGAGCGCACAGTTCTGGAGAGGTGATGAGAGAAGAGGGTTGAGATTTCTGCGAATCAGAAGTACAAGTTGACGCGGCAACAGGACGTCTTCAAGGCAGAATGCATCAAAAACCAGCTCCCTAGATCATGACAGCCGGATGTGATGCATGTCATTGGGAATTCTCCGGTAAGCCACAGACGGAGCGTAGAAAGGGTATGTCGTATCCAAAAGAAAGGGGGTAACAAGTTCGGGGAACTGAAAGCAAGACAAGACTGCACCATCTGCAATGCTGTCTCGACGGGGGATCATTCTTCACTTACACCTGAAACGCCTCCGCCACCACCTCCACTGCTGCCGTTGGAGCCACGACCACGTCCACGCTCCTCCCCAGCCTCGGAGGCAATGTTTCCGGCACCACCACGACCGGTCGAATGTGCGAGCTTGGTCTCCTGCTGACGGTACTCTTCCTGAAGCTTGTTCTCGCGTGCCTCGGCCTCGGCGGCGCGCTTGCGGTCGGTAGGGTCGCGGGAAGGCGATCGGACGTTTCCGGCGCCACCACGGCCGCTCGAGATCATGTGGTTGGGCATGGCAGCCTCAGCGACGGTTTGAGGGGGGATGCCGTTACCGGAGCGATCGCGGGAGCGAGAGGGCGAGCGAATGATCTGTTATGAAAGCAAGTTGACGTGGGAGGGAAGATGCAGAGAAGTCAGAGTTTGATGTCGATACGAATGGATAATCAAGTTTTCTAGTGCTTGAGACAAGGCAGGCTGCACTCGAGGTAGAGACAGACGATGCCTTGGGTTCAGACTCTTTACAGCGGAACCGACTGTGTGAATGCTGCATTCAACGGTGCGTCTCGTAGGCCCACTTTTGAGCGTTGTCGTGTACTCACGTTACCCGCACCACCTCGTCCAGTAGCGATGAAAGGGTCACGACCTCGCGACTCAGCCGTCACGTTGGCGTCCCTCTGAGAGTGGTGGCCGAAACCGAGAACCATGGTTGATCAGCTAGCGATTCCGCTGTTTTGCCGAAATGTGGAGAAGCTGGATGCGTCGAAAGTATGCTTTGGCCGCGGTGAAGCTTGGTGCGAATGCAAGGTGCTCGCGTCTGCGTATGGAGTAGGTAGATGAAGCTACGGAATGCAGATGGTGGAGTAGAAGCTAGATAGATGAGGGTGACGTTGAACGTGGAGAGGATGGAGCGCGGATGAAGACCGGTAATGAACAGCGCAGGCAATCGGGAGAGCGATGAGGCTGGAGAGCCAAGAAATTTAGCAATTCACGAAGCGAGGCCAGTCTCGGGACACAACAGAGACACCAACAAGGCGTGATAGTGACGGCACGCAGCAGCACCAGTCAAGTTAGAGCTGAGGTGCAGAGAGTGGGGAAAACAGGGCACTTGACCACACTGCTCAAGCTGCAGAGATAACGAATACACATGCAACCTGCCAATTCGTCCCAAAGCGAGCCTTGAAAATTGACTGAACTCAGCTCAAGTGCCCTGGCCTCTCTCTTTGAGCAATCTCGATTTTTGGAGACTCACCAGCCAACGGCCTAATCCGACCTTCTCATGTCAAGTGATGGATGGTGTCGGAAGCGTCTCTTCAGACACGATCAACTGACTTTGCACTACACACCATCCAATACGTATACCCCACAGCCACGTTTCTGCAGCACCGCTAGAGCCCATCGTATGATGTTGTAGTGTCAAAGCGCCCACCTGCTGCTGCCCCGGATTCATTCCACAGTTTGTACGAGCCCACCTTGTCCTTCTTCTTGCCAAGCCAAGCCAAACAATGGGAAGGCCATCCCCTACACTTTCTCGGCTCAAGGCTTTTTTTTTTTTTTTTTTTTTTTTTGCCAAGAAGAGCTATTTTGTTGTCGACCTGAGCGAGCAACTTGTCAAGTGGTTTTGGCAAGGACTCTCGACTGAGATTGAAAAATCTCGCTCCTCTTCCTCTGCCGAGATTCCAATGTGAGCTTGCTGTTTTGGCCCTGAAAGATAAGGATACCAGAGATAAGGGTTTGGCTTCATTCACCCCCTAGCCCTTGCTCCTGGTCCACATACTCTGTCCGTGCAGACTTCGATTCGAGCTCGTCCAACGGTGCGCGCTGTCAGTCTTGCACCACCACTTACCATATCAGAGTGCCGCACAGAATCGTGCCCAATCTGGTACCTGACTCTCCCCCAGCTTTCATCTCGACAGCCTCCCTTCTTATCACCCAATCAGCTTCATGCTTCCCTAGATGAGATTGTCATGCTCTCCATGTCTTTCTCTCCATGTCTTCCATCTGCCTTTCAGCCTTGAAACATCGAGACTTCGAATGGGAGCGGGCTCCGAGCAACTGTGACTGACCTTGCTCTTCAAAAAGTCAGGAACGCTCCTTTATGCAGCTCCGATCCGTGAATCTCTCTTCCACGAGGTCTGGCGACTGTAATGTACCGCTCACCTCTGACCAATGCGGCCGCTCCCGCTTCCTGTGATGAAGGTAGCCTGTTGACCTCCCATTTGTTGTGTAGCCAAGCTCCTCATGGCCGTGTCAGAACGAGTGCAGATCTAACAGCCCAAAAATAGTCAGACGATGTTAGACCGCGTTTGTCTCTGAAGTTGACAGTTGGACTTGCCTCCACAGCAGAGTTGCATGTTCAGGGTCACCAAGAATTTTTCTCCCGCATCAACCTTCGAGCAATCCGCTTTGGCCATTCCGTCCCATCACCATCAAGACAAACGCACAGCGTCAGTTTCAGCATACACCGCCGGCTTCACCTGCAACGCGAAACTCACTGCCCAGGTCTCATCCGCTTCAAACTGTCAACATGCCGCCCGGCCAAGCCCTAGAACCGTCCCTGGTTGAGTCGGATTTCGTTCTCTCCTGTCTACAGGACGGAATCCGCGCCGACGGTCGATCCTTCTTCAGCACTCGAGGCATTGGCATCTTCTTTGGCGAAGAACTCGGCAACTGTACCGTATCGATCAAAGGTACCCGAGTATCCACATCCGTTCGCGCGACCCTGATGCCCCCGCGCTCAGATCGACCGTACGAAGGCTTCTTACAAATCACAACCGACATCTCCCCCATGGCCGGCGTAGAGTACGATTCCACAGGTGGCGGAGCAAACTCTTCCGCACGCTCCAAAGAGATCCTCTTCGACCGACTGATCGAAAAGGCGGTGCGCAGGACCGAGGCGGTCGACAGGGAAGCACTGTGTGTAGTGGCTGGTGAGCAGGTGTGGAATGTGCACCTCACTGTGCATTTGCTTTCCGACACGGGAGCAGCATTAGATGCGGCTGTGCTATGCTCCATGCTCTCCCTCCGCCACTTCCGACGCCCAGACTACTCGATCGAAAACGGCAACCAAGTGCACCTGTACTCCAGCGATGAACGCGTACCGATCCCCCTCGCAATTCACCACACTCCCCTATGTGTAACTTTTGCCCTCTTCAACAACCCTCACTCCTCTTCCTCCTCCAAGCCTTCCCAATCTGAACCTCACGATGACCACCTAATTGAGCCTACATCAACCACCGCAACTACAACATCATCAACCACATCGGGCACAATTGCTCTCTTAGACCCAAGCCTACTGGAAGAAGCTCTTGCGGCATCCAAATTGACCCTGGTCCTCAACGCCCAGCGCGAAATTTGCGTCCTCGACAAATCCTTTGGTAGCCCTATCGCCCCTCAAACACTGCTGGATCTCATCAATGTCGGTCTGAGACGCATCCAGGAGTTGACAGACTTGCTCGAAGAAGCACTTAAGAAGGACGCAGAGACTCGGGTCGTGGAAGTCATCTAAAAATTCCCCCTCACTAGGGTTAAGGTTAGCTGCCTCAACCATTTGTATTTGTACCATTCACGCTAACTCACAATCAAACACCCGCAAAACAAGACAGAACAAGATGCAGGTCTCCATAGATCGTCGTTTGTTTGGGTGGGTATCATGGATTCCTTAAAGCATATCAAGAGGAATAGTTGTAGCGCGATCGATGCATGTGACTCAGGCGGTAGCTAGGAACCCGGTACAGTCGTAAAACCCAATCATAGCCACCGCTTTGGCGTTCGATTTGGACCTGGCCCGATTCTCCTTGGACGGTCTCGTCAGGGGTTCTGCGATTCTCACCGTGTTTGGTAGCATGGTAGCTGGCATGCTGACCGAGCGGGAGTCTGCTCCCGAGGGTGCTGGCGGTCTGCTGCCGAGAATCGGTGCTGTTGTGGTTGCTGTTGTTCGGGTGGCGGAGTCCTGCGTCGATGACACCTCCGAAGTAGGGCTCACAGGTCGCGAAGGACGCCTGTTGTCAGGGGCAGCTTCGGACTGCATCCGATACTCTTCTTCAAGACCGTGTGATACGCGTTGCGTTGCGGCGTATGCTGCGGCTGGCGTAATTCCTTGCTGCTGCGCTTGTGATGGGGCAGTGAGGGAGGGAGTGATCTTTGACAACCCTTCCATCGCCTCCCCTGCGGCAGCCCGAGCCTTGGCATTGTCATCCTTTTCCGTCTTACCCGAGGTTGACGAACGATCGCTGAACGATTTCGAGCTAGACCCTTTGCGAGCACCTCTTGAGGACGCAACGATGCTCGCCTTTGTAGCTGGTCCGCGGAACATGCTGTGCGGATCCATTGCTGGCGATGCGAACGCATACCCGGCCATAAATGCCGGTGCGTCGGGCAGTGGAACAGGCGGACCACCACCAACACCACCCCGACCAAAGGTACGAGTTCGAGCAAATCCGGTGCTTGGCGTAGATCCTACGCCTCCACTGCTGCTGGGCCGTTTGGACTTTTTCTTCTTCTTGTCTGCTTTGCCCGCATCCCCATCCTGCGTTTCGATGTGGGAAGCTCTCGTATCGGGCGCAGACGATCGTGTGGTCTGCAATCTGGCAGGTGCCTCGTGTGCAAGCGTTGTTGAGACTGCAAATGCCGAACCACCATCCGAACTGCCTAGAAGCGCTTTATCCATCTCCTGAAGCGCCGCTAGCGCATCCTGCCTCTCTCTGTCTTCTTCTTCTGCCGCAGCGGCCGCCTCATCCACCGGCTCCTGCAGCACCAGTGAATCCAGCCCGAGCGAAGGAATTGCCACCGAGCTGGTGCTCATCTTCCTCCGTCTCTCCGCGTATTTCCTGCCCTCCACTGTCAGGTCTTCGTGCGCCTGTTCCCAGCCGAGATACTTGCGCAGCATGTGCTCCGTGTCCGCCGACGCACGAGTCGCGTCAATCCACGAGTCCATAGCGCGGAAGAATTGATCCTTTGACTTCCACGGATGGGAGAAGGGTTTCAATGCCGCAGGATTGCCCTGTCCAAACCGCCTGTTAGTGTCCATTCTCGTCAGTTCGGGCTGGCTAACACCTTGAAGACTGCGCTTCTCCTCCTCGGCTTCGGCCCACACGAGCTCGCGACTGGAAGAGAAATGGTCGAGCTGTTGCAGGATGACGAGCGCGCAGAAAAGATCTGGATCGGTCATGGCAAATTGTGAGTTGAGCGGTTTGCCGATCTGCCCGCGGCTGGTAAATTTGCCCTGACGCTTCTCTTCGTCTTCGCTCGAGGTTGCGTTGGCAGAGGATGGGCCGTCGTTATTGGCAACGCGGGCAGCGCGTGCTCGTTGCGCGCTGGATTCGGCATAGACGGGGATGTGACGTGGGTTGCCATTGGCGACGTTGGAAAAGCCGGGTAGGAGCAGCGCCGAGGGGACCACCGAAAGTGGGGTAGGGTTGATGAAGCGTCGATGCATCATTCGCTCGAGCACGATTTCGATTGCATCGATGTCGGCCGAATCTGAGGCTTCGTTGAGCACCTTCAGCCGCTTTGGCAGTTTGACACCACTTCCCCTTCTGGCCGCGGTACGACCGTGTTCCAAATCCTTCAGCTCCTGAACATCGACCAAGCTCGCATGCCCAAAGAAGCTATAGTTGCCTTCGACCACTTCGAGCACTCCACCTGGTGCCAAGATGCGCCTTGCCTCGGAAAAGATGTCGACCCACTTATCCTCCGGGACGCCTTGCAAGATGAAGCGCACGTGTACATAGTCAAAGCTGGCATCGGGGAAAGGGAGCGGCTCTAAAAAGTTGGCTACCACCCAACTGATCCGGTGGTGCAGATCCGGATCGGCAAGCTCATCCATCGGAGGCTGGATGGGCACAATGTCGAGACCGACAAACTCGGACGTCTTCCACTCGCGCGCCATGTCGAGACACCACACACCCCTTCCACAACCAAGGTCGAGCACGCGGCAAGGACGCGAGCCTTCGGGAAAGTCTCGAAGTGTGTTGCCATGCAGGGCGGCGTTGACGTTGAGGTGGGTCGACATCTCTGCTTCGATGGTCTCAGTGTTGTATCCGTGCCAGTAAGGGACGACGGAAGAAGGGAATGCATGGTGAATGTACTCGCGCATCTTGCCCTTGACACGAGATCGTGTGCTAGTAAAGTACGCATCTGGATGCCAACAGTCGGGCGATGGCGGGGGCAAGCGGGTAAGCGAAGAGGCTGGGTCGTTCTTTGAGGTGGGCGAGTGTCCGACAAGAGTTGAGCCGGGGAGGCTGCTGATGGAGCTGCTGGCGCGCGCACGATGCGGGGAAGTAGCTGCGCTAGGTGACATGGATGCTGGGCTTGTCGAGTAGAGGTTCGAGGAAGACATCGGCCCCTTGGCATGGAGCGAACCCGAAATTTCAGATGTATCGGTGTTTTTGCGTCGCAGCGAAGCGGGCGCAGACGACTTAGAGGGACGCGACGCGGGCGGTGGGGTATAAAAGTAGTATCCATAACCAACCCGCGCTTTGTAGGTGATCTCGGATGCCGACAAGCCATGCGAATGAGAAGGAGGCGCCAGACCCAGGCGGACGGGCAGCTGTTCGCCCATGAGCGATTCAGACTCTTCGAAGCTGAATGGCAGATGGAACGAGTCTGACTTCTTGGATGCGGTACTTCGTTGAGAAGCGGGGGCATCAGTGATCGCAGGCGCTGCACCTGATGATGTTGCAGCAGCGTCAGGATCCACAGCGATGCTGCTGCGTCTTCGACCCTGGCTAAAGAACTCGGAGGTGCGCGGGTAGAATTCGGGCATGAGTGGTGAGCTTCGGAAATGCTCAAATTCGGGCAGCTTGTGCTGCAGCGTGGTGGCGTTGTTCGAAGAGCTAGAGGAGCCTGCAAGGCTGATCTTGGTGGCATGGTCGGTAGAAGTGGTGCTGGTGGGCGAAAGACCGTCGCCGCCGACGTAGGAGCTTTGTTGCGATTTTGAGTCTACGGAGCTGCTCTTGGAGGCATTGCCGGAATCGGTCTGCTTGTTGGCGGTGGCCTTGGCTTCGGCAGCGGCGGCGCGAACGCTCGGCCGACGGGCCATGTACATGTGATACGGATCAATCATACTGTAACCTGTAGCGTGTCTAGCTGAGATCGAGATTGAGCGCTTGCGTCGACATGATCAGATCGCCGTAGGTAGGGAGACGGTGTGACTGCAAAGACGATATATGTGAATGGCGCAGCTATCGAGGAGCCTTATTCGAAGTAAGGAGATGTGAGAAAAATTCGGGGCCGCGCGGAGGAGGTCAGATGAAGCAGCAAAGTATTGTTGTGTAGGGCAAAGGAATGGTACGCTCCCAAACCACTTTTGTCGACCACACTTGCTTTTTCCTCGTTCGGCTCTCGTAGGATGGATGGGTGGATGGAAATGAGTCGGAAGGGAAGAGTCGGAAAGGACGAGGCTGAGACCAGTGGCTGTAAGCGCTTCAAGCACAGCAAGCAGCGGCGGCAAACCTGTCAAAGAAGCGGAGTGGCCTTCAACCCCAGAGTGGACAAAATGAAAACTGCCAAAATACCACGAGAGCGTCTTTGAAATGCAGAGGCGCGCTCTCTTTTCTCTTTTTCTTTTCTTTTTCTTTCTTTTTTTACTAGCCTTCAACATGTGTCTCAGAACCGCATCCTAATGCCGTCCGCAAAGTTGGCAACACTCGACGGTGACTAGTCCCACACTTTTGATGCCACCACAGCCACGCAGCTCTTCGCAACCAAATCACATCATATGACGACAGTCGGGTCGGGTGGGAACACCCGCTGTATGACCCCACTCCTTTTATCATGGCATGACCATGTGGAAAACAAATCGACGGTTCTCTGTAAGCGAAAGCTTTGTTTTCGACTTTGGTTGCAACCAAAAATGAGCAAGCTGCAGCTCGTTAGCCAGTTGGGAATCTGCGAAAATCTGCCAAATCTGGTTCTGCTGCAGGCCTCGTGCATATACTACCCTGTATGCTCACAAAGTCTTTGCACCTGACAACGCATCTTGAAACTCGAAAAACAATCACAATGTCGTCTTGTTTGGCATTACAACGCCAACCAAAAGCTTGTTGTGCGGTGAATCGAGCGTCGGCTTGCCTTCGGACCAGATTCCCAGATCGGTCCGAAGATTGCGACTGTTCGTGAGTTGCGACCTAAGCGCACGCCCCACAACCCTCTTCTTCCCGCGTCACACACACGGTACATACGAAGAGTCCAACCCTCAACTGTGTCTCAGCTGTGCTGTCACCAAAAGTCGAACAGCGTCTAGCGACCTGCTTGACAACAACTGACCTTCCAATGGATCATCAGTCGAATGCTGCACATCGCCCCGTGCGCAATCGCCTCCATGCAAGTGTTGTCTGCATTGTGCTAAGTACTTGGCCTAGCCAGAGCATGGGTTGATGTTCACGTTTAGCATTCGGAATCAGAATCACACTGTCAACAAGGAACAAAAGAGAACAATCGTCACAACGAAGAAGGGACAGGTCAGCTCCGAATCCTTGCATCCCTTGGATCCTTTGACAATACCGCTGCGCGAGCCACACTTACACTCTAAGAAGTCTGCAGCCATAAGCCTGCAGGCAACACAGTAGGAGGTTGTGCAAAAGAATAAGAGTGTCAGCAGGCCGACATAGCCATGACATGCACAGCATCGGATGCTTTCGCAATAGCTCCGCTATCAGGGCCAGATATGCAGTAACTTGAGGAGCAACTTACAGCTCGAGAGCAATCTCTGGCGGAATCCTATTCTTAAAGTCGGGAACGTCCATATCGGCTGCTGCGCCGTACTTGGTCTTGAAGTGAAGATATTCGATCACCTTTTCCAACACTTCGCCTCTGCATGCCAATCGTTTCGTCGGTCAAGTCAGCCCTTGTCAGTGTCGAGCCGCCAAGCTTGTCGATGAAGCCACGTCTCGGAGTGGAACGTACCGAATCTGCAATCGTGCGGTGTTGCTCTCTGCCTCGGCGAAGCCTCCTCCCTCTCCCGTCGAGAGCATCGTCTTGATCGTCGGTGAAGCTTGGACCGTGATGTTGTCGACAAGGAATCGGTAGCCGTCCTGTGGAGCGTCGATGCGATCGATTGGAAGTGAGGCGGTGCGTGTACAGAATCGTAAGGGCATTCATGATTGTCAGTCCATCTTTCCATCAACCTTGTACTTGAGAGAGTAGACGATACTTACCTCACTAATGAGCGTTACCCAGCGAGTGGACGAGCTGCTGTTATCTCCCTACAATGCCCACCAAGACGCACCACCATGTCGATTTTTTCTTTCGATCAGCATACGCCCTCCCTGAGCTGAATCTTGGCTAGTGCATAGATACGTACCGACATATTGAACCGAGCACCACTGCAAACTTGACGAAGATGTGGTCGAGAGTGTAGCGCCACCCACTTTGCATTTCAGAGCAAAGTCGAGCACCGTGCATTCGAGATTTTTTCCGTAGTCGGACCCTTCCTCTTCCCAACCAAGCTCGTGTGGAGGGACAACAACCAACGCGTCACACGCCTCCAAGGCCCACCTTCCGCTCCTCAGCTTTCCGATTACGCTGCGGAATGCACACAAACCACACCAAGACAAACACATGCGGTGCGACTGAATGCAAATCCTCCTCAGAGAACAATGTTGATACAATAGAATGGTGACTACTATACACGCTAAGGTACATGTGTGATACTACAAGTTGTTATAAAGTTGAAAGCGTGTGCTGTGCTGAGTGTTTCAGCGCTACTCCGGATTTCGGTTCGACGGCTGGTCGTGACCGCGAGGTCGATGCGGATAAGGCCAGTAGCGAGCCTCTTCCCCTGTCCCCGCTGGTCGCGAACCAGGGCCCATGCTGCGACCAGGCGCGGAAAACGTGCCCAGGATCGGCGGCAACGAGCGCCCAGCTGCTCCCAGTGATGGTAGATGAGGTGCACCCACTTTGGCAGCGCTGGCCGAGAGGGACGGCAGCGAAGGTCGCGGCAGGCTCTGCGATGGGAAGCTCGAGTAAGGGCTGTTCGACGATCGATAGGCGCTGCCGGTTGAGAATCCTCCCACACCAGAGGCTCCATGGCCTGCACTGGCGGATGGAGTCGATGAAGACGAGGGTCCGGGCGACTGAGAGTATCTTTGCCATCGCTGCTCGTAGGCCGGCCTGTCCGAGGTGGAAGGCAGCGGTGCCGTGAGCGGTCCGTTGGTAGGCCTGCCTCGAGAAGCCAAAGCGGTCGAGGCAGCTGCGGTGCTCGGATACAAACTTGCAACGCCGGGAGGGGCGTAGCGGCTGTAGCCGTGAGACGCGCCGAAGCTACCACTCGTCGGCGAGAGTTGCTCGCCGCTGCCCGCGTGACGCAGCTCATCAGGCACCGTAGGAGGCATGCTGTGCGACTCGTGCTCTCGCGATCGACCCGAACCTCCGTACATGGCGTATCCAGCACGTTCGCGTTCGCGTTCGGCTTCAGCCTCTTCGCTCGGATGCAGGTGACTCGACAACGAAGAAACTGGCCTCGCCATGTGGCCAGCAACAGAAACGCTGCCCGGGGGCATAGGGTATCGAGATGATGGCATGCCGCGCTCGACCGGGTGCGAAGGCGGCGCCATGGGTGCATACCCGGGGGATGGAGAAGGCCGGTGATGCGCCTCGTATGGCGAATCATACATCCAAGATCGAGGTTCGACAGCTCCCTCCCGCAAATCTCGACCATCCGCGGCAGGTCTATGTGCGTCCAAGCGCTCGTAAGCCCTTGTTCGTTCGTCGTGGTCGTCTCGCATGGCTCGGCCGTCGGAGCTGAGAGGACGGGCTGCCTCCATACGGTCTGCGGTGACTGGCCTCCGTTCGAGATCAGCGACCTGTCTGGTGTAGAGAACAGGAGGCACAGATGTGTCTCGGCTCACTCCAACATGAGATGGCTCCTCGCGTTCCGCCTGCCACTCGTGCAAAGACGATCGCCTCTTGGTGCGGCTGCTTGCTGCCTCATTTGTATCGTTGAGGAGCGAGTTGATCTGCAGACCGCGCCGCTGGACGGGTGGCTCGGGCGACTGTTCGCGCATCTTGACGTCGGTGATGTCCGTCTGACTCGCAGAAATACCGGGAGGAGGTGGTAGATGAGTGGTGCGAGGCACTGCGTCGCCTCCAAGGCTAGATGGCGGCATACCTGATATGGCCATGGCTCCGCCGGTCAAATGCATAGGCATGGACGAGACCGCAGTTGAAGCGTTGCTGGCGAAGCGTTGGCGCACAAAGGCCAATGCGACCGCTTCGCGCTCGGCCTGAGGGAGTTGAGCATGGCTGCGAGCCAAGGCAGCTGCTTCAGCAAAGTCGACTTCATTCTCGTTCCGAGCAAAGTAGTTGCGAGCCTGGGCAGCCGACTTCTGTGCCAATGTCGACGAAACAACCTCCCATCTAGGTCCATGTACCACCAGCGCACGCAGGAACTCGGACCGCTCGGCGACCGACCAGTAAGACGAAGTGGGTTGCTTTCCCCGACCCTTGCCAGTACCTTCTCCTCCTTCTTCGCCCGGGGCCGCTGTCTTGCTGCGACGCTTCTTTCCCACCTTTCGACCATCGGCATCGACTTCTTGAGTCAAGTGCTGCAGGGAAGCTGCGTCGGACCCTGGCAATCCTTGAGAAGCAGCAGCGTTCGAAGCGTTCGCATCGCCTGGGACTGGACCGCCAAAGAGACCCGCAAGGGCACCCAGAGCCTCAGCCGCAGCTAGATCACTATCTTCCAATCTTGCTTTGGCCTCTGACGGAGCTGCAATGCTTTCTGGGAATCCAGTACCGGGCGCTGCTCCGCTGGATGCGAGCACCTCCCGGTCCTCCTGCTTCGGTCCTGCCGTCGGGATCGGAGGCACACCTGCCTTGGCCTCTTCAAGCGCCGCGATATCTTTCTTGAGACTGGTTCTGGGTTTACGTGCCTTGTCAGTAGCGCTTGCGCTGTCAGATTTCGCGCGCTTCGACTTGGGCCCCGAACGTCGTTTGTCAGACGCTTTGACTTCGCCGCTGTTGACCTCAGATTCGTTCTGATCAGCAGGACGTTTGCGGCCAGCGGATACTTCTTCTGCGGTCAATCCGGAGCCACCGTCAACGGGTGCTGGAACCATGCGGCTACGACCACCTCTGCGTCCATTGCTAGGAACAGGTGCATCGGGCATCGTGAGAGATGGGTCGGTAGCGTCCATGGGCGAGCGAATACCGGATCCGTCTTCGATGTCATCCACCTCTTCTCCCTTGGCGGACTTCAAATCGGCCATTAGGGCGCTACCCTTGGCTTTCTTGGGTTTGACGCGAGCTTTGCGCTTCCTCTCCCGGTTCCTTGCAGCCGCCAGTGCCTTGAAGTCATTGCCAGGGGCCTTCTTGTTGAGATAGTAATAGCGTACGCATTGTGCCGGCGTCTTGTGGGGCAGGGCCTGAGCGATCTTGCCGAATTGCTTGGGCCACAAGGCATATCGACGAGCAAAGATGGCCTTCTCCTCTTCGGACCAGACGTCAGGGTCAAACTCGTCCAGATAGAAGGCGAGTGGATCGGCGACGAAGCCGTTGATGTCATCGTATCGGAGCTTCATGAGATGATCCGAGTCGGGGTCGATGTACATATCGGGGGCCGTGGCAGTGGTTCGGGCGGCACGCATGTTTGGATCCTGCATGTCGGCATTCTCCAAGCTGGCCAAAATCTCGAGGAATTCCGCCTCCGATCGCACTGCATCGCCAAAGCCAGCGAATCCAGCTTGGGCGCTTCGACGATTGGCTCGGCCCGTGGTGAGAGAGGCTGCGAGCAGACCACCACTTGCTGCACCCGACGAAGGGTCCTCGACGCCAAAGCCGCCCGGCGTGCCTGCTGGCGTGTTGACAGGCGGCCTGCGCATCATTTCGCGTCTCTCGGCGGCGCGATCGAGGCGGGAGCAATGCACCTTCCAATCCTCATTGATGCTGCGGTAGCGCTTCTTGAGGCCTTCAACTTTGTCGTTGAGACGCTTCTTGCGATCGAGAAGCTGATCGTAAAGCTGCGCCTTGACTCGTCCCGTCTGCTTATCATCGTCTGCAAGCCAGAGTGGCTGACCAGAGCTGACAATTTGTGGAATGCCATGGATCTTGGCTTTGAGGACCTCCATCGTCGTCTTTTGTGAGAGACGCTGGTTGTCACGCATGACCCTCTTCCATTCGTCTTGCAGACCCTTGCCACTTGCAATGTGTTCGCGCACGGCAGTCAGGATGGCGCGATCCAGTTGCTCCTTCGTAGTGGGTGTCATGAGTGGTGGCTCAATGTCCTTGGAGGTATCATCGATCTCTGCGATGCGCAGAGATGGACTTGTCTGATCAGCTGCTGGCATTTCGACCTCTTCGATCCTGGCGTTTTCTTGTCGCATGAGGGCTCGCGCTTCCTTGTCGTCGCCGTAGTCGACGGCAGGCAGAGTGATTTCTTGTGTCTGCTTTTCCTTGTCGATGATGGCGGTGACGTAGGGACCTGAGACTTGGATCTGCGATGAGACTGTTCCGGTCGTCTCGGTCTCGGGTTCAAGTACAGGTGGCTCGGATCCCGGTACAGCTGTGGAGGCAGCAACATCGGTAGTCGCATTGTCGGCATTGGTGGCAGCTGGTGGCTGATCAGCTTGGTGGTCGGGCTGGTCTACCTCCATAGACTCATCGAGCTGCTTCGAGATCTGAGCGTTCGTCGTCACATTAGCGATGCTTGGGGCGATGTGTCCTTCTTCTACCTTGGTGGCTACTTCCTCTGCCTGTGCCTCGGCTTCCACCACAGCCGTCAGGCTTGGCTCCATTGCAGATTTGGGGTGATCGCTGGGCTGAGCATCGACTGGCTCTTTTTTTTCAGCCACTGCTACGGGTGCGGGAGGCGCTTCGAGCACCAAGGATGCGGGCTGTTCAGCCTCCACCTGGACCACGGCTGCTGAAACTTGCGACTTTACGGTATCGTCCAGACTGTTGGTTTCCATAGAGGTTCCCGTCTCCGAAGGCTGGGTCTGGATAGTAGCAGGTGCATCCTCAACCATTGCTTGAGGCTCTGCAGGCTCACTCTGAGTAGTCTCCGCCCCCGCGAGTGAGTCAGAATCCACCTGCGACTGCTGCCCCGTTTTCTCCAAAGTGATGGCGACGGCAGAGGGAGCGAAAGAAGCTGCTTCATCCGTTCTGGATTCAGATGTCTCCTGTAGCAGTGGTACTTGGTCTGGAAGTGCATCCGGCATGTCGACATCGGCGATGATCTCCTTGTTTGACTCGTCAATGGGTCGCACCGGTGAATTGGCAGTCACATCTTTGCCATCGGATGAATCGACAATGCCAGCCTCAGGCAACGTGCCCTTTGATGGGGCAGGATTGCCTTTGTCAGGAAGTGTGGCATCACCAATTGTAGCCGCGTCCGCTTCGATGGTCGGAAGCTCCGATGTTTGCTCGGATTTGACGGTGGCCGATGTCGAATCGATAAGCTGCGAGGTCACGGCTTCTTTGGCTTGCTCCTCGGCCTGGCTGGTGTTCTGTATCATTGTTTCATGCTCACCCCGCATGGGTTCATCTGCACTTTCGGAGCTTCCAAGCTGAATGTTTGCAACAGACGTGGCAGTAGCAGCGCTGACTGGCGCAACATCGGCTGCTTGCTCTTCTACAACTGCTTCATCCTTGGCGCTTCCTGGCCGTGTTGCCGACACTTGCGATGATTGCTCAACCTCTGCTTCTGGTTGATGCTCGCGGCCGCTTTCGGTGCTTTCCACCTTTGCTTCTGCGACGGATGGATCGACCTGCCCTTCCTCCTTCGACCGCGCAGGACTTGAGGTTGTTGCGGTGAGAGCTTCGGTCTCGACGGCTTCAGGCGAGGTGGCCCGCAGCGTTGCGGGCTCAAGTGTTGACTGAGATTGCAAGGCTTCTGGCTCGCGAGTGGGCTCCTCGTGTTGTACTGTCGGGGCCGGCTCCGAAGGCTTGGCAGAGGCCTGGGCCTTAATTTTGGCATCCTGACTCAATGCAGCTTGATCCGCCGAGGAAGCATCTCTGGCTGATACGTCCTCGGTTGCTCTCTCCGTCTCCGATGCTTGCTGTACTGCTATTGCCTCTGGCTCGCTGGTCTCTACAGCATCAACTTTCGTTGGCGCAGAAGTGCCGACTTCGTTGGCTTTCGCTTCCAATTCCGCTTCCATCGCTGCACTCTGGGGCTTCGTGTCAAGCCCTTCCCCTGTTTCCTGCTTGATGCCCGCATCAGCCTCTTGCTTGTTCTCTACAGACTCTGCTGATTCCTGGACCTTGTCCTTGACGTCGCTCTCTTTTGTGAGCTCATGTTCGGCTACTTTTTCAGAAGCAACATCACGTTCTGGGGATCGTGCGGGCTGAGGAGACAAGTCCCTGCTTCTAACCTCGCTCTTCTCCGACGCTTGATCCGATCCAATCGGTTTGTTGCCTGTGTCGCTGGATGCGGCAGGTGGAGGCGTGTTGTTCGAACGTGATCCGGATGGACGATGCGAAGTGTCCGAGCGCGCGTCCTCGGAAGCTGGACGACGGCCCGATCGAGAGTCCCATCCTGCGTCGGAAGGTTTACCCCACTGACGCATGCCACTTCCCCATCCTGAGCTGGGCGCTCTTATCCGTTGATCACGATCGTTGGTACGATCACGGTCTCTATCCCTGGATCGATCAGCGTCAAACTCGCGATCCCTGCTCAAATGCGCTGGTGGTGACGCAGGTCGTCGGGCGGGAAAGTCGCGAGTGTCGAAGCCATACTTGCTGCTCGCAGATGGTGGGTATGGTGGATGCGCGTCGGCCATGTCGTAGCTGGCTGGAGCTGCGCCTCGATCGCGCGGCGGCCAATCCCTTCGCTTGTCCACCAAATCTCGGTATGCATCCCTTTCGCCACGATCCCTGTCGAGAGCGGACCACTCCCTCTCTCTGTCGCCGTCACGGAACGAGTCCCAATCTCGGTCTCGGTCTCGGTCCCGCTCACGTTCCCGATCGCGGATGGCGCCTGGACGATACGTATCTGGACCTCGTGGTGTAGTGGATGAGGGATACCAGCCGCGTCTGTTCTCTGCGCGGGACACTGGCGTTCTAGAACTGGAAGCAAAAGGAGGCTCTGCTCGAAGAGGTTCGCGATGGCTGGGAGGATAGGGATATGCTGATGTGGCACCATACGAGGCGCCTGTTTCGGCGGGATACCCGAACCTCGAGCGCTGTGGTGCATAGGACGAGGGGCCAGGTGAAGTCTCGAGGTATCGATCACGCTCGCGATCTCGTTCCAAGTTGGTGTGCCTTGGAGATACGTAGCCGTTGTTGGATGAGCTAGATGGCGCCCCACTGCCAGCCTTCTTTGGTGATGCATCCGAAAGCGGCATGAGACGGTCAGCGAGGGAAACGGAACGCCCTTCAGTGGTAGGACGAGAGTGGCTCACCTGTTGGTCGGCGCCGTCATCTTCAATCTGACCCTCTTCATCGACCTTGAGCATTCCCTCCTCCTCTTCGTCGTCATCGTCGCCAAGGTTTCGCCTTGGGTCGGTCATATCGGGGTCTTTTGTTGTTGGCTTGCTCGTGTCGCTTGATGAAGTTGGCAGCGACCGGGATGATCCTGGGGTTGGAGACGCTGGGCCACTGGAATTCTGGGCCGAATGTTTAGCAGCGAGGCTACGAGCTGGAATGAAGGAAATTGGAAGAATCAATTCATCCCAAGAAGGTTGGTAGATTGTTCGAGGGAAGGTCTGATGGTAAGGAGACCTGTTTCGGGTATGAGGTTGATGGGAAGCGCTCGCACGGTGCTCCCTCTATAGCGTGTCGATGTCGAAGTGCTGGATGCTGAAAGATACTCGAAGCAGTCTATCTTCCACTTGCTGAGAGGGCGGAGATAGGACGCAGCATCTGTTGCATCTGCTGAATGGAGGTGAGGATGGATGGATGGATGGGTGAAAAGGAGCAGCATGAGGAGAGGTATGCTGCTCAGCCAAAAACCTCGAAATTGGGAATTGCATATTCAGGCGCGACACTCACGAATTTCGGAGCCGAGCTTTTTGAGTGCCGCTTCCAAAGCCCCAGCCGCATCACAGCATGCACCACAATCCTTTCAACGACATGCCTGCAATGATGCGGTGGAGAGTAGACGAGCGGAAGATGCTCGGTGAAAAGTGCCTTCTGCCAGAGAGGACAGGATTGCCCATGTCACCAGCATTGTGGGTAAAGATCCTGACCAGCTGATTGTTGCCGGAGCTCACCAAAATTATGGAAGAGAATTCCGCGCTCCTGTCACATGGGGATGAACATCTGTGCCGCCTTGTGCTCTGCGAGGACCTCAGTAGTTACGAAACGCAAGCAAAGCTCAGACCATAGCTTTCAGTGCACAACACACGCGCGCACACTTTTGGAGCGAAGCAGCATGAGAAGCATTCCACGACCTAGTCGAGCGACGTGGATCTGCTAGTTCGCTCAGCTGTCTGCTACAGTGTGTCATTGACGTAAGAAGAGTTCGGGCTTTGCATGATTGAATTGCGGGAGCATGCTGCGGACGCACACAGTCATATGAAGGAAGTCGTGATGCAGTCGGAGATGATGGAGAGTCGAGGAAATCTGCTTTGCGGTTACCGTTTGAGGCTTTACATAGCGTATCTGTTCAGGCAGCAAAGGGTGGCGGCAACACATCGAAGGGGTGGGAGGGCGGAGAGAAGACGGTACCAGCAAAAGGGGAGACAGGGACCAATGAATCAGACACGTGAGGTCAGTACATGAACAATCAAGCAGGATGCTACGTTTGACATCGCGAACACTTACTTCCTGGTCCACTCGCGGGCGGTGCTCTCGTATCGCTGACGATCCGTCTTGTACAAGTTGGCAATCTCGGGCACAAGCGGGTCATCGGGATTTGGGTCGGTAAGCATCGAGCAGATCGAGAGCAAGACCTTGGAAATGGTGAGCGCTGGGCTCCACTGGTCCCTGAGGATGTCGAGGCAGATGCTTCCGTTGCTGTTGATGTTGGGGTGGTAGATCTTGGTGGAGAACGAGACCTTGGGGGGCTTGAAGGGGTAGTCGGTGGGGAAAGTGATGGAGAGGAAGAAGACACCGCCGGCGTAAGGCGAGTCACCGGGGCCCATGATTGTCGCTTGCCACTGGAACATGTTGTCGCCGGTAGGGCCAGCGCTGCAGGACGAGGGAGGATCGCGGCCGAGGTCGGCGAGCTCCTTGTTGATTCTCTTCATAGCCATTTTCTGAAGCAACCAACAATAGGATGTGCAAGCAAGTCGTCGAAGAGATCGGGCAAGAATGGCGGAGGTGCGGATGGGAGTTGTGTGCGTTGACAGAGCAGGAGATGAGAGGGTCAGAGATACAAGAAGCGTCAAGTCATCGGTCAGTACGACGGGTCCCAACGGTACAGAAACAAGATCGGCGGGAATGTTTTGACGATGGCAAATGAACGTCGACGAGGCAGTGCATCAAGGCTATCCCGCTGCTGCAACTAGCATCTTGAGCTCTCCGTAGCATGGTGTTGCTGTCGTTGATGACATCCGTCTGGACTCTTGCAAGATGTTCCGCATCCCCCTTCTATGAGTGTGCGGCTGCGGTCCCTATTGCCTGCACACCTCTGTCCATGCAACGGAGCGACGCGTGGGGATGTGATAAGCCGCTCGGCGGCGATGCTTGCTGTGTGTGGATCGCCGATGACGATACAGGCGGGTTGCTCGAAGTTTCTTGAGCTCGATGCTGCTTGCTACTGCCATTGCCGATGTCATCTGTGGAGAGTCTACCCTCCTTGAATGCTCAGAAGAAACTTACTGCAAATGTGTTTGCCTAGTCGGCAGCTTTATGAAATGAAAGGATGTTTGTAGAAACGGAAGATGCAGACTCAGATGTATGAGTCGATTGGGTTGTGTTGTGAGCGATGCCAAAGCTGAGTCTTGACGATGGTAAATGCTGTTGGTGGAGATGAGTTGAGTGATACGAGGGATGAACTGTGAAATTGGCAAACAGCGGCCGCTCAGACGATGTGGACGCCAGGCACACGGCTCAGGGAGTGAGAAAGACGCACACTTCCGCTTCCACTTTGACACAAACAGCACAGCACAACGCAGCACAGAAAAGGCAAAGGTCTGGCACAGCCGCCGCTGTCACTGAACAATGACACCAAGCTTCGGCCTGAGAGCGAGCGTGTGTGTGTTTCTTTCTTGAGCCTCGATCTCTTGGCCTCAAGCTGCTCTGCATCTTTTTCGTAATCTCTCGACCAACATTCAAATGGATCAGGGTCAGGTCCAATTGAAAAAACTCTTAACTCCAGCAAAGCACTCTCAAACTGAAATTCAAAAATGCGCAGTCACGAATTTTGGCTTTTCGTCACCATGTTAAGACCGCAACACTACGCCGGCGCAGGTCCGCTCCGCAGGTTGCTGATCTCGGGTCACCAGAAGATGACAGAAGGAATCGAGCTGGGAGGAGGTCCAACTTGTCGGCCGATTCAATCTTCATTCCTTCCGTCAACTGTGCTCCATGCTTTTGACAGCTTACCACTTTCAACCGGCGTCTCGACTCTCATCAACAAAGTGCAAAATGCCATCGCCACTACGACACATGGAGCATGTGGACCCTTGAATGTGGGGTCGAGACAAAGGTCAGAGTTATTCATGATGCTTGTCCTCTAGCTGCTCAGAGGACTGGACATGCCGGGCATAGGGAACTACTCATCCTGCGGAGCTACAGGCCGCGTGTCAAACAGTGGCGCGAGCATCATTGACACCATAAGAGCGAACATCTGCGACGATCACAGTACTTGATGGGAGTGCTCACCTAGGCAATGTATGCGTGGTGGCGATTGTGATTACAGGAAGACACAGAGATACAGGTACAAATACATATGAAGCCCATGAAGATGGGCGGACTGCGAATGCGAGCGATAGAGAATCTGACGAAGGGAACAGATGCATATCAAAGAACAAAGATCGCTGGCTTGGCTTCTTTAGCAGCCAGCGAGGTCCTTGGCATCACGAATGCGAGCAGCAACATTGGACCAGTTGGGCTCTTTGACGGCCGGGGCCGGTGCAGAGGGGTCAAGGACGACTTGGAGCCTATTAGTTGGGAAGCAAAAACGAGTCGTTTCGACTGGTCAGGATCATGGTGCTTGCGAAGAAGGACATGGCTAGCAGGAGCATGTAGTTTGCAAAGACTTACCTGTTCTTGGACCAGAGGCGGCCATCAAGGTTTCGCAAAGTGGTCGAGGCCTTGACCGCAGAAGTCGCCGAGGTCTTGAGACCAGCGGAGGTAGCGGTGGAGGCGACAGCGACAACGGGTTGACGAGCCAGGGCGGCAGAGAGACGGACAGCAGAAGCGATCATGATGAAAGTGATGCTAGGTTGAGGTGAGGTTGTCAAGAGAGAAAAATCGCTGGGCCGTTTGCAAAAAGGTGTAGTTGCGGGTCTGTGATAGGGAACGAGCTCAGGATGACTTCCGCTACGATGAGTATATATGCCCACCGGGATCCAGCAAAGCAAAGGGCTCAGACCAGGATCGCGTCTACGATCAGAGACCAAGTCCAAACAAACCAGCGACGCAACGCAGAAACGCAGTGTTGAGGAGGGAGGATCACGCAAAACTTCATCTTAGTGGTGAGGACCCACCTGTGACGCCGCATTTTCCTTCATCTGGTGGGCACCACAAGGTGCTTTCGCATCAGCGGCTGTACAGAGCACTACCACAGTAGTCGACGGACAGCTGGAAGCAGACCCGGTAGAATCAATCTAGCAATCTGAACAACTTAGCATCAGGCGAGCACTTGGTTCCTTGATCGCTCTGACGGCTTGTCAAAATTGTGTTTTTGAACAACGGTGCTGAGGAAGCGCTGATCTGCCGTGTGACGACGAAGACCAAGTTGCGCGTGAAGTGTAGCGTCGTTCAACACAGCCGTGCTAGCCTCGACACCCTCGTTCTGCAAAAGGCGTGAGCCGACCTGCAGGCTTCATCTACGATGACGGCACTGAGCGCCCTCTGCCCAACTGTGCTTCGCCAAATTCGAGGGTTTATGCAAAATCCCTTTTCTAGAGATGTTATTTTTCTGTCCCTTTTCAGCTCTTTTCAGCAGGAAGACAACCTTTTCCCCCCAATTTTTCGTTATTTTCTTTTGTTTTTCGATGGTCGTCAAGTGCCTCCTCTTTCACAACGTCAGACATCGTCAAGGGAGTGCTAACAGAAAGGCTAAAGAGTAGACACACAACCTCCATCATCCATATGATAAGCGACCAAGACATGACTTGCTCAGCCCTTTTTGGCGCGCATGCTCGATGGGACTATTGTGTTTCTTGATCATATCCAAGGCGAAGCGACCGCCCGACGGAGCCGGCGCTAAATTTGTTGCCTTGGTCTGGTTGTCCGCCAAACCATGATGATGGCGTCCATCAGTGCGATGATAGTCTGGGATGATGGCCCCACCCGCTGGTCGTTCCTCGATGTCCGCACTTAGACACTGTCGCTTCACCTCGCGCCTCGGCTTGGACGCAGACGCTAGTTGATGCAGGCCGCTACCCTCTGCCCTACCCTCTGCCCTGCAGACCTACCTGAGATTCTCCCAACGATTTTGTTGCAGCACTGTCGCTAGAAACTTGACTGGTTTGATCGTGAGGGGCGTCTGAGCTGCAAATGTCACGCTGCGAGTACATGTGCTTCCTCTGCACCATCGTGACTGAGTCGGAAGTAACTTGATAGCACCCTCAAAATTGAGGCTGCAGATGGAGGTGCGTCTCACAGATATGCAATCAGCTGCAAGGCGTTTGGTGCAGCTAGTATGTTAGCGCCGCTATCCGCGCTGTACGGCTGCGACATCACGCGCCAGCCAGCTATCCGACTGTGCAAGAAACGTTCTGCGCACCTTGACCTTGCTGTAATATCGGCAGCAAGGTATCTTGGCAGGACACCACTGTGCGCTCGTCCGGGACTGCAAAGGACCGCTCCCCGAGCCGGATAGTGCCATTGTTGTTCAGGGCAAGTGAACATGTGCCTTGAGATTGAGGCAATTGACACCGTAACGAGGTTCTCCGTGACACAACTCGGCCTGATGCAGCAAATCTATTCACTGTTGGTTGAAGCAGCTGCGGAGGGCCGACACGAAACGGCATACACCGTCCACCAATTCCGCCCGGTCAGGTCCTGAGGGTCTGACTGCGATGCCGCACAGTGATGAAGAAGCACCGCTGAGCCGCAGAGTGTGGGGAAGTCGTGATGGCCGGCAGAGCGATTCAGTGAAGACTGATTATCAATCGCGATCGTATCGCAGGCATGAACAATACTTCACAAGCGAATCTGAATGGAAAAAGCGGGGCAAGCTCGCACCACCGTAGGCGAGACGCAATACAATGTTCACTCCAGTGTACGAGTTAACTCCACACTTGTAGTCCAGCACTGTAGGTGTTTGCTGGGGCCAAGTTCCATGTCTGCCTATTCTCGATATGTCTTGACTTGCCAGACCATCTCGCTTGATTGTGCGGAGGCAAGGTGACCGGCTGGATTAGATCCGTTCCTCTGTGTTAGACGGAGCCGCATCGAAGGTGTCACTGGTCAGACTTTCGTCTTTGCTAGCCTCTGACGAAGACGTAATCGACGCAGGGCGGAAGCTGAAACTGTGCATCTTTTCCCCGCGCGCTTTTCCTCCTTTCTGAGTCCGAAAAGTGTTCCGCCAAGCCACACCGCACTAATTCTTCCGACACCGGAAAGTTTTAGAGCTTACAGTCAACTCGCGGTTATCGAATCTCTCGAAAGGTGAATATTTCACACAATGAATGGATTTTGGCCGGGATATTTTTTGGCCCTGCTAAAAATTGAATAATTTCATCTTTCAAATATTGAATGAGATGGCCCAAGACTGTCTTTGAATGATTATCGGGATTTTGTACTGATCATGTGACCTTGATATACAATTTCTATTATACATCTATGAATTTGTATTCAATATTTGTTAGATCCCCGTATCAAGTGTTAGATCTCTGGGGGTGTCATGTTAGATTCGCTTTTGTTGGCTGGAATGGGTGTCAATAAATATTTATCTCTGCATTAAAATGACCTTTAATTCCGAAATTATTTATCACTAAATAAATAATTCACATTTTGAATGCTTTTCCCCCAGTCCCGTCGATATTCGATAAGTGCAAGTTGACTGTACCTTGAGCTTTGCCAAGGTCGGCGACAAAGTGAAATTTAAATCGGCTCCACGATGGTGATGGCATACAGCTCATATCGAAAAGCACAAGGCTAACAAGGACAGAAAATGCAGGCTGGAGAATGCGAAAAAGATGAGAAAATCGCATTGGAATTGACAAGAAAACAGCATCGTTACAGATCGTCGGCATACAGATGTGAAGAGTCGTGAGCGGAGTCCAGAGAGGTCAAAGGGAAGATAGGTCATTGTTCGAGGGAAGGGAGTCGGTGCTCTTGGGAAAAAGAGCGGGGAAGGATGATAAGAATGCTATCATTTACTCTACAGTGTGGGTGAAACAGAGGCATGAATGAGGTCAGCGTAGAGGACTGGATCAGAAGCGAAGGAACTTGGGCCATTCAAAAGACTTGTTGGAACGGTCAGGATCCTCCTGTGTGGCCGAAGTGTCGCCCTCCGCATGCTCCAGATCGGCACTGGCATATCTACGATCGGGCTGTCGGAAGGTTGTGTCAAGATCTGCCCAGTTGTAGGATGCGCCTGCGCTGGCTCTTGCCTCGGCAGCAGTTGGAGAAGCTGCCTGAGAACGAGGAGGCGTAGGTCCTCCAAAGTTACCCGCCTCCTGGGTTTGGAGAAGTGCGGCTTGCGCTTCAGCTGCTCGCTGAGCTGCACTGGCAACACGTGGCGAAGGTCTCCAGCTTGCCGATGCGGGGATACCAGATAGGCTTCCGCTGCCTGTTGATGGCATTCCAGGTTGAGATTCAGAATGGCCCAGCTCCACTCGGCTGAAAGAGTTGAGCGAAGGTGTAGACAGTGATGGTGCCAAGGCGGTAGGAGCCGGAGCAGATGTACCAGGTTGCAACGAGCGAATGCGACTTCGCTGAGGCATTGGCTGTGACCGTAGATAGTTGCTACCTGAATCGTCACCAACGCCATCTTCGGCTGGAGAGCTGGGCTGCTGTCGGACGTCCCGAGCTACCGACCTCGAGACTGCTGCGCCAAGTGACTCGCTAGGATAGTGACCACCAGCGGGAGGAATGATTGGCGGAACGTCGGGAACGGCCTCGGCGTCGCCGAAAGGATCGGAAGCCTCGCGTACTTCTCGAAGACTGTCTAGACGGCTCAGTCCATCGACGCTGGCGCTTCGAGGCCTTTTCCGTCTTTCGAGTGAACTACTGCCGCCTTGAGTCGCGCGACTGCTGGTCAAGTCTGCTTCGGTCATGCCGGCGTCCTCTGCATCAGCCATGCGACTGGACGCTTCGCCGCTGCTTCGTGAAGCATAGTAAGTGGCACTGCCTGTCAGAGCCGAGTCGTCAGCCAAACCACGCGTGCTGGTGGTGTTGCCTCTGCTCAAGACCCCGCTCGGACTGTAGCTCGCTGCTCCAGTGGAAGCACCGCTGCCCAAGCTGGCTTCACTTCGGTGGGACCTTCCACCACGGCTGCTGGAGCGATATCCAGAACGTGTCGAGGCGCTTCCCGTGCTTCGAGAGCTCAGTTGTGCTATGGCGCTGAGGCTGTCGAGGCCAGTGCTATCGCTCGCGGTCCTCCTTCCGCTCATGGAAGAGTTGGAGTGGCTGGCTGCGTAGCCTCCAGCTCGAGAACGCGCACTCGAGTGTTGGCTTGACAGGCTTGGATAGGAGCGTTGTCGTTGCGATACTGCCGCAGCCCCGGCTGCGAGAGCAGCCGCCTCTGGCAGGTGAGATTGACTCGTATCGCCCCCGACGTTCTTGGCTTGCTCGCCACTGCTTCCCGATGCTTCTTTTGACGAGAAGTGAGCGATGGGCGAACTTCGACTGGTATTGTGTCCCAGTGCAGACGGTCCATATACGCTGGCTCTTTCGCTCCTCACATCAGGTGCAAGGCCTGCGTCGCTCGTATCCAGACGGGATGCGCGTCGTTGGTGAATCAGTCGGCTCGAGTCTTCCGAGGGTCGCTGGCCTTGATCGTGGCTGAATCGACCTTCAACATCGATCAGATCGCCAGAAGAGTCTTCGAACGACGAGTTTTGATGCCCGCGAGAGGACGAGGCTCCAGGAATCCATGCATACTGTCCCATCGTCAAGCGACGCCAGCCTGCAGCAACACCACCCAAGATGCCAGCGCTAGCAACACCTCGCTCAGCAAGCTCGGTTCCATGCTGGTCGCCTTGGACATTTTCCAGTCCAGCAGCCTCTCCAAAGTCGCTATCGCTGGCGTCAGCGTATCTGTGCGCCTCAGAGCTTGGACGCTCAGCGCTTCGGAGACTCATTGCTCCCCCAAGCGTGTTGCGAGGCGAATCTGGTGGAGTGACAAAGCGTCCTTGACCTTCAGAGACTGTGCTCTGGATCAGTTCAGTGTCGCTGTGTCGCATGGACGTCGCAGGCTGATCATGGAAGGTGTAGTGGGGTAGAGTCTCGCCCGCTTGCAGCTGTTGCGGCTCGTAAACAGGTAGCGGTGAAGTGACGTGCCTCGAGCCAGAGGAAGCTCCCAGGGATCCAGATGCGGCACTGGCGGCATGCATCGACGTGAAGGCCTGAGAAGATGTGGTCCGGCTACCCGTGCTTTGAGTGACGGGTCCGCTGCTGTCGCCCTTTTCACCGAACTCACCAACGCTACGAATGGTGGCAAGTCGGGTGCGCTGGAAAGCGGTTGTGCCGGTCCCCATTGTACCGGCTTGAAAGGGCGAAGCATTTGTTGAGCCACTAGGATCCTTGCTATCGGCATCGAGGTCGGGGGAAGGCTGATAGTCAGGACCCAAAAGAGTGCTTCCGGTAGAGATGAAGCGACTATATCGCTCGGGGTCCGTGGATCGGAGATGGCTCAGCTCCTCCGCAGACATTTCCGAGACGTGAGAGCCGCGCATGTCGGAGGACAGTGTCAGGTTATGTCGAGAATAGGTACTGCCATCACTCTCGCGGTGTCCCGCTGCCAAAGCGCCCAATCCACCGAGAGCTCCTGCTCCGATTCCAAGGAGGGCAGGGTTCAACCCGCCCGTCGCAGATGTAGCGCTATCCGTTGTGTCTGCAGAGAAGCGAGGGTTCTGACCGGTCAGCGCCGAAGTGTTGGCATCTGTCCCGGTAGCAGGTGAAGAGAATGGTGTTGCGGAAGATGCCGGATTGAGATTTCCATAAGTCTGCACCGAGCTTTGGGGCGAGCTGCGCGGGGCACGAGGAGGTGGAGGCAGGCTCGCACCACTTCCACTTGTCGTGAAACCGCCGGTGCTGTTGCTGCTGCTCATCGCCGATGGACCACCGGCCCTTTGTGTGTGTGAGCTTGACGTGACACCAGTAGCATTGCTGCTCGAGCCAGGACCGGACGATGAAGCTCCAGAGCCAGAGAATGCGCTGGACGGTGGTCGAGACATGCTGGCTCCTCCATATCCAGGCATGTACTGTGATCTTTGTGGGAAGCCAGCTTCTGACCCATGACCCCGATTAGCACCATAAGCAGCAGCAGCTCCTCCAGCCCCGGCGGCCCCCAGCAACGCGGCTGCAGGACCCAAAACCTGGGGTGAGGCTTCTCGCATCTCACGACCAGAGCCGTATCCGCTGCCGGGCGAGTCATGGTAAGGCATCAGCCCTCGACGCTCCGCCATGCTGCCATCGCCCAAATCCTCGTCGCTCAAGGGTTGCTCCTCTTCGATCTCGACGCGGTTCTTTTTCTTTTTCTTGCCGAGACCAAATGCAGCACCCAGGAAGCCGGCACCTGCTGCAGCCAGGCTGGCGAGACCAGTGGTCTTGGCAGCGTTTTGAGCAGAAGCAGGGGCAACATTGGCAGCAGTGTATCTTCCGCCCCCGCCAGCAGAAGCACGCGATCTTCGCGAGGCCATGCTAGCACGACGATCTGGACCCAGTCGTCTGCCTCCAACCACGAAGAAGCCTGAGCCTGCGCCGCTTCCGGTGAGGTGGTCCTCCTCCCAATCATCACTTCCGAGACTTCCTCGACGCCCTGCGGCGGCTGCTCCTGATGCTCCAAGTCCCGCAGCCGCCGCACCAGCACCAATTGCAGCATAGTTCCCACGAGCACCACCTCCTGCACGTGAGCTTCCTCCTGCACCACCACCTCCTGTGGCTGCAGCCAGTACTTTCTGCTGCTGGCGCTTCTTCCTGCGTCGACGTAGGCAGCACAGAAGGAGCAAGAGAAGAAGGAGTAGAGCAAAGAATGCTCCAATCACGATGCCTGCAATCTGGCCACCAGAGAGATCCTTTGCAGCTCGGACGTTGGGATTAGGAACGCCGGTTGTTGTTGCAGAGGACTCACCAGAAGTTGTGCTCGTGGAGGAACCTGGATTCGTAGCTGTAGAGCTGCTGGGAGAGACAGTGCTCGAAGGCGCCGTCGTCGGTGCAGCAGAAAGGCTCGACGCGCTGCTATCTGGTGGTACTGTGGATGTTGGGGTTATGGTTGGTGCTGACTCTGCCGTCACTGAGCCTTCCTGGGTGCTGGTCGCTGTTCCAGCAGTGTTGGTTGCAGCAGAAGAGGGAGCAGCTGTCTGTGTAGGACTGGCATTGCTGGCACTGCTTCCTACCGTGGCGGATGTGGGTGCTGCACTAGTGGCAGAGGGAAGACTCTGTCCGGGTGTTGTATAGAGCGTTCCGAGATCTGGTGCTGGGAAGGGCCCTGTGTAGAGCAAAGGTACTTGAACGATCGAGTAGTCGATCGAAGTTGTCGTGCCTTGGACAAGGTTGGTAGTCACATAGGGTCCGAAGTTTCCTTGTGGGTCATAAACGACTTGGGTGAGAGTCGACGTGTATTGGATGACGTTGGTATCGACCGGAGAGTAGGAGAGATACGAAGGCAGGGCCTGGGCTGTTGGACCCGGCCCTGGAGCCTGTTGCGGGAGAGTTGCCATGCGATGGTTGTGCACCTAGCTGATGCTTTCAGCGGTGCTGAGACTATCGAGTCCAGCTCGTCTGCTGTGGGACCGGGCGCAGCCCGGGCCTGTGATTGATCTTTGACGGCAGCGCAGCCTCGTCCCACTGTGTCGATGAAATGTCATTACAGAGATGGTGAAAGAGCCGAGTTCAGAACAGGCATCGAGATGATGTCGTTGTCGTCGTTGTCGTCGAGCGAAGTGGTGATGTCGCAAGAGGGTTGTGAACAGGTTGAAGCAGAGATGCAGAGAGATGAAGGTCAGAGACGATAATGGCGAAGCGATGTGTCAAGCCATCCTCTGATTGCGTCCGAAACACAAATGTGGAAGCTTTCTAGAAGCGTCGGTCAGGCTTTGGCAGGACTATTCCACGAGGCTACCTGGAAACCCTCTCTGTGCCTAGCAAAAGGCAATCGAGCAAAAGGATCCGACCGATGTGCATCCTCGGACCGATCTATCTTTGCACGGCTCGAGCGGACAAGCAGAAGTGAAGCCTCCTGGACATCCCGAAGCATCGACATCGATGGCTGGTGCCGGACGGACCAAGATTCCGCATCATGTACTTACAATCAAGATTTGAAGGACAAATCTGGCCCAGCCCAATGGAAGGGCTGAAGCTGTCGAAGGGTAGAGAGGGTACGCCGAACGCCTTCTCGGCCTAGCGTGGCGGGAATACACTATTCTGGTACGAATCTCCCAGATGGAAGCTTACAACCCCGCTGGGCGCTGGTTGGGCGGAAACGCCACCGATGGAAAGCAAACAACTGTGAAGAAGAAGGGGATCGCGGTGATGTGCCATGCGTCTCAAACCAAGGATACGGGTCAAAGGTCGAGGAGGCTCATCGGATGGTGGACGGAAGGGAAGGATGGAGAGGGAGGGAGATGGGATAGAAGTTAGAGCTGGTGCGGAGATGATGATGAGCTGCAAGCTTTGGGCGAGCAGGAAAACTCATGGGGGGAAAGGGGAGGGGGACGAGTGAGAATGAGGAAGAGTGAAAGTGGACGTGCAGCCGCGTGTAACGTCTACACAACGGAGCTAGTTTGGCACTGCCGTACTCTTTCTAAAACGGGACGTAGGAAAGGCTGCCTCACTTGCTTCTCCCAAGAGGAACGAGCTCTATCAGCCAAGTTCTTGCTCATGTTCCACTTTTGCTGATCGACAAAATATGATCTGGCTGTGAAGGCAGGCTTGCTCGATTGCACCCACGTTGAAAAGTCTAAGATCGCTACAGCAACCAAGCAACAGGATATCAAGCCCACAGTCTCATGAGCACATCTGAATGAAGAGTAGCTATGGCTACGAATTCAGGTGAGAAGTACTACCGAGACTTTGAGGACGATGGACAAGATGGCCGAACAAGAACGAGAGACCGACACTGAGACTTTCCGGCGCCAACGAGAACAACTCGTATCGGGGCTGAAAGGTAAGGTTTTGAGTCTCCCTGTTGGAGAGCAAGACAGGGGCCAACGTCGATGTCATGGCAAGATACACAAGAAAGAGGACGAAAGTTGGACTGAAACAGGAAAGGGAAGAAGAGTGTAGAGTTTCAATCAACGCTGCATGAGACTCCTATTCTGCATATTTTTCGCAGGAAAGGAAGACGTTTAGGGGCAGGCGCAATCTGACGTTTTCTGTGTTTGTGTGTTTTTCTCAGACCAACACTCGCACTCTGACGCGTCGGGCTCGGGAAAGAAGCTCTCTGTCTCCTCTCTCTCTCTCATCGATCCGAACTTTTCCTGAGGTCCTTCTGCATCGAGCCCCTGAGCCGTGGTAACAATCCCTCTGAATCGATATCATCCCTGTGCCATCACAAGTAGATCTGGTCTAACAAAGCTTCTAGAATTGCATTACCTCATCGACAATACTTGTGAATCGGGCGGGATCGAAATCGGGAAATGCCTCTCGCTTCGTTGTGCACGCTCGAGCCACGTCCTCCGCCAACGAATCTTCGCACCCTACAGTAAGGTAGTCCTCGTTTCCCAGAGCTTCCGCCAGCTCGACCTGATGATTGTCCATCAACGACGTGTTTGGAACCACCACCAGTGCTGGCGTATTTGGCTTCATCCTTAAAGTGTCCAAAATGGTGCCTGAGCCAGCGTGGCTGATGACAACATCTGCTGAGCTTATGTATGAGTTGAGATCTGGAGCAAATTGGAAAAGTTTGAGCTCGACGCCTTGCTCTGTTTCTGCATCCAGCATTGCACCCTGCAAAGCAGATGATGACATGCTGGGGGAGAGGCCGGACATGGCTTTGGCTTCTTGCAGCATGCTTTCGAAGACGCTTTTCCCTGCGAGCTTTGGGTCGGCCCCTTCTGCTGCTTTCGAGGTAGAGGCTGATGATCGCAGACGTAGGCCAGATATTGTGCCGGTCTGACCAGGGTCTAACGCTGGGATCTTGGCGCTGTTCTGGTAGACCCGTCGCCCATTGATCACGCGCATCCCTGGCTCGGGAACGATTTCGCTACCTGCGTCGATGGAGGCCATGGCCGAGGTCGTGAGGATGTCTGCGATGGACGAGTTGCCGTACTGGACCACTACCTGGACGCGGGTGGATGCAGGGGCAAGCTGGGCTACTGCGTCGAGGAATTTGTGCGATAGGACGGCGCGAATCAGAGTGTCGAAGCGGGTTGTTCCGACTGTGACGAAGATCCGAAGCGCTGGATCTTGCGCCGCACTGGAAGATGGCTCAGCATCCGCCTTCTTCGTCATGGTGATGATCCGTTGACCGTCAGTGAGAGCATCACGGCGAATACGAGGTCGAGTGTGATAGGTATCGAAGATGGGCGGTGAAAAGGAGAATGCGCCTAAGAAATGCGCACCCAAAATCCAGCTGGAAAGATCCAAATTTTGGCGCACGGTCACCGAGATCCCGGCGTCTGCAGTTGGACCCTGGGTAGTAGTGACGTACAAGCTCTCTTGTGACTCCTCCACCTTTCTTCCTCACCACCACCGCTTTCCTTTGGACCTAGGCACTCTTCCTTCCACACTTCTCCCTCATCCTTCCGGCTTCGGTACGCACTCTCTGCTAGAAGCATCGGCCAAAATGGAAGCAATTTCCCGCGCAGGCAAGGCCTTCCTAACGTCGACCAGTGACATGCTGCAGAACGCGCTCGTCTCGTCCAACGCATCCGCGTCCACCGCCCACGCCGACTCGCTCACCAAAGACCTCGTTATCAAGCAGATCTTGATCCACCCAATCAAGTCGTGCCGTGGCACGTCGGTTCAGGAAGCCCCTTTCGACCACCAGGGTCTGCAATACGATCGAACATGGCTCATCATCGACGCGACCACAAAAAAGTTCTACACTGCCCGAGAGCTACCTAAGATGGTCCTGATCCATCCCCAGATCGACAAAGGGGCCAACAAGCTTCGCATCGAAATCCCACAGTCCGAGACTGGGACGCCAGCTTCCAACGTCGAAGTTTCACTTCAGCCCGACCAGAAGGAAGTGGAAGGATTTGAGGTGATAGATGGCATCTTCATCTGGGGTGCATATGTCGATGGGTATGCTGTCTCCAAAGAGGCGGACGAGAAACTCTCCGCCTACTTTGGCAAACAGGTGCGACTCGTCCGCAAAGGTCCTTCTCCACGAGAAAGCGGGCCCACCAATCCTGATGGAAAGGTCGAATGGGAAGACGCTGTGCTTCGATACCAAGATTTCTTCCCTTGTCTTGTCGCTTCCGCCGAATCCTTGCGAGATGTACAGAGGACGCTGGCAGCCTCGGTCTATCCTTCCATGTCCTCTGATAAGGAAGAGCAAGCGAAGGCGTACAAAGTACCTCCCTCTGTCAACCGCGAGTACTGGACACCTGAAGAGCTTTCTTCACTTCCCATTACCCGTTTCCGCCCCAACATTATCGTGGATGATGCTCCTAATGCAACAACCAAACTCTCGCCGTGGGAAGAAGACGGTTGGACAGCAGCCGAGCTGTTCGACTCCGCCCTGGCTTCCGAAGCTCCTTTAGGTGCAGAAGCAGAAGGATTAGGAAGGGCAGGCATCTACATGCTCGCCAAATGTGCACGTTGCATGGTGCCCAACATTGATCCTGAAACAGGAGTCAGGGATAACCATTTGCCCTACAGAGTGATGCAAGAGTTCAGACAGGTGGATCCGGAGGCGGCCAAGAAAGGCAAACCTTGCTTTGGTATGCTCAGCGTTCCCAGGGAGAAAGAAGGCGTGGTCAAGGTAGGAGACGTGTTTAGGGTGACCAAGAGTACTGATCCCGCAACTAGGCCTTCACCCGTGTAGCCATACCGAAAGATGACCAGATGCAATCGAGAGCACTTGTTTTCCAGTCAGACTTGTGTGTGTGACAAGACAAAAACAGTGCACGTATTACAGAGTCTAGAGTTCCATCAGGGGTATGAGATCGGTTTTCGCGTGACGCAAGTAGAAAATTACAACAGGAAACCACAAATGAGGCTGAACAAACTCCTCCGCTCTTTTCAACCGCGAGCTCTTTCTTCCCTGGCCCTGATCTTTAACCTTGCCTCGTCGGTCAACAAGGCCTTCCTGGTCTTCTCGTACCACTTGAAGAGCATCTGCCTATCAAACCTGAGCGCATCCAACCACTCTTGAGGCACCATCTTGCTGTCCAGCAACTCCCTATCCCTGTCATCATCGATCTTGGGCACGTACACAATGTCATCTCGCATCTGTCCCTTTGCGGCACCACTGCTGGAACCAGAGACCTTGGAGGAAGACTCCTCCAGATCCATCAGAATGGAATAGTAGTCTTCTTGCGCAAAGATGGCTTTGAAGCGACGGAAGGTTTCGTGAGGGTCGATGCGTTCCACCCCCGTAATGACGAGACCGGTAAGATCTTCGTAGAGCTTTCGAACCGCTTTTTCATCTTCCATTGCGGCCAAGGATGCAGAGGCTGCGGTGGGTTCGGTAGTGCCAGTCTTGACACCTGAGCGAGGGTGGCCATTGGCACCACTGGTGGAAGATGAAGATGCGGGTGCGGCGCTGGCGGCAGCGAGCAACGCTTTGGATTGAGCAACCTCTTGCTCCAGCTGCAACTTGTACGTTCTCACATCTTCTTCCAGTCTCTTCTGGTGTCGTGCTGCCTCGGCCAATTCCTTGCGATGCTGCTTCTCCATCTCTTCAATGCGATGATCCGGCGTTTCGGGCTGTACACTTTCGCGCACACTAGCGTTGAGAATGCTGATACTCCTATCACCACCCGCTGCCGCACCACCACCTTCTGCATCTTTGGCCCGCTTCTCCGCCGCCTCCACTTTGACTTTGAGCGAGTTGATCAGGTCTTTGTCATGGCGATACCGCGCCTCTGCAACCTTTTTGAATTCGTCCAAGGCCTGTTCTGGGGCCGTTTGTCGCAATTGGCGCAACTCATCGTACTGGGCTTGGATTTCGTCTCGCTCCATGCGGATGCGTTCGAATCGCTCTTCTAGCATCTGTTCCCGCTTCGAGGCGAGCTTGGAGAGCTTCTTTTCGACCCACTCGTCAAATGCGCGCCGTTCCGTGAAGAGCTCGTCGGATAATGCCGATGCAGGCTCGTCGGCTTCGGCCTCGGACACGTCGTCATGGCCGCGTGGTCGGCTCCTGTGCGAGTGCGAAGAGGAACTCTTCTTAGCTGGTCGAACGTGATCGTATTCCGCTGCATCGTCTTCGTTCACTGCGCGCTTCGAAGAGCGAGACGCTGTGGAAGTGGAAGATTTGTGCGCACCGCTCGATTTTGCCGATGCAACAGCAGAGGGCTTCTTCACTCGACGATAGCTGTCGTCCGCATCAGAATACTGCTCGTCATCCGAAGCGTGTCGAGCCCGATTCGCATGGCGCGAGGAGGCCGAGGAAGAGGTGAGACCAAATGCGCGTGATGCTGGCATGGTCTTTCGTTAGTGTTGTGCGATTTGTTGATGTGTTGGTAGGACGGTCTTCGTTGGTGTCGAGCCACTGCGAGGTGAAAGTGTTGACGAGGAGAAGCGTGAATAGACTGTTGCCAGAGCCAGTATCTTCGCTGTGCAGCAGTACGCTAGTGACGGTGGGGAGGTGGTCGAAGGGTTTACAATCAAGGAGATGATGGTGCGGAGCAGCCTGCCGACAATGGGCGCGCATGTTTGGCCCGCCTCGCTTTCTTGCTGCAGGGTGAGCGAAGTGCATCCTCCAAATTCTGTGTTTGTTTTCCTAAACGGCAGCGCTCTCTTCTGAAAGCCAGAGTCCAACACTCTCACTCTCTCTGAACAACGTGTTTGGGCGAGTCGCGTCGAAAATTCAACAAGGCTCTGCTAGATCTACGCCCATTCAACACCACACAGGCATTTTCGCCTCCGAATCACGTGGCTCATTCACGCACAATACACAACACTCGACACAACACTCCAGAACCATGGCAATCGTCGATCTCAAGGCTCAATCAATGCTCGCTCGAGGACCCCTTCTTCGTGACTGAATCGATACTTGCTACAGCCTGCGTCTAGCGTACAGAGGACAAGTCGCAAGTTCGGCTATGATCCCACGCGGAGCTACCGGTCGAGTGGGGAAAGACGCCCCACCCCCACACAACCAGACCTGCATGAAGCCAGCGCTCACGAGCGACCCACGCACTGCAATCAAAAATCGGTCGACGGTCTCGAGAACTGAAAGGGATATCATTGACTGGCGTGACGGAGTCAGTTTTGAAAGAAAGACATGCAAAGTAGCAAACAGGTCACAAGAAGACCATAGAGACACCTGAAGACGAGGCAAGAGTGAGCTCTTCCTTGCAGCTTTCGGGATGCCAAGCTGAGAAGAGTCTCAAGATGCACCGTTGTTTAGCGCCGTCGCCTGGAGCGAAGGAGGAAAGGGCGAAAAGAGACAGAGAGAAGCCTCGGGTGCGCCAGCACTATCTCTTTTATGACGGATGAACGGTTGGATGGATGGGAGGAAAAGTCTATGCTGAGGTCCGGAAGAAGAAGAGTAGGGCAGGTGACGGCGTCAAGCGATCAGAGAACAACGCACCCCTTGCAGCAACCTCCCTCGTGCGATCCCTCCTCGGTCTGGAAGCGCTCCATTCCACCTGCGCCGCTCGTAGCACCAGTTGCGCCAGGTCGACCCATGGTCTGCTCCTTGTTGTACCTTCGAATCTCGCGCACAAGATTGCTGAAGGCCTCGTCGACATTGATGCGTTGCTTGGCTGATGTCTCGATGAAGCGGCATCCAAAGTGTTTCGCCAACTCGCGACCCTCGTGGCTTCCCACTTGCCTCTCGTATTCCAAATCGCACTTGTTGGCGACCACAATGACGGGGAACGAGTCCTTGTCCTTGACCCGCAAGATCTGCTGATGGAACGTCGAAATCTCGTCAAATGAGTTGCGGGATGTGATGCTGTAGACTAGCAAGAATCCTTCGCCGGTTCGCATGTATTGTTCTCGCATCGCACTAATCGAGGCAAAAGGGGACGATAGAAAAGAGCAGAAGTGTCAGATCCGTATCGTATGGCATGGCTGTGCAACCCGAGCTGTAAACTTACCTGTACTCTTCCTGACCTGCTGTATCCAAAACGTCGAGGAGAGCCACTTCTTCATCAATGACGCATTGCTTTCGGTACGAGTCCTCAATCGTTGGGTCGTACTCGTCAACGAAGTGACTCTGGATGAACTGGATGGTCAACGCCGATTTTCCGACACCACCACCGCCGACGACAACCAGCTTGTACTCTCGCAAGAACTGAGCTTTCGACATTGTGTCCGAGACTTGTGTTGGGTAATCGATGGATCGATTGGAGAGATTTCCTTAGAAGTGCGGGTAGGTCCAAGGCTGGGACGGAGAGACAGCCAACGGGAATGTTTGGGAGGCAGGACAAAGCTGCTTCTGTGTCAGGTCGATAAAGTCGGAAGGGGGTCGGCAAGGGATCCGAGTGAAGACTGTCAAGGGCCGGCTAGCGAGTGTTCCGGGGATGAATAGGTATGGGAACGTGCCAGATTACCAACAAATGCTGTGTTGGCTGATGGGATGCGAGGTGCACAGGCAAATGCGATACGATACGAGCTACTGTAGTTCGAGGACGGGGATGAACGATATCAAGGTGGGAATCAAACGAAGAAAAGGAAGCAGCGAGTTGATGATGAAGACGACGAGTTGCTGAGGTTGATACACCGATTAGAGATGACGACGATGAAGGCAAAAGAGGGGATGGCGGAGAGATGTAGGCAGAGATGGAGGCAAAGGTGGGAGAGATGGAAAGGGCTACAATGTCGGAAGCGAATCCGAAGCCAAGCGTGCGCGAGAGTGATGATGGTTCGTTTTCAGTCAAAAAGCAGCAGGAGCAGCAACAGCGACGAGAGAGAGAGGCGAGCGAGCAAGCTTGCCTGCGTGTGCGTGTGCGTGTGCGTGTGAGCGTTGAAGCGAGAGAAGGGGCGGATGAGCAGTCAAGTGACAGGTGCGTAGCGCATCAGCAGCACAGAGCGCGAGCCTCTTTCATTCGAAACAACAACAGGCGGCAGCTGCTGCTACCGCTGTCTGAAAGAAAGAGAAGCACGACGCAGGGCAGCGCAGTTCAAATCCGCCAAAAAGAGGGCTTGCATTCTCTTTTCTTTTTTGCCAGCCAACCAGCCAACCAGACTTGCTCGCTGCCCTGTTGCAAGGCGGAAAACCCTTGGAAATGGGGTCTGGTCTTGCAAAGTAACTACAGTATTCCAGGGTTTTGCGTATATTTGTAGTTACAATTACAACTTCATCTGTATTCGAGAAGCGGCTGTTGAATGTGAGATTTTCAGAGATCTCCTTTGAGAAAGAGGGGCAAAGCTCAAATTCTCAATTCACTCAAAGTGTGGCAGCAGCACGCACCTCCTTCCTCCTCCCGCTCGGTCACGTCAAAAGGGCACCTTGAGATTGACGTTGGATCAAGCTACAGTACAGTACAGTACATAGCGGTCTTGCTGCTCCTGGTGCTTGCCTAGGTATGGCGCACCTTCCCCGTGCTGCTGCAAAGATTTGTGTGGGACTCTTGGAAGGCCGATTGTGCAGCAAAATCTGTGATGGTTGCATTCAGGGGTCTTTAGCAGCGTGGCTTGCGCGGATAAGGGCGCGCTAAGTTAGCGCTTGGGCGACAGCAAGTACTGTAATTCAGCTGCGTTGCCAGCAGCCATCGTGTACGCCAGAGCACATCTCGATGTCATACCAAAGCTACTTTGTTGCTAGGTCTTGGCAGGTCGATGCGTTTCTACGGCAAAACTCGAGGACGGCGATACAAAGGACCGCATGCGCAAAGCTTGGATCTTGTGCATCCTCCAACGGCAAGATCAGCCAGGCGTTGCTGCCAGCTTCTGTTAGCTGAAAAGTCCGCCATGTCTTAGGTACTGCCCGAAAGAAGTTGTGTACAACTCTAAATAAGGGGCAGAAAGAGGGCAGCTTGTTCATGGTCACAAGTACGTGTCTTGTCTTTGGAAGGTTCGGCAGTCGGAGTTGCAGTAAAAAGCATCACGCTGTCCGTCTTGTGTCTCCGCTTTCCTTTGTCTTATTTCTGCCCTCTCAAGAAGGTCTTGGTGCGAAGCTCAGCGGCTGTATGGGCAGCAGCCGCAAAAGCAAGGGCAACGGTCAAGCGAAAACCCGATCTCCAAAGCACATCGCACACGCATCGTTCGCATGATGCAGATCGCTCAACTACATGGAAGTCCCGATCCGCTTGCATGTAGCCCAATGCTTTCTGCTAGTTGTTCTCAAATGCAGGCCCCCGCTCGTCCCCATATCTTTCTAGGGCTTGTGGCCGTTGTGGTGACATGAACTAGTTTATACTGTCTTCTGTCTTGAACGCACCTTTTGATCCTGATCACGGTGTCGAACCACCCGATCGAGAGAGATATTGGTGATCCGCCGTCACGTCCGCAGAATCTTCTTCCTTCCGATCCGACCGATATGGCGACGTCATTGTCTTTTCTTCTCGAGATCTGTCCGCGGAAGTGGCCAAAATAAGGTTGTTGGACCCAATGGGTGTGTGTCTGCATGAGCTCGGAGGAGCCATCAAAGCTGAGCACGCCATGCCATGATCACTGCCGAGTGCGGAGAGCTCCGGTCCGAGAGAACGTTTTGGCAATGATGGCAATCATGATGTCAAGCACACGACCAGTCCATTACGAACAGATCTCGTCATGGTATTACCACAAGCCCTCATTCACTGGGTCAAGTTCAGCGGATCAACTTTTGGTCTTGGGCTGTCTCATGAGAAGTCTTAAAAAGCAGCGATCGCCATCGGCAAATTCGCCTGCATCGTGTGCAATTACAAATTGTGGTTGGCACGTGTGAGGCTTCGTCTAGGTATGATGATATGCGGCCGTGTCAACATTCAATCGGAGCATAGATCTCTAAAGATCTGAAGTATCTTATTCTTCTTCTGAAATCTAGCATGGCGGTGAAAGCGGTATTTGGTCGCTGAACGAGGCCCGAATTCTCCGGGCAACGCCAAAGATTGGCATGCTGCCAAGCCTTACCTGGGGGGTGGACTGTGACGACTTGGAAGCTACTCCGACAGCAACGGTCTTGCTACCGAGCGTCAACACGCCACCGACTTCATCGTCATCACTGTCAGACCTGCTTTTCGTTTTTGTGAATGATGACGTGCAGCGGTCGAATTCACCTTGGTTGCCGGTTCGTTGTGGTGAATGCACCAGGCGGCTGCATACCTCCTTTCCCAGGACCTCGGAAGGGTAGCGACGATGCCTCAGCGTGACATCCGGTTGCCGAGTGTTGACAGATTTCGAGGTCTCTCAGTGCCGCGCTATCAAATGGAGGAGAACTGCCAATTCCGCCCATGATAGATTACCAATCGATACTCGAGAAACCTTCCCAGCGTTCAACCATTCATCAATCTGGTATTTGCTTCAGGCTCGGAAAGCCGTCGCCATGGCACTCTTGAGGGGACCACACGATTGCGACAGCTGAATGCTGAAAGCCGAATGCCGATGAAATGATCATGCGGAAGGTTCGTCTTGATTCGGAATAACTAGCGTTGTCCGAACAGAATGAGAAGCGGAGAAAGACCTCAGAGGAGCTTGTGTACGGTGAATTTCAAGTTCAAACAGATCGTTTACCCCGCGTGCTAGGTGCGTCGGTCTGAGTTGAGAATGCGCACCGGGTGTGAGAACAAGACCTGCGGTCACGAAAGCAGTACCGAAAACAAGGTCCGCAGGCCGCGTCTCTGTTTTTTCACTCTGCACAAGGCTGCCGAGCCGCCATCTTGCCGTTGCCAGTAACTGATATCGCGATCTGATCATCCTCATCGAAGAAGGGACCGGCTGTCTGTAACGCAGGGTAGTGAATGGTGTGGATCGGATCAGATGGGAATACCCCGAAAAGACGCCGTAAAGAGACGAGAGAGGTGAGCTGAAACCAAGAGCATGCTCGTGAATCAGAAGCGCGGACTTGCGGCAACAGAGGCTGAGACGATGATCCATCGCGTCCATGTTTAGCGAGAACTCACACAGGACGATAAAGGACGAACAGCCTTTCTATGCCTTCACGGCGCGGGCGCTATAACTCTACGGTCGGGATGCCACGTTCCATTTAGGGGTCGCAGTACACTACGCATAGTGATGGCATGGCTTGGATCTGTGCCCATTGGCGTACTGTATCAGTGCCTTTTGGGCGGCATTTGGGCGACACGTTACAGTAGCTTCCACGATAGCAAAGCTCGGTTATGGGTTCAAAGTGCATCATTGGTGTTTGGATCGTGAACAACAGAGGCGAGGCATCCGTACACCAGTAGGATGCAGAATGCGTATCATGTAGCCTCGGTTGCTGTTGACGAGCAGGCACTGGCAGGCCTACGCTAGGCTCCAGTATCGGCACCCTGCAGAGATAGCAAAATTGGTTAGCGTCAAATCTACAGCTTGCTGTGTGAGAGAAAACCTTACCTTTTGGTACGGGTTTCAAATCTTTGGTGCGTTTTTATCCTGCCTTTTTCGCCTGCAATTCCAATTTTAGACTTGGGAGGGCGGTGCATCCGACCAAAATTCGAAAAACAACAAAGTGCCGCGTTGCCTTAGGATCAGGGAAGAGAGAGAGAGAGGGAGAAAATGATGGAATTTCATGGCATCGATGGAAGGACTTTTCCTTTTCCGTCCCAATCTCTCGGCGTCGCCTGTCTCCGGGGCCATGGCCGTGCTTGCTGACTTTGTTACTTCCATGCACGACTCGCTGAGAGGAGAGTGGTGGAATGGGCCAACTGTTGGAGTGAGGGGAGTGAGTAGACTGAGTCGGTCAAAGGGAGTGACCCTGGGAATCCTTTTGTCTGGGCCTCAAAACCCACAAATTGTCCCCGCTCTGCCTCTCCTCAGTGTGTTTCGGTCCGATTTCCTTCCCCCACGCTCGAGCCTCTCTTGTCTTGCTCTCGGTGATTTGCAGGGCAGGCAGCCCGCCCATTCTACTGCATTTCGCTTCCACCGAATTGGCCCTCTTCCCAGGAGCTCGTAAGTCTCTCCCGCCCCGAGTCAATTAAGTGTCTTGAAATTCGTTGTGTGTGCGTGTGCGTTCGGAGCGTGCTGAACCGCCTAGCTGCCTTCCTTTGCCTTACTTTTGCCGCGCCATCCATGTCCTTCTCGCGCATCCCGAGTGCTTCTTCCTGGGGTGCTTGTTTTGAAATGGCCACCACATCTTTGTTTGATGCTGCCCATTGGCCCCGTGCTCACTCAATTTTGATTCTGATTTTATCCAAAACTTTTTTTTTTTTTTTTTTTTTTTTTTTTTTTTTTTTTTTTTGGATGATGGTGGTGGTGCTGCTCCCGTGCCAGTAGAACCACACACTAGCCACGAACAAACTGGCTGCATTTCGCCGATGCACGCTCCGCCCGCCACCACTTGTGCCTCGTTCTCATCAGACTCGGCCTTCCCGACTTTGCAAACGATTCCAAACCTCACCCTTCTCCTATCGCATCTCCAACCCTCATACTTCATCATCTTGCCCTTTCTTCATCACACTCCTCGACGCCAACTTCGTCTTTACTTCGGCTGGCCAAGCTACGCTCTTGGATTCGGAATTGTTCTTGGCGTCAGCACTTGACCTGTTCTAGCATCGCACCGGCTCATCCGTTTGACCAACACAGTCACGATCGCGATCGATTCGCATCAACTTGATCAACCAGCTGACATCCATATGCAGAAGTAAGCTTTGCATCAGTCGCTTCGTACGAGGCATCTTTCTCGCCAAATAGATTTGCTTCCCTTCTCCGTCTCGAACAGCCACAATGAGCTACCCAATACAGGGATCCTCATCTCAGCCATATGGTGCCTACACATTCAACACACCCGTCAAACGACGCCAACCCGCATCATCCTCAAAACAAAAGCAGCAGCAGCAGCAGCAGCAGCAGCGTAAATCACAAGCTTCACGTCTCATCCAACGCGAGAATGTGGCCGACGCTTACACCTGGAATGCTGCCAAGACCACAAAACCCAAGCTCAACGAATCTCCTCTCAAAGGCGCTGCCCCTGGTGCGGCCCAACTGGATGCCCCTGCGTCCTGGCTTGAAGGTCGCAAATATGCCGTTTTGATCGATGCCGGCTCCTCTGGCTCTCGCATGCAGGTTTACTCTTGGAAGGACCCCAAGCTCGAGCGGGCTTTGCGAGCCAGCAAAGGTCTTGACGCCAAAGTGTTGCCGAAAGTTGAAAAGGGAACATGGGAGAATTCGGGCGTCGATTGGAGCCTTAAAGTGGAACCTGGTCTGTCCTCTTATGGTGACCACCCTGCTGATGTCGGCAGCTACTTGAAAGGGCTCCTCGACCACGCAGAGAAGATCGTGCCTCAGTCCGCATGGGCTGACACTCCAATCTATGTCATGGCCACAGCAGGCATGCGACTTCTTCCAGATCAGCAGCGCGAGGCTGTGCTGAGCGAGACTTGCCGCTACATTCGCGAGCATACCTCGTTCAGCCTCGACGGTGGAGGATGCAGCGAGCATGTTCAGGTCATTAGCGGTGAGGAGGAAGGTCTGCTAGGCTGGATTTCCATCAACTACCTCATGGACGGTTTCCACATTCGCGGCAAGAAGGCCTCGCTGGACGGTGAGACAGACATCATGGAAGGCAAGTCTACCTTTGGTTTCCTCGACATGGGTGGTGCCAGCACTCAAATTGCTTTCGAGCCTAGCAAGAAGGCGCTGCAAGGAGAAGGGGCTGCTGCCGAGGCCGACCTCACTACCGTCCCATTGCGGATGCTCGACGGTACTGAGGTGTCGCACAAAGTCTTTGTCACCACTTTCCTCGGCTATGGCACCAATCAGGCCAGAAATCGGTACATTGATCTCCTCCGCTCCGACGACGCCAAAACGCCGAGTTCCAAGCATCCCCTCTCTGATCCATGTCTCCCAAGTGGGCTGCAGCTCTCCGATGTCGAGGGCAAACCCGATGTCTCGCTCACAGGCACCGGCAATTTTACTGCCTGTCTCGAGTCAATGCACCCCCTCTTGGACAAGGAGGCCGTCTGCAAAAAGCCACCCTGCCTCTTTCACGGCGTGCATGTTCCCAAGATCGACTTTAGCGTCAATCACTTCATCGGCGTATCCGAGTACTGGTTCAGCTCCCAGGATGTTTTCGGTCTTGGTGGTGTCTATGACTTTGTCGACTTCCAGAAGGCCGCTGTCGACTTTTGTGGCAAACCTTGGGCCGAGCTCAAGCAGCATCTCGCCGCAGGCGATCTGTTCGGACCAGAAGTACAACTCAACCGTCTGCAGACACAATGCTTCAAGGCCGCCTGGATGGTCACTGTCTTGCACGAAGGCATCGGTATTCCCCGGATCGTCGACCACAAGGGCGCCGGCGACGGCACAGATCACGCCGACGAAGCACAGGGCAAGGGCGAGCAGAAGAATCTCTTCCAGAGTGTCAACGACATTGATGGTTTCTCCGTCAGCTGGACCTTGGGTAAGGCCGTCTTGGAGGCCAGTCGCGACATTCCACCAGCACCTGGCTCGCTCCCATCTCCCTTTGACGAGCTCAGCAAATCCAACTCCAAGCTTGGCAAGTGGGACCCCTTCCGTCCCAAATGGCCGACCACCGGTGAGGGCTCTGCCTTCCCGCCCGCTCTAGGTGGCGCAAGCAGACACGTCAGTCCGGTCTCGCTCATCATCATGGTCGCCGTCTTCCTCGTACTGCTCATCACTTGCGTTTGCACTCGTGGTCGCGGTCCACGAGCGTCCAGGAGACGCGCTGCCATCAAAGAGATGCTCCCTCCTCCCCTGGGCACTTTGGGTGGCTTCTGCAGCACCAAGCGCAATGGTCGCGGCGACTATGTCCTGGCCAACATGGAGGAGGCGACCGGTGACATTTCCAAGCGTGGCTTCTGGTCCAAGCTCGGCAAGCGAGCGGATACCAAGGACTATAGCCCCACCATGGAGGCAGAGTTTGGCTTCAGCTCCGAGGGTAGCTCCGAAGAGAGCAGCGGTTCCAGCGGGTCCGCTGGCCGAGGTTCCCGCCTTTCTTCGCGCAAACGCTCCAACACCGGCATCGTTGGCGTCTTGGGCTGGCCGGTGCGTCGCGTGGCTCTGGCCTTGACATCAACCTTCCCGTCGCTTGCTCCACGACGTACGACAAGGTCCAAGAAGCGCAATTCGACCTTACCGACTAGCCGCGATGCTGCCGACGGCATGCTCGGCCATGGTGCTCGCATTGCCACCCGAAGAGGTGCAGCTACGCCTACCATGGTGCGCATCTCCCGACCGGCATCCCCGACCTTTACCGGCATTACCTCTGGTACTGCCATTTCGCGTCCAGCATCACGCACCTCTAGTCGTGCACCCACACCCGTTCTTGGCCATCGCCTGACATCCGCTACTTTGACGACAAGATCGGGTCTTGCGACACCAGGCGGCACTGTCCACGCAAGCAGCGTTGCTCCTGGTGGCACTTTGTCACCCACAGGGCCCGGATCGCCCCTTGGCGAACGTCACGTCCGACCCAACCTCTTCGCTGCCTCACTAAGCCGCGCTCACTCGGTCACCGACATGACCACCATCGAATCGAACCTCCTCGTCGCCCCAACAACACGCACACCGTCGAGACAAGGCTCGCCGGCACCCCATCTCAGCCCCATGTCGGAGCTTCGCAATGGCGATGGCTCTCCAGACGTTTGAAGCTACCCGTGCATCCTTTTCCAACTGACACAATTTCAACGGACAATCTTCGGCTCTCACAGCCGCACATCTTACGCACTTTTGCATCTTTGGTTTCGACTTTCAACGTACTTTTTTCCTGCACGGGCTTTTCTTTTTGAATCTTTTGGTTTCTTCTGTCACTCTCACGTTTCCTCTTCATGGTCTGTTATTTTATGCAATACCACACGCTCGTGTTTCTCGTACTTGTGTGCCTGTTCGAATTGGCCGTAGGAGGGGAGTTGAGAGTCTGTGGGGTGTTCACTGCTGTGGTTAAAACATGTTGAGCAGACGTTTGCCGGTGAGTTGGACTTGGTGGCTCGTTGGACTCAGAGAGGGAGTGTACACAACGCTGTTTCGAAAAGGCGTGTGGTGTAAAATGCTGAATCGAATGCGATGGAAACGTGAAAAGTGAACGAGGAGAAAGATGTTTTACAGATCGACTCATCGGAGCCGGGATGAAGGGAAGGGAGGAGGACCAGATGGATGCGGTCCCGATGATGGGAGGGGGAATATGCTTTTTGAGAGAGGGGCTATGGGCAACTTTCGTATGCGGCTGGACTAATTCATACCGACATCTTCTTGACGCCGTTTGCCGCCTGGTCGGCTTCATCTTCGTCCTCCGAGATTCCCTGTTGAGCCTCGTCATCCTGTCTCCCCTGTTCCCAATCCTTGTTCATGTACTGGTTCAGATCAAACTCTCCATCATCATCATCGTCGTCATCATCTGCAAACATGTCTGGGTTGAGAGAGAACATTTCCCTACCGCTCAAACCGGCCATCTTGTTGGCTGCCGCTTGAGCCTCCTTCTTCTTCTTGAGCATTTCTTCCTCTGCCGATTTCTTATCCATACGTTCCTTCTTCCATTTGGCGAAGCTTTCCGCAGTGACAGGCGTGAGGTTGGATCCGAGCTTGTGACGTTCTGTTTCGAGGAAGTCCTCGAGCGAGATTTCGTTTGCCTTTTCGAGAGCCTCGAGCTCTTTCTTTTGAGACTTGAGGACGAATCCAGGTGGCAGGCGATGTTTGTACATGCACTTTTCTCCGCCGTTGGGGCATTCCCAGAACCATCCGTATTTGCCATCTTCGACAGCTTGCAAAAAGAACTTGCATACTTTGTCCGTCGTAGATCGTGGATTACCATGCTTGGACAAGATGACGCTGTTGAGCTTTGCATCGTCCCACTTGTCCATGGTGTCGTTCTTCTTGTCCACCTCGTCATCGCGCATGTCAACGTACAGATCCTTCTTCTCCGTCTTCCTCCCCGCATCGTTGCTATGCGCATATTTGCACTTGGTCCCCTTGTCACATCGACCCGCTTTCCAGAATGCACAAGTGACCGTCTTGGGATCAACACCAAACGGCACCTTGGGTTGCACTATCGCAAACATGGGATCCGCCGCAAGCTCCTTGGCCGCCTTGGCTGCTGCTTTCTTGTCTTCTTCCTTCTTCTTCTCTTTGGCAAGCTGCTCCTTGGATTTACCGGCTACTTTTTGCTGCTGTTGAATCATGGCTACTGTCTTTTGACCTTTGCCACCTTTCTTGTTCTTCATACCAAAGGTTTTATCGACGGCGACTTTGGAGCCTCCTCCTCCGCCCTTGTCCTTTCCTTTCGGTGGCATGCTGGGCGAGTATGTGCGATTGGGTGATGCGTTTGACGGTGTTGGGTGGCGGAGCTAGGACTCGTGGTAGATGGGGCTAAGTATTCTTGAGCGATGTCGTAAGAGAGATCCCGGTGCCAGTTAGAATATAGCGTAACAAAAAAACCAGATTTTGCCGCAAAAGAACCCTAGAACGAAGCTGAAGCGGGTATAATTGCGTCTTGGTCGAGCGAGAAACTTGTTTATGAAGCGATATAGGTCGGCGAGATGAGTGATGTTGGAGAAGAACGAGTCGTAGGAAAAGCTTGATGATGTCGAGTGGGGAAAAATGGAAGATGGAGGAAAAGTGTGCCTCACAAGTCTTTCTGAATTCATCTGCTTCAAAAATCGTAATCAAGCTCAATCTCACTTGTGTTTGACTTCAAAATTTTTCTATTTGATTTCTTCAAATCGGGGCTTAAGCCCGATTCAACAAGAGGCTCCGGTCCAGGTGTCGTTCGTCATTCTGCAGCTTGACTCTCCACCACACAGCATTGACACTAGATGGCGTGTACAGCCAAGTGATTCGCACTGATCTTGGACAACGGGGTAGGAGCCAGGACACTTGTTGCATTAGCGTGATTTCAGATCAGAGCTCGTGCAGATGCGTTGTCCTGTTGAAGAGCAGAGAGGTCGGACATGTTAGTGCTTGAACAGCGACACCTTTTTGCCTCGGTCGGCCAGAGGAAAGACTCTACTCACCCAGGGGGTATCAGTCGAGGCATAGGCCTGCAGCGGTCGATGATACACGACCGCCCTCAACGACTCTGCTTCAACGCCAAACTGCTCAACCTCTGAAGCGTAGATCGGCAGCACGACCCCGCTGTGAGCCAGGCCAGATCACCACGCATCGAACATGAACGAAGGCGAAATCCGTATTAGTCTCTGTCGACGCCATCTTCATACCCGGTTAATAAGCTCGGAGCACGAGATACTTACAGCTCCCAGTTGAGACTACTCATTGTGGGCTTTGCGGCGCTTCCACTGACGTTGCCGTGCGCAGCACGGGTAAAGTTGGAGCTTCCTAAGTAGGTCCAACCGATCGGCTTTTCGCCTTCTTTCGGTGCCCAGCTGCTTTCCCTTGGCAGAGCGGACGTTTTCGATCCTCCCATGTATTCATCGGATGCGTCGCGAAACGCCTTGTCCACAGTCGCTGCGCCCTCCACTGACACTGCGAGAATAGACTTGGCATGGATCATGACATCGCCTCTTCTGCTTTGAGGGCTGTAGTAGAGCTTCTTGATCCTGTTCAATGAAAAAGAGGTCGAATGCGAGTATTGTCAGTCATGTCAATGTGGTTCGATAGAGATGTGCAAAACTCTGAAGATCTAATGATGGGTACCCACGGGGAAGCCCCAAACGTTTCCGCTTTGCCAAAGAAGCTCAGTGCTCCCATCGGTCCCTCGATCGTCCTCTCTTCCACATATCGTTGATTCGGGAAGCAGATCTTGACAGGGGGTAGCGAGCCTGACCTTCGCCCAACGGCTCTCAAATACTCGGGATGCGGATCATTGGGTTTGCCCTTCAAAGGCAGCAGCTCACGTGGATTGATGCCAGAGGCTAGCAGATGAAAGTGCTCGATCCACTTGATGTCATGGTTGGCCAATGACGAGCCTTGACATTCGATCTCGATGGGACCTTGACTTGCAGGACGGATGCCAAAATCACGAACGACCTTACCTAAGCGGCCCAATCCCTGCGTCTCGATCCGGTCCCACTCGGCCAGGCTCGATGCTTCGGGCCAGCTCGCAACGATCCGAGCTCGGGTCGCCCGCGAAAAGTCGTATCTGTCCAGGGCCGCGTATATCGAATGCGAGTTCGGCATGCTCAGCGAGCGTAAGACGCGCAAGAGCTGTGACTTGAAGTCATTGACACCGCTTTGACCTCTGCTTGGTCCTGCGATGCTTGATGCCTCGGACAAAAGCGGAAAATCCTGGATGTATGCCGTATTCTCGATCCTCTCCCAGTCAATGCCGTTCAGGTTGCCCGAGAGAATCGCGACACGGACAAAGTCTTGATGAACGAGGATGAAAAATTTCATGTGCTGGGTCAACCATCCTCCCTTGGGTTTGCTGGGCACACAAATCTGCCAGCCAGGGCTACGCGAGAACTCGCCGCCAAAGATCTCGCTCGAATGCAATCCTGGTCTGGCGACTGCTGGATCTGTCCTGTAATCTTCTTTTGGTGGCGGCAGGACAAGTGTGACGGGCAAGCCGCGTGGGAATTGTGAATATAGCCAGTCCATGCGTAGATCATACGTCGCAAGGACAGCGAGTTGGAGGCCGTTGCGACTGGAGGCGGTTGCTGGGAGTAGCATCTGTGGGATCGTGACGCCAGCCGAGGACTTGTCGGCATAGCGATTGAAGCCATGCTTGATGGTTCCGAACCAGAATCGGCTTGATGATTCGATGGGGTCTGTGGCACGTGCAAAGGCTGGCTTTGATGAAGTGCTGACATTTGACTTTGAACTAGGATCAGGTCGAGTGGATGGCCCTGCACTTGGCTGGATCGCCGGCTTCGGTGATGATTCAGACAGGTAGACCTGAGCACTGCTTGACGAGTTTCTTTCTACCTTGGCTCGCTTGGGCTCGATCTGCGTCTCGTCCTCGTCACTGGAGCTGGGCAGGTTCTGCTCCCTCCTTCGCTTTCGAGCGCGCTCCTTTCGCTCCAGCTCGAGCTGCCTCCGATCTGGTATCAGTCCGAGCAGTCCACCAGTGACGAGACTTGCAGCAGATGTCTGCGTAGCGTTTTGCTGTCCATTTGAAGTTGTTTCGGTCTGTGCTGCTACCGTGTCCTTTGCTGTGGTCCTTGCACTGTTTGGAGGCAGCTTCTTGCTGACCGAAGCCTTTGCTTGCTGCTGAGCCGGTCTCTCCGACTCGCTCAGCGTATCGGAGTCGGAGTCAGATATGACTATGGGCTGCCTGCCAGCCATTGCGCTGTTTGAAGGGCAGAAATGTGTTGGACGGAGGTGCAAAAGACAAGTGTGGGAAGTGGAAGTGCATACAAAGGGTCCTAGCGGGATTGTGATTCTGACAGGTGCTCAGTCCAGACTAAAAATGCCTCCACCCTTGCTCCGTTAGCCGGAAAATTCGCCGACCAACACACCCTTTTTCTTCTTTTCTCCTCGCCTTCCTCAACTCGAGCACCACACCACTTCCTCTGTCCTTACATCATACAGGCCGCGCAACATGAGCCCAAAGCATCCATTACTCCAATGGTTCACCTCAGTGGGCGTTAAGATTCACCCGGACCTCTACTTGGAACAGGACCCTGTGACCGGACTCTCGTTTTACACCGCCCAGCCGCTTCCTAGAGACACGACTGTCATTCGCGTGCCCAAAGAGCTTTGTATTACCTCGACTTCCGCGCTCGAACAGGTCCAGTTGATCTTGCGAAATGTAGGCGGGACGGAAGCAGTATTGGAGCCATCTTCGCTGCCTGCACCAGACTGGATCTTGCTCTACCTCGTGCTGAGCAGGCTTGCTGAAGAGTATCTGACACTCGCATCGGAGGACGCTGAAGAGGTAGAGAGGGTGTTCGTACATTTGCCCTACGTGTCGCATATCCCAAAGATCATAGAAACACCGTTGCACTTCTCACCTGTAGAGCTGTCACTGCTAGCCAACACACCCCTTGTAGGATCGACAGAACGGCGGCTACGCGAAACGATCGTCGACTATGAGCGAGCCAGTTTGCTCATCGCTCGTCAGCTTCAACAGGCTTCGGCACCACATACGTTCGTCGCGTACCTGTGCAAAGCGTTGAAACCAATAACGCTTGAACAGCCCGAGCATGACCCGCTCATGTCACAAACATATCACAAGGGACTCGAGCTCTGGCGATGGGCAGAATCAGCCTTCACCTCGCGCTCCTTCCCACCTCGCCTGATCGGCTTATCCGACCACCGAGACGCCTGCTCCTCTTCTGGCACAGCCACATCAGCACCCATCCTTATTCCAGCGTATGATACCTTCAATCACGCCCGAGCGCATCCTGTCACATGGTCATACTCCCCAGCGACCCCCGAGATGGGGGACATGGTCTGTATGACTCTCAACTACGATTCACCCTCCGCGCCGTGTCAGGTGTACAACAACTACGGAGGCAAATCCAATGAGGAGTTCCTCTCAGGGTACGGCTTCACGCTGGATACGGTGACGGAAGACACGCTTGCGCTCAAACTCGGCACTGAAGGCAACGGCACAGACCAGACAGAAGCCAAAACTCATTACTGGATCGTCCCATCCGAATCTACCAGCGAAATACAACTCAAATCAGAACAAGACACGGCTGACGGCTTTGTCAAAGACAAGTGCCCCTGTCCCTCACTCCTCTCCGAGCTCGAACGGAGAGTGCTAGAAGGCGATGAACCACCCACCACCCTCGAAGACCAACTCTATCTCTATGCGTCCGTCCTCGAAACGCTAGAGTCACTTCTGCTGTCTAAACGAAAAGCCTTTCGCACCAGTCAGAAGCAGATCGAAGCCCTACATACCGATCTCACCTCTGTCGATGAGGCAGCACAGACGGCTGACGGCTGGCATCGCAACGCCCTTGCAGCAGATATTGGAAACACCTCGTCTTTTCGCTCTTCGGTATGGAACAACGTGATGCAATACAGAAGGGGCCAATTGCACCTACTCAATCATGCGGTCGATTGGACCCGCGCAGAGCTAGGAAGGGTCGCGGATGCCCTGGATGCCCTGGATGCCCTGGAAGACGATCAAGATGCCCAGTGACAAAATGATACTTTGTTCAGTTCTTTCATGAGTTAGATTCGGCAAAATAAGCAAAAGGATGCGACTTTGCCCACGAACACATACATAGCACAGACAAGAAAGAACAGCGTCATCGCAACCGATTCGCATCATTAAAACCCAATCGACCTTGAACGCTTACACTAGTAATACATTGTCACCCTCCGAGAACTCACTAATCAAATGAAGGCAGCACGTCAGTCAACAGCTCTACACTCTCTGTCTTCTCCGCTGCCCTTTGCGCCCTGTGACCTAGTTCAGGCTGACGCATGGATTCGGCTACTTTTTTGGCTTCCTCCTCATCACCGAGCCTAGCAGCCATTGCTAGGGCGTTGTTGCTGCCCATATTGCTATTGGATCCGGATGTGGATCTGAAAGAGTCTCTCGAGGCCGAGCTTGGCATATTGCTACCGTTGGCGAGTTGTTTGGCCTGGGTTTCAGAGAGCGGGGAGATGACGCTCTGCCGAGAGATGGAGAGCTGGTCGTGGTCGAGGGAGCGGAATGGTGGGGAGAGGACCGTTTCTTCCACGGTGATCGTCGAGGTTGGCTGTTGCTGTTCGGCAGAGGGACTATTGGTGAGGACTGAAGAGCGCTTGAACCATCCACCGAAGGATTTGAATCCGCTTCCAGTTTCGTCCGGTTGGGGAGAGCTGGCAGATTCTGGTTGTGGCGAAGTCACGAGGGCAGGTGCCGCTGCGGGCTCATTGGGTGTTGTTCCTGTCCGACCACCGAGCAGGTTTCCCAGGCCCGCAAAGCCCGATGCGATCGACTTTGCAGGCGCTGCTGATGCAGGCGCTGTGGCAGATGCACCGGCCGAGTTGCGCGGCGATGCAGTCGCAGATCCATTTCCTGTCTCGGCCTCTGAAACCACTGTGGGTTTGGCCTCATCCGACGGCGTCGGCCCGTTGCTTGACGTCGCCTTCCTCATCAGCGTAGGCAACTTCATACTCCACCCGCCACCTCCGCTACCACTCGTCTTTTGCGGACTGACATGCGCTTTCTCTTCATCCTCATCAATATCATCCGTTGGCAGCGGGGGCAACTTGACACCCTTCAACAAGCCCGCACCAAAGCTAGCCCGTTGCACGATACGATCCGCATCATCACCCATCTGCCCGCTCGCGTCCGCCTCTGCATCATGGTGCGCAATGAAATCCCGTAGCGCTTTCAAGCACGCTTCGCTGGCCTTGCGCGCTTCAAGAGCTTCCTCCATGGAAAGCCGCATCTCGGTCATCTCGCGGGTCAGACGCTCGATCTCGACCTCCTTGGCACGGAGTTCGCGATCGTGCGCTTGGAAGTGCATGGAGGATTCGCGTGAGGGAAGGTTGGGCAAAGCTTTGGCGACGAGACTGGATTTGTGGTCTTCATCCTCGTTGTCTTCGATGATGGGGGAGCCGACACCGGCGGAGCTGGCGGCGCCTTGAGAGAGCGCGGGGGAGCTCAGAAGGCTGCGCTGCCCGCCCGGGCCTGTTGGAGGTACGGACAGACGAGCACCGAGCGAGGATGTAATATCCGCCGAGTCTGGCACTGGCAAATCATTGAGACCCAGCCTTGGCGACTTGCCGGCGTCGCTGCGGAACGAGCTTCTGCGTGAGTTGGGCGCCGAACCATTGTCGTCGCCTGCTGCCGAGCCGGGGATGAGTAACGAGGATCCAGTGCCATTGGTCCCTGCCGTTCCCGACAGGCGCAGGCCACGAAGGCCGTTTGCAAAAGTAGGACTGAGGGGCTCTTCGGATTCCTCGATATCAGCCTTGGATGCGCCGGATGCACCAGAGACACTCCTGCCACCACTAGCCGTACGACGATGGCCATAGCCCTGACTGGTACTTGGTCTGGCAGCTAGGTTGAGATTGAGCGCATTCGGCCCGAATGCCAGACTGGCACGCTTGGATTTCTTCAACTCGGCCTCCTCCTGCTCATCCCTGACAGGAGGCGGGTTGGTGGCTGCTGGAATCCAGCTCCTTCGGTTATCCACTTTGGCCTTTGCCCTCGCATCCGACTGTTCTCCCTGGAGCCGCATGATGGCCCTCCTACTCTCCTCTGCACGGATTCGAAGATCCTTGACGCGATCTGATTCTGCCTCTCTGGCCTGCTTCTCTGAGCGCAGCTCGTCCTCGAGCTGTGGCACGCGCAGTCGGAGCGTCTCGAGTTCGTCCTGCCACTCGGCCGAGCGCTGCAGCACGACAGAGTGAGAGGCTTTGACTTCGTCCATCTCCTCCTTTAGCTTGGTGATCGACTGGTCTTTTTTGGAGAGCTCGAGTCGCATAGTGCCCACGATGGCTTTGAGAGCAGTGGCATCTGAGGGCAGGTCGGTGTAGAGCGACTCGAGATGTTCGGGTGTCAGGCCATCTTTGACAATGTCATCTTTTACCGATGGAGTGTGGGAAGACTTTTGCGAAGCTGACACCGAGGCGACCTCGTCTCGTTCCGACATGTTTCGAAGGGGTTGCGCAGATGCGCTGGGATGCTAGGCAAGTTGTTGTGTGCGTGCTGAGTAGCGATATGTTCGTGCGCGTGGCCTAGGAAGCCACTGTGCTTGCGTTCTCTATCGTCGCACCAGTGAGATTGAAGCGTGTCCAAGGACGCGATAGGGCTGTAACAAGCAATGGCGTCTTGAGCAGAAAGGTGCTTTATGCCCGTGCGACCACCTGCGTCGGTGACTCTGGCGAACAGTCTGTATGTATCGAATCGTGTATGTGTGGTGAAGATCAGGAAGCAGCCCTTTGAGCTGATTGTGGAAGGGGCCAACAAAGAGAAAGGGGAGGCCACGTCTTAGGTGATGTGGGCGCAGATGAAACCTGTGCCATAAGCGCCTGCGGCAGGCTTTTGGGACTTTTGGTGTTGTTCCAGCCTTTTTTTTTCTTTTTTTCGGGCAGTTGGGCGTGAGCTCTAAGGAAGTTCACGGACCCCACCCAAATGTAACACACATGCATGCATGCCGCGCGTCCGACACTGTCACAGTGGCTAAAAAAAGGGCCTCTGAATCTGAAAGCCATTCGGGACGCTTTGCGGGCCCATACTGCAGAGGAAAAGAATCAAAATTAAAAATTAAAATTGACCGTACAGTAGCGCAGTGCTGGGCAAAGTGCCGGCCCTCTTTGGGTCGTGTGGGTGCGTGTGCGTCGTGTCGGTCAGGGGGTTCGGTGATTGCCTTCTCTCTCTTGTATTCTTCCTCTGAGCAGGAGTTCCTGATGTTCCTCCTTGCAGGCGTCGATCCATCTTCTGCGAACTGTAAACGATGCCATGCTCTTATCGCAAATCATCCTTGTGTAACGGTGAATTATTTTGCCGACCGCAGCCGAGCTTGAACGGTTCGGATAGCCTCACGCTTCAATTACCTGACCCAATAGGCAGACCGACACAGATTCAAGCGAGATGGACCAAACACACTGTGGGATTGCGAACGAGACACTGACAAGGGTGACAAACGAAACTGGAGGTGAAAACTGGAGGTGAAAAAAAAAGTGCGAAGTGTGCGGGAAACTGACAAGGTTGCGAGGGGGTCAACAAAGCGGAACAGAGGACGATGATTGCGTGGATGGAACAAGAACAGAAAGCGATGCAGGAGCCATCGCACCCGTAGCAGAAGAGAATTGTGAGGCGACTGAACAAAGAAATGGGGACCAGCCTCAACGGGCGCATCCGTGACAAGCACTCCTTGGAGAGATGTCGAGTTCGTGACGGGGATCGATAACAAGAGAAAGAGAAGCGTAAAGGCATAAAAGCGTCGAGGCCAACGAAGAAGAGTCCATACGAAGAAAGAAATGTCTGCGCTCATCGAGAACGTCTAGACAAAGTATCGCGAGTTGAGCTCGGCAATCTCGCGGGCGAGGTGGCCCCACGTCAAGCGTGAGGCGCTGTAGGGCAAGCCAGTCGGACTGCCAGATCCGAAAGGCATCGTAGCAGATTGAGCCATGTCAAAGCCGTGAATGCTGCCGGCACCAGCACCAATCTCAACACCCAGCAGGTGCTCTTCGCTCCATCCATCCGACGACGAAGCCGCTGCCTCGGCGTTGGACACCTGGATCGTGCTCGTAGCCATAGGCGAGCCGGAAGGAGACGACCAGGCAGACTTGTACGAGCCAGATCCTTCGTCGCTGCGAGCAGTAGAACTGCGGATCGAGAGCGCAGAGAGCGCACGCGAAGCCTCACGAGGAAGTTCGCTACGTACCAGGCCAGGAGAACCGTGGTCGCCGCGCAGCAGGTTGATTTGCGCCTGCTTGGCTTTGTACAGGAATGTCTCCCAACCACGCAGCTCCCACAGGAAGAGCAAGTGCGGCTGAATCACGATATTGAGCCTACGGCTGCGAACAAGCAGGTAGCTCTCCACCAGACCCAGATCCAGGTGAGCCATGACATAGGCTAGCACAATCGTCGTGCTGCGGCTGACACCCACGCGGCAGTGCACCAGCACTTTGCCACCAGACAGTCGCGCAGCTTCAATGAACTGCACCGCTTCACGCATCGTGCCCCTGAGCGAGTCGATGCCATCGTCCGAGACATTGCGCACGTTGAGCACAGTGACACCTTGCGACTGGTATGTGCAAGAAGGCACTGTCGAAGGATCTTCAGCCAACGCTGCTTTGGCAGAGGCTCGCTGATACCGACTCCGGCCGTGATCCTTGTCCTTGCGTGGAGGGTTGACCTTGGCCGAGATGTGGTCAGGCGGCTGCAGTGCCGTCTCGCCTACCGAGACGAGATGGGTGATGCCAAGGACGCGAAGCATGTCGACATTCGACGCATGGTCGAGATTGCCCAGGTAGAGGAAAGGCAGGATGCGAGAGGGGAAAGAGCCGTCAAAGCGAGACTTGTTGAACCAAACGTGCTTTTCGACCTCCAGCACCTCGACCGATGGCGAATTGGCTCGACACTTCTTGGGCGTTGGGGTCGAAGTGCGGCAAATGCCGCTGGCCATTTCCGCAGGCGAAAGAGCTGCCAGCGTAGAGCGCTTGTTGTTGTCCGTGCCGTACATGCTCTGGCCTGCGGTGGCCGACAACGACATCCGACGGACCTCCGTAAGGCGTCCGTCCGCAGTCAACGAGCCGCTGAACGACTTGGAAACGGCGTGACGGGTTTTGCGTGCGTCGACAGTCGACTCCATCGCCTCTTGTTTCGCTTGGGAACGCGCTGCGCGGGCTGCCTGCAGGTATCGATCCACCACCTCCAGCAATGCAACGTCAGCCGGGTACACAAAGAAGGAACGGTTGGCTCGCAGTTGGAGGTCGAGGTAGGCCTCGGCGAGACTCAGCTCGCGTGCGTACATCAGGTACGAAAGCGCTAGCACCGAACTCTCGGTGTATCCGTCCGGACAGTGGAGCAACACACGCCTGGGTCGGCGAGCGGAAGGGCTTTCTGCTCGAGCGTTCGATGTTCGCTCGCGCACTTGGCTAGGCGAGAAAGAGCGAGTCGGCGATCTGGCTCCATCACGGAAGGTCCTCAGAGTGGACGAGATGGTGTTGAACGCGGGCGCCTCGCGTTCCGAAATGCGAGGGGTGGGAGGAGATGCTTGCTGTTGGATCCAGGCGCACACGTCGATGATTTTCCTCGCCATCTTGTCATGCCAGCCATGCGTGCGGGGTGCCCCTCCGCTTCCGCTTTGATAGTCGAGATGCACGACACTGCTGGCATCAAGGCGAAGAAGGCCACGGCCACTCAGATCGCTGCAATGTCCGTCGACGCCCAGTCTCGCGCTTCTGGTACTGGAGTGCACAAAGTGAGAGGCGGAAGCATCGGTTCGCACAGGAATCGCTTGCGGCTTAGGAGTCCAGCCATGAGGGCCAAGAACAATGGATCCGTCGCGCGAGTCAGGATTGCGAAAGCCACCGTAGACTGAATCGTGGAGCCGGCTGCCGTTGAGACGCAAGAGTTGGTCGCGGTGGAGACTGCCAAGGAGCTTATCGGTGTCGTCATCTACGCGCATGGAAGCATCAATGGAGTCGAGGTACTGAGCAGCGTTGCGCAGGACTTCGGGAGTGCAAGCGCTCGATGCCAGGGAACGGTCCTCTTCGCAATTGATGCAGACCGAAAAGCAGTGAGGATTGGCCTGCTCATCTGGAGTGATGGGCTCGCTGTCGTCTCCCCAGGCCGACTTCTTGACGACGCCAGGCGCATCGGCTGTGCAACCAAGCCAGACGTTGTCGTAGATCTCGGTGGCGCGCGTCATTCTCTCCATCTCGTCGCGCTCACGGTCCACAAAGTCGACTCGATTGCGGTCAAAGCCGTTGCTGTCCACCGAGACAAGTGAAGGGAAGCGCTGCTCAAAGGTGGTGAATGAGTCGGTGACGACAAAGACGTTGTACTGCAGGCCGCCCCAGCCTCGCAACAGACGCTCTCTGCGCAAAGACGCTTGTGCTTCTCTGACCCACTTGGCAAGGGTCATGACGCCCGAATGATAGCCAAAGGGACAGTAGATGACAATGTCCGAGATGGTGGCATACTTGGCACATTGGATCTTGAAGTTGCGCAAACTGACGCCGGAAGCTTGCTGTGGGTTGATGAAAGTGGGGCCGATCCTGCGCACTTCGTTTCCATCTCCTTCGTCACCGAAGCTGCCTGGGTCGGAAAGGTCGCCGTAGACATTGCGTCCGTACATGGTGCGGCATATGGAGGGTGGGCGAATGATTTCGGCGGGGAAGACGGTCGAGTTGAGCAACGAATGGTGTGGCTGGGCCTCGAACGGGGTAGGGCTTGCCGGACAAAGATCCTTACCTGGTGCCCGCGCGCCATCGTCGGTGATGTCGCTGACAGTTGAGACACTGGTGCGGGAGCTTGCACTATAGCTCTCGGAAGTGACTGAGAAGAGTGAAGGTCTCGAGGTTTGCGAGGATACGGTCGAGGCGGTCGAAGGCGAGACCGACGCTGTCGATGCAGCCGAAAAGGCAGCGTTGGCTTCGGGAGGCGGGGCAAAATTGCAGCCCGTAGGACTCTTGGGGCTGTTCCAAGTTGCTTCGAAGCGGCTCGACTCGTCGTCGGTGTCTGGCGAGCTTCCCGAAGATTGAGTAGTGACACTGGAGAAAGTACGGGCACGGGCTCTAGCGGAAGTATAGGCAGCGGATGAGGCCTGCATGCGCTCCATCTCTTGGGGCGTGGGCATGTCGGCACGAAGAATGGTGAGGCCCCTGTAGGGTGGGGTAGGCTGACCACTCAAGGGCGCGCCAAAAAAGGCGTTTTGCGCCGGAATACTACCATCGACACCGTGAAGAAAGGGGAAGACGACGCTGTGAGGGACATCCTGAGCGACGTACTGTTCGTGCAGTTGGGCGAGCTGGTCGGCCGACATGGCGCGAACGGGCGCAGCGAGGCTACGTTTGGAGACGCGCTGACGACGCGGAGCTGAGAAAGGGTCGCGGCTGGTTTGTGCGAGATCATTGTCGAACGTGTCATCTTCGTCGTCCTCGTCTTCGCTGCAACTATCTGATGGGAGAGCCTCTTCGTAGATGACGGGATAGTCTTCGAGGTTGGCATGTTGGATGCCGTAGCTTGGAGGCTCTGAGTTTGCGGTCAGAAGCGACTGGGGCAGAGACCTTGGTGAAGGCGAGCGTAGGTGAGCGTGGCGCGACCAAGACTGTTGCGGGGATGAGCGACGCAAGCGTGGAGTGCCCTGACCATCTTGGTTGTCTGCTGGCTCATCTTGAGCCTGATCTTGTTGACAGTGGTTGGCAGAAGGAAGGTTGACCGAGACGAGCGTGGACGAGTTGGTTCCGTGGCGAGAAGCTAGAGGGTGCAAAGACACGTGAGCATGGCTAGCAAGCTGCGACATATCGCAAAGCAAAGTTGAGGTGCTGTTCTGTGTCCGTTGGTGAGGATTTTGAACAGCGATCGATGATGCAGGCGGATGCAGGCCAAGATTGATGCTGAATTGGCGTTTTCGAGTCGACAAGGATGAACTTGCAGCCAGAGAGCGAAGGGGTATCAAGCGCGCGTTGTTGTGCTGTTGGGAGGGACGAGAGGAAGGCGGACCAGGTGATGGTGATGGTGGTGATGAAAAGGGGAAGTTCGACTGGGCGATCAAGATGCTTGATGGTCGAGAAGCACGCTCAACGCACGTTGGTCGAGTTGAGTGGGTGAGAAAAGCAATGAAGTACCGTCGAAGCAAGCAAGCAAACGAAATGAAGTGGGGTGTCGGGAGGCTGACAAGGTTTGTCCCGCACTCGTGGGACGCGGGTCGTGTCGATGGCAGCTGATGCAGATCCCGCGAGGACTGTATGCAGACGGTAGCAGTGCAGATGTTGGTGTAGGCGAGCTGTTCTCTCGCCAACGGTGCGGTAGAGCTTCAAAGTGGAACCGCGTACGGGGTGGATCGCATCAGCGCAGGAGGTTGAAATGGAATGCTGCTGCGTCTGGAACGATGTGCAAAAGAAATCGGAACGGATGGTGACTGAAGGTAGGTATGAAAGGGAAAGTGCCCTTTGCCTCGACGTAGCGTGAGGTGGTAGATGACGGTGAATGGCCGGAACGAGCAAAGGGCGGTTGGAATGCGATATGAGACAGGGCCAAGGACGGAACGAATGAAGGACCGATGGAGAGAAAGGAATGGTGGTTCAGTTGGTGGAACCCAAACTGGAATGGAGCACAGCACAAGCGACTGGGCGAGCGAGCGGGGTAGCCAATTTGGGTTTGACAGACCACAAGACAGGCAGGCACGCGGGTCAAAGCAAGACAACGCAGGGGCTGTGACCTTTTGACGCAGCCGCGCGTAGAAGCCGTCTGTACTGCACTGTACTGCACTGTACTGCACTGTACTGTCTGCCTAAACAGGAAAATTGCTGAAAGAAATGCCAACCTTGATGCAGAAGCGATGTCAAAGCCCATGCGAGGAAAAAGAAAAGAAAAAAATGACGAAAAGGGCGGCCCAACTGTCACCTTCGGTGTTATCGTCAACGTCAAAAAAAGAGAGGAAATTCACCGTAAACCAATTTAATTAACTCTCTTGGTGCTGCTGCTACTGTACAGTCCTCTGCCTCGCCATAAATGGAAAAAGGTTACAGGTACCCGCATGCCGTTGTTTGCCTGGAGACTCGGCTGAAGGGTTGCCTTATCAGTGCCTCCTCGGTCGTCCTTGGTCGTGTGGTCGAGATGGGCATGGGTGCTTTTTTTGCACAGTACCACTATGACCACCATGTCGAATGTGCTCTCGGAAAAGACTTTTGATGGACGTTGACAGCCAAAGATCTAACTTGTAATCGTCGTTCGATTCCCGCCTTGTCGCAAGCAAGAGTTTAGTTCTGATGCCGTCGGATTCTGGACGAGCAAAAGGTAGAAACTCTTCCACACCTGGCTGGCTTTAAAGTTGCAACGCCAACTTTCTCATGGCAACCTCGCTTCGAGCAGACGTTGCAGCCGCAGTGTCGACGCAAGCACCCGTATCTCTGGTGACGATACAGTATGACAGAAAAAAGCCGCTTCAATTTTCGAATTTTTATGCCATGTTAGCGGCACCCTGCCAAAAGCAGCAAAGAGACCAAGCCCGTGGGAGAATCGAAACGCCAAGTCGGAGATGCCAATTTGGCCGCGCCAGAGTGCTTTCTGGACCCTGTCAACTACACAGCACACATTATTATGATTTTCAATTACGGCACTACGGCTGCACCTAATCGGCAACTCACACATCCCTTTCTGATTGTCGCTGCTTCTTCTTTGGCCTATCGAGATCCGACGTCTCCTCGCAAACCAGCATCTTGGCAAATAATGTCTTTTTGGAACTTGCCTTTGTTCAGACTCGAAGCCGTGTCTGCCCCGCTTTTGCCGAAAACGCAGCAACCACTTTTCCGATGCAGTCTCGAATGCTTCCGCACCTTTCTGAGCAATCTCAACCAAAGTGTACAACCCGGACACAGCACATGGACGCATGCCGAAGCCTTCCTGATTCCAAACCCATGTGCCGTGGATCCACATACAGTAAGAGGATGTGAGCGTGTGGCCCAGAGGCTATCCCGGCGAATGGACTCGCGCGAGTCAAAAGAAACGACAAGCTCACACGTGACTAGCGCAAAGAACGTTGGCCGGCTTCCGAATCTAGAATTCTGTGACTCTACTTTTTTTTTCCCCCCCTTTCCTTACTCCCGACCGTGCACACTCCACACGCTGCTGCTGCTTCTAAGAAGCAGAAAATTTTAGGAACTCGGAGACATCAAGACAAACCTGCGGATCCAATCAGAAAGAAGCCTGGTTACCTACTCCACCTTCTTCTCGACGTTCTTCCTGAACCTCACGCACACACACACACACACACACACACACACACACACACACACACACACACACACACACACACACACACACACATACACACGCGCCTTAGCTCGACCACCCTATACGCCAGCAGCTTCGAACAACGAGCAAGATGGAACAACGCGTAGTCGGAGTGCTCGGCGCTGGCCAGCTCGGTCGCATGTTTGTCGAGGCAGCAGCTCGACTCAACGTACAGGTCAAGCTGCTCGACGTCGGCGATGCCGCACCCGCCAAACAGATCAACTACCTCCCCGGTCCCGACGGCAAGTCCCAACACATCGACGGCAGCTTCGCCGATCCAGACAAGATTCGTCAGCTTGCTTCGCAGGTGGATGTGCTTACCATCGAGATTGAGCACGTCGATGCTACCCAACTCCAAAAGGTGCTCGACGACAAACTCGTTGACGCCGTTCATCCCCTTCCGTCCACGATCGCCCTCATTCAAGACAAGTACCTCCAAAAGGTTCACCTCGCCGCCAAAGGCTTGCCTCTTGCCGAGTACCTCGCAGCTGGACCCGAGGACATGTCCAAGGTCTCCGACGTCGCCCAGGCCCGCTCTGCGCAGATCGATGCTGTCTCCGAGATTGGCAAGGCTTTCGGCTTTCCTCTGATGCTCAAATCGAGGACACAGGCGTACGATGGCAAGGGTAATTACGTCGTCAAGTCGGTCGACGACGCCTCTGCCGCTGTTGCCGCTCTCGGCGACGGAAAACGTGGCCTCTATGCCGAAAAGTGGGCGCCATTCGAGCGCGAGGTGGCCGTCATGGTGGTGCGCAGCGCTACTGGCGAAGTTCGTGCCTATCCTGCCGTTGAAACGGTTCACAAAAACAGTATCTGCCACACCGTCTTTGCGCCACTGCGCACCGCGGATCCAGGTGTCGAGGCCCGTGCCAGGAAGATCGCCGAAGAAGCTGTGGCAACATTCGGTGGCGCCGGTGTCTTTGGTGTCGAGATGTTCTTGATGCCCGATGGTGAGCTCCTCATCAACGAGATTGCACCACGACCTCACAACTCCGGCCACTACACCATCGAGGCCGCCGACACGAGCCAGTACGAAAACCACGTTCGAGCCATCCTCGGATTGCCGCTCGGAAGCACCTCGCTCAAGGTACCCTCAGCCGCCATGATCAACATCCTCGGTCTCGCCGATTCCGACAAGGACAACGAGGCGGTCGCCAAAACGCTTGCTCCGGCCGTCGTCAGTCTCGACGTTCCGGGAACCACCTGCCACCTCTATGGCAAGGCTGGCTGCCGCAAGGGAAGGAAGATGGGCCACATTACCATTGTCGGCCAAAGCGACGCTCAGGTGCGACAGCGTCTCCACATCGTCGAAGAGGCGCTCGACAAGGCTACACAGCTCGCCGAGCAGGGTGGTAAACTTCCCACCGAACTCACCCTCGCCGGTGTCGTCGCACAGACTGCCTCGGCTGCATCTTCATCAGCTTCGCTAGCGAAGGCAGGACCATCGCCCAAGTCAGCCTCTGATTTCTCCCATCCTCAACCATTGGTAGGCATCATCATGGGCTCCGACAGCGACCTTCCCGTTATGATGGCTGCCGCCGAGATCCTCAAGAAGTTCGATGTCCCCTTCGAGCTGACCATCGTCAGCGCTCACCGAACTCCCGATCGCATGCGCACCTACGCACGCAGCGCTCCCGCACGCGGATTGAGGGTGATCATCGCAGGTGCTGGCGGTGCAGCCCACTTGCCTGGTATGGTGGCTGCACAGACCGCATTACCCGTCATTGGTGTTCCCGTCAAGGGCAGCACGCTTGACGGCGTCGACTCGCTCCACAGCATCGTCCAGATGCCCCGTGGCATTCCTGTCGCATCGGTAGCCATCAACAACAGTACCAACGCCGCCCTCCTCGCCATTCGCATCCTTGCTGCTGCCGACCCAGCTTACTTGGACAAGATGCAAAACTACATGGATGAAATGGAGAACGAGGTCAATGGAAAGATCCAGCGCCTGGCTCACGACGCTTGGGACTACACGCTCAAGAAGTAGTTCGCGCACTTTCCGATCATCCCTTTGTACTGTACACAGTGTAGTTCCGCCTTTACCATAGATATTCCAGAGATTGCATACGAGTTGTTCAACTTGCTTTGTGTGTTTGCCTTGCAATCGGCTGTGCTGCTGATCTTATATCTCTCGCTGCATGCTTCATTGTGCACAGTGACCTTCAGGGTTTCTCGATGAGCATGGAGACAACGATGTAGTTCAACACAGCCGCACAAAACTGAAGTGCAGCTTCAAGCAATGTCACATGCAGATCGGTCTTGGTCTGCAGTGAAGGAGCAGTTTGGGCACTTGGATGTCTCCAACAAATTGAACTTCTTGTTAACATTTCCACATCACCCACAAGTCTACAAGGTATATGCCTCAAGCTGTACAAGAAGGGACCCTTTTCTGTTATGCACCAAGGGTCTAGGGACCTTGCAAGGCATGTGGGACAGGCGCAAGGCTTGGGGCACAGAAAACACCTCACTGTATGCAAGACTCATAAAAGGGAAACTGGGTGTACAGATCTAGCAGCAAGAACAGCTTTGTGGCTGATGTTGACTCGAGCAATATCAATGGTTGCTATCTCTCTCAACAGATGTGCTCACAAAGCTCTTTTTCACCCCGGAAGCGAGAACAAATTTTTTTGGCACCATCCGCCACTTTTCTTCTGTCCTGGGTGCACACACTTGGATGCCGCAACGGAGACACGTTCGCTTCGCATGATTTGGTCCAATTTCTGGGAGGGCCATGGGAACGCACTCCTGAAAGTCTGGTTGGAGAAAATGCAACTACTGCCGAGAGGTTCGGGTTCGGGGTCTGGACCAAGACTCCTCCTATGCCGCTGCTTGATTAACCTTTTCTTGTTGATGCGCTACAGTACTGTACAGTACAGTACTGTACCTGTGCATAGGTCCCTGCGTTGTCGTTTCTCTCTCACGCCGCAACCTTGTGACCTGCATTCATCCAGATGTCTCAGCTCTACTTAAAAAAGGCGGGGTACTGTAGCTCCATTCCAGGCACATCGACACTTTACCCTTCCCTCTTCCTCTTTCGCCATGCAACACTGTTTGTCCCAGCAACCGACACTCGGTTGCTACTAGATTGAATCTCAGCCGAGCGTGATTGTGCACTGAAACCATGGCTCTTCTCACTGGCGAAGACGAGAGCAAGGTAAGGCCTTTCCCAGCCCTTTTTTGACCCCGCAGCCTCTTTCAATCGTTGCTGTGAAGACATCAAACTTTTCACGTCGTTCCGTGCCATAGCGTCACGGACCATGTGATGCTCTTCTTTCATATCGCTCTTCGAGATCCTTCCACCATAACCGCCCTGCACACCATCTCATCCGCTCGTCTGTCAGAGAAGAATCTCCTCTCTCACTGATTCCAGAGCTTGACCAGGTTGACATCAAACGTCAGTGGAGCTAATCGCAAGACGGCTTGCTGACCATCAGTACGGACTGCCTCTCGGTCTATCACATCTTAGGAGCTCCATTAGGCTTTACAACGGGCATCTATCGACCGACTAGCCATTCACCTGGCAGATCTGTCAACATGGCACTGTCACAGACGAGACCCATCTCCATCCCAGCTCCATCCTCTCCTTCGTCGTCCTCCCCGAGATCTCACTTTCGGTGCAACTCCGATGCTGGTTCTGATCTTTCCATCAGTCTTTCACTACCATCAGCCAACAACTACCCCTTTTCGACCGTTCAAGACCCCTTCGCTGCTTTCCAGCTCCAACAGAGACTAGCATGCTTATCGGCAGAAGACGTCCTCTCGTGCAGCTCCAGCGCCCGCTCTCGTCTCGTCGTCCTTCCCGAAACGACCAGCATTGAGTTGGCAGGTGAGCGACTGGCTGAGGTCCATGCGGCAGAGACTTGGATCATCCTGAGGAGACAGACCAACGATGCCGACGCATCGGCCGATTTCAGCAAGCTCAAGAAGTCAGACTGCACCGGTTTACTCAGTCTGGAAGACCTCTCCGCCTTCTTTGCAGCTGTGTTCGGAACGCATCCCACAAAAGCTTCACCTACTCGTTCGAGCATCAGCCCTCACCATCTTACCTCCCCTCCAGGATCCCCGAAAGCAGGACAGACTCGCTTCCACTTGCCGGACCAGACTCAGGCCAGCAACACAAAAGCTCAAGCCGACATCATTCGTGCCCAACTCGAACCCAAGGAACCCGTCCCGGCCTCCCTCGTCTCCAATCTCTCGGCTAAAAACACCCTTCGTCACGTCACACTCGACACTCCGCTTGAACACATCCTTTTGGAACTGAGCCAGGACCACTCGAACTGTCTGGTGGTATCAGACTGTACGCATGGCGAGGACGGCGCCGTCTGCGGAATCCTAACTGCGTCCGACATGGTGGCTTTCCTCGTACAAGATGCCGAAAAGGATGCAACGTTGTCAACGGTCCTTTCCGAGAAACTTGATACCCTTTGCGCTTCTACTCTGCAGCAGCCTGCTGCAGTTATCTCGGGAGACAGAAGCACCGTCGATGCCCTTGTTCGCATGCAGTCGGAACAGCTTTCGGTGCTCGCTGTTATGGACCCTCTGGGCGGCCTCATCTCACCCGTATCTTCGCGCGAGATTTCGCAAGAGATTCTCAGGTCGTCATCTCGCAAGATTCTTACGACTCCCCTTTCATCTCTGGTCAAGGACCTTCGATCACGGCATCCACAGGGAACGGATGGCATGGACGCCCACCCTGCCATCTCTGTCAGCAATTCGTCGACCGTTGGTAGGGCAGCCGCGCTCTTGCTCGCGACCGAAGCTGGCGGTATTTTTGTGGTGGACGAGCCTCGTGTCGTCATGACACCTCCTCTCTCGTGCGTCTCTGCTTCGCCCGGTAAGGAGTTGCCCTCTCTTTCGCTCGATGCAGACATGATGCCGCTCAGCAGATCGGTCAGCTTCACCCCGGCGCCTGCCCAGAAACACCGCCGATCTTCGACACAATTCTGGACCGCGCCTCGGACCTCTTTCAGTGGTGCATCGGTCGAGGTGGCGTCACGTCCTGCATTGCCCACCTTTACCCCCGGTGGCAGCACCGATGTGACTCGCGAGCGCAGAGCTAGCCACAAGCCCGAGCAAACACTGTCCTCCTCCGTGAGCTCTTTGCCTGCCAAGAACGTTGGCACTACGATGCCCGCTCATCTCCGGACGCCGTCTGGTCCACGCACTCACCGCCCGCGATCGCTGTCGCTCGCGCAGTTCTCGATGGAGGAAAGCGCCATGCACAGGCAGTTTGGTGCCCAGGCCGCGTCCCGAGCCCAAGGAGCGTGGACACCGTCCACGCTCACCCCAGGCTCGAGTGCCTCATCGGCAGGCTCGCCTTCGTCGCCCTTTGGCAACATGCTCGTCTCTGGCTTCTTTGGCGAGGTCATGCAAAACGGTATGCCCAGGCATGTGGTGACGATGAAGACTGTCCTGCGCTGCGTACTGGCTGCTATGGCGGCTAGCAATGAGTCAGCAGTAGAGGGTTGACCTTTGCCGCTTGCTGCCACTAAATTCGCTGGCTCTCTGCCATGCAACGAAGGCTCGGTTCGCTATCGTGCCACTTCTCATCTTGTCTCTTGTCGTTTGTCGATGTTTTTTTAGCTGTCTGTCGGTCTTGCCTTGCTCCTGTCACGTCGCAATCTTCTCTGCCTTTTGTCCCATCTTTCCGTTTTATGACCTCTCTATTCCACTCTTCGTTGTGTTGGGAATCGTATGCATATGTGGTTACATCTCGTCTTTGTACATCGTTCGTGTCTCTGTCCGTTGCAATGCTGACTACAACCTAAAGAAAGCTTCGCTTGCTTATAAGGCCGCGTGACGATCAGCAGCAGAATGACTACAACAACAGACCAAGATTCGGTGACTTACGAACGACGGTCATAAAAGGGGGTGAATGATGAGGAGGGCGACGCTCTTTGAGATTGGGACGGAGGCGTCGTGTAGGAGCGTGTAGGCACACGCAAAAGTCAAAAGTTGAGAAAGTGTTGCTCTCAGGGCTTTGTTGTTTACGACGCGTCCAACACACACTGGCCAAGTGCCTTCACAGGAGGGGCGCGTCTCGAAAAAAAGATGTGGGATGCCAAAATCAAATGGAGACCAACCCTTGCCATCGCCGTCCTTTCCACCATCATCTTCTGGTCCTTTTCACCCTTGCCCGCACTATCTTTCCATACCTTCTTTTCCTCGTCGCCGCACCCTCTCAGCATCGGTGTCGCGAACATCCCGAAAGTTACAGCAACCCAGGGCTTCGACGTGCTCGCATACCTCGGTAGACATTGTACAACAGCTTCCGTCCAACCATCCGCGACTCGAAAGAGGCATCAACACCAATCTCAAGTTGAGCGATTTGTTCTGTCGATATGTCGCTCCATCCACGTCAGTCGCTCCATCCGGGAGCCATGGGCCATAACGCAGCCATGCCCAACCAACAGCACTCGGTCACCGAGCAGATCATGCAGCTCGACCAAGCCATCACACTCACACTCCAAGAGATTGATCAGAACTTTGCTACAGCCCACCAGATCGTCACCTCGCGCATCCTTCCTGCCGTAAAGGAGTACGGTGTCGCAAGTGCGCGTGTGTGGCAAGGCGCCAAGTTTTGGAAGACCTTCTACGAGGTCTCGGCAAATGTCTCGCTCACAGCTCACGTCCAGACCGACTCCGAGTTTGATGCCAATTCGCAACGCGGCGATGTGTCACAAAGTGTCAACGACTCTCGCGAAGATGCGACCTTTGCTAGCAACGATGACGGGCGAAGCCCGCGCTCCGAGTCAGGCTCGATCATCTACACGGACATGGATGCTTCGATTGCATCAGACAGTCGCCAGGCAGATGACCGCGAAACGGCCGACGAAAGTGTCGAACAAGCGCCAGCAGATCGCGCGCGCGCTGCTTCTCCTCCTCGCTTCAGCAACGCATCTATGGCGGCGGCGGCACGTAGAGAAGCTGCGCAGCGCAAGCAGCACAAGCCGCACGACCGCGAAGACCAAGAAAATGTCTTTGACCCTGCCGAGTCGCCGTTTGAGCGCCTACGCCGCGACATCACTTCAGACCTCGGACGCGGCATGGCCGATCCGAGCATGGACCAGAGCTCCTTCCTGGCACCCAACAAAGCCAAAGAAACTTCCGCCACGCGCGAGATGGAACGAGACCGTGCAGCTTTGGCCCAGGGCATCGAAAACCTAGGATCGACGCACGCTGGCAGAGGCGGACGTCATGTCGACCCCGACAGCTCCAACGCCTCGTCTCTCCACGATCTGCCCCCATTCAAGTCATCGGCCGCATCTGTTGGGCGTATGAAGACATCTTCTACGCCAAAGAAGGGTGCCCTCCTCAACAAGGTGCTCGATACCGAACACAAGCGCAACAAGGGACGCCTCAGCTACACCAAGATTCAAGCCACGCCCCGAAGCTCCAAGTCCAAGTCGAATCCTTTCGCTCCCCCCAGCGTGCGCATGTGGGACGGCATCGTCGACCTCCGCAAGACGCCACTCACGTCCAAGATCAAGGACAGATCGACAAAGGCCTCCAGCAGCAAGCGCGGATCCTCCAAGGCGGCGCATGGTGAGGAGGACGCAGACTGGGACTCGGACTCGTCGGATAAGGATTCGCTTGGATGGCCCGCTGGCATGTCGCCCCCGGTGACGATGCAATTCTCAGTGCCTCAGAGCCGCTATGCACAAACGCCGGCCAAGGAAGCGGCCAAGATGATGGTGGATGACCTGCTTCGAAGCGTGGGCGCCTCGAGCCCAGCACCAAGAGTGTGGCCTCAGAGCTCGTCCAAGTCTCGGGCTGCTGAGGCCATCGTCAGCTCTCGCAAGCAGCCGGTGGCAACCCCGCTACGAATGGACCGCAAAGAGGCAAAGCAGCAGCGACAAAGGCAAAGCGGTGGAGGCCGACGAAGAGACTCGATCCCCACACCACCTACGCTCACCAAGCGCGGACCCAGTCTTGCGCGGGACGATACGCCGGGCTCCAGTCACGTGGGAGGAGCTTCTGCCAACGCTAGTTCGGCTGCGTTGTTGATGGATGCCGACGAAGGACTCGAGCTGAATGCGGCTGACTCGCAAGGTATCTCGGCAGCCGATGTTCACCAGCGCTTTGGCGGGTTGAATCTCAAGCATGCCGGCGTGCTTCCGCTCGACGATGACGACGACGACGACGACGACGATGATGACGAGTCATCGGACAGCGAATCAGATGATGGCGGTGACAGCATGGCAGGCTCGATGCTGTCGTCGGCAGCCAAGTTCTCGGTCTCGAGCAACAGCCGCCACGGCGGAAGCAGTCAGCAGGACAACTCTGGATGGACCAGCTCGACCATCTCTTCGTTCAGCCAGCCCAAACAGGCGGGCCGCAGCATTGAGGACGATACGCTGTTCGGCGTACGAAGCAATGCACAGCCGCGTGCCGCAGAAGCACTTGGCGGTCGTGGTCTCTCGAATGCCAGCGGCGCGGGTGGCCAGGGTCGTTCGACGGGTGCAGCTGGCAATGACGCGAGGAGCGAAGAATCGTTCAGAGTTTGGGGACACGTTGATGAGATGGGCACTGTTCACGGTGGTAGACCGTTGGTGGACAGAGATGACACGTACAGCGCTCCTAGCCCGACGCCTCTCAATATGAATGTTGGAGGCGCTCGTAGGTAAAAGCCGCTGCGATGGGCTCATTGTAAACATACGACTCGTATTGAATGTACTCTAGGATACTTGACATACAGATATCTCGATTTGATCGAATGCGTGAAGCAAGGTGGTGATGTCTCTCGAGAGACGAAAAAGGAAACCGAAAACATGGCCACAAAAATCAAAAACAGTATACTGTACAGTATAGCTCAGCCAAAAGAGAGGCCTAAATTGGTGCGTTTTTGGAAAAGTGGAGTCGAAACGCTCCTGCATCAACACAGACCGCTTCGCAGAAACAACTGCAACGTGTTAGCAGTGTCTCTTGCTATATTGTCTTCCTATCACATCGCCTCTCATCCAGCACCATCGCATTTTCGAGATCCATAGCTTAGCCAGCCAACAACGAGTCAAGTTTGGCAAGGCTCTGCTTTTATACACAGCTAACTCCGTCAATGCAAATCATTTGCGGTCAACCAACAACCATCAGCATGCGTACTCTGGCATCGGGCAAAGCTTCGACCTGAACAGCGTCGTCATCGACGGTCAAGCCACTGCACTGGACACTAGCGCAGATTGCAACATCATGACCGACCATCACGCATCTGGCTACGATATTGCTGCTGCTGGTGGCGCAACGTCTCCAACCGCACAATCTCCATCACTTCACACACCTCTGACCGCCATCCGACCTACACCGCTTCATCCGCTTCAAGAGGACACTCTCGTCCTTCAAGACACCCGTTCATCCACCGACACCCCTTTCGCTGCTCATGGCATCACAGCAGATCCGCAAGATGACCACAGCATTCTTCCCAAGCGAGCCCCCAATGAGGATGTTCAAGCGGCGCGCGACAAGCTTGATCGCATCGCCAAAGCACAACAAACCAGGCGCAACTGGGCCAAGTCGACCGGTGTCACCGTCGTTGCTAAAGTGTTTGGCCGCAACGAACGTCGTCAGCGTAGACGCCGACATGGCATTTCGTCGGATGAGGAGAGCACCGACAAAGATGACGGTGAGCTCAAAGACGGTCCCGCCGAGGTCAAGCTCATGATCACGGGCAATCCCGTCGTCACAAGGGTTTTCGATGCTGCCTCGCGCGCAAGAGGTCGATTTCGTGGTCAGACAGAATCACCCGAAGTCTCGCCACAGAACGAGGACGCTCCCTTCCGCTTTTCAATTGGCAGACCTGGCAGCTCATTAGCCAGACGTTTCCGTCCAGCATCGGCTACGCCTCCTCCTGAGGCAGCTTTGAAAGCCTCTATGCCCTCTCCATCCACCGAGGTGCCACCTCGAAGCTCGCTAGACAATACCGCTGTCGTTCCAGATCGCCCGCGATCCAAAATGCGACCGACCGGGAATCCGGAATTGCTGGTCGTGGACGAGGAGGGCCACTCCCATCAAGCCACCGAAGAGTCGGCGCAAAAGTCACCAAGTCGGCCGTCACTGCCCTTCTCCCGAAGTTTCAACAATCATATACCCACCACTTTTGCTTCCAGCACAAACGGAACTTTTGCCAATCAGCACCCACGCGGTTCTGTTTCCAGCTTCACCGGCGGTCCCATTCACGATGAGCCTGATGCTCATGAACACGACGCAACACTTGGCGTGCCTTCCCCGGCAACCGTCTCGTCCGTCTCTAGCGTTTCTAGCGACGACGAGCTCGACGACAGCGCATTAGCGTCCGATTCGGATGATCAAGGAGACAACATGCTCAAGATCAATTCTCTGAACCTTGAGCATGGCGAGACGCTCACCAAGGAGCAGCTCAAGAGCCGCAAGAAGCTCATCCGCCGCGAGATTCGCCGAAGGAAGGCCAATGGCGAGCCCGTAGATGACCTCATTCATCTACATGGCAAGGTGGGACAGCTGGGCCACAAGGTATCCACGCGTGTCTCGAGAGGAATTCACTACGCATCAAGCCAAAGCCGCAATCGTCGTGCCATGGATCGCTACTCGCCTCATCCTATGCAGCAGCTTTCGTTGCAGACTTCGGACCTCCCCCGGAGCAGCTCTGCACAGAGTGCAACTGCCGATCGAGGCGCCGCCCCTTTCTCCGCCATTACACCATCTCTATCCCGTAATAGTAACCACTTTGGCCCAAGGCGCGAATCGGTCGCAACGATTGCCAGCAGCCGTAGAAGCTCGATGACGGTCGACGATGACGATCTGAAAGACGGTGACGGTGGAAGTACGCTCCGTAGATTCAGCACCATCGACCGCTCGATCCTAAGCTCGCGCAACAGCATCCGCAAGTATTTACATGCGCCCAACGTCATCAAGCGTCGACGTCAGAAGAAATGGGAAGCCGAAATGGCGGCGCTCGAGCAAGCTGCCGATGCTGAAGCTCGTCGAGCCGACCCGGACGCCGAGCTCGACAAAATGCTGGCCAAGTATGCAGAGCAGCAAGCCCCTGCCGATGCCAACAAGGTGAAATACGAGTTCGATGTCCTATACGAAAACCAGCGCGGCCTGCTCGTATTCGGCATTCCCAAGTTCAGCCCCAGAACGCTCTTCCAGTGGGACCCTTCGCCCTGGACATTTTCCAACGGCAAGCGATCGGCATACAATATCGCGAACGCGCAATTACCCGATCCCTCGTGGGAGTGGGCCTACCCAGAGTGGTTCATAGACATGACAGGTGATGTTGACGAGGCCGGCTGGCAGTACAGTGGCAATTTTGGCCGCAGATTCTGGCCCAATGTTCATTTCCCGCACGGCAGAGTCGGAATGCCCAAGACAGGCGCCGAAGGCATCATGGAGATGAACGCTCGTCTTGCCGAGAAAGAGAAGAAGCGCCAAGAGAAGGAGAGTGCCAAGGAGGATGACGGCTTCGAAGCCATCAAACGCTCAGCACGTGCCCGGTCGAGCAAGTGGACGGGCACGCCGGATCCATTTACTTTTGTTCGCCGTCGCCGTTGGATTCGTCTGCGCAGAAGAAAACCACTGGCTGCCACAAGCACCTCGAAATCGGGCGAAGGGCCGTTCGGCAAAACGACTTCACCAGCCAATGAGATCCCCATGCCTGATCTCGGAAGCAAGGCATCCCTGTCGCCCGGCAAGAAGGGTCTCAAGCCTGGACGAAGTGATGATGAGCACGAAGAAGAAAGCTCTTTCGGAGGGTCAGACGAGACCGACTCATCGAGCGAAGACGACGAGATGCTCTACGCACCTGCTTACGGTCGCTCGTCTGGTTTCCTTCCACGTCGTTTGCCGGGTCATATGTCCAATGGACGTGATCCGACCAAGAGCAAAGACCCGCGTGCAAGGCGACGGGCGCGCAAGCATGCCAAAGAGTTTACTGGGACCATCCGAGAGCTCAAGAGCCTTTTGCCCAGCATCATCGCCATGGACCGTGAAGCCAAGGTGCATCGCACCCCGACAGGGCTTACTGCAAGTCAGACCTCTTACAAGTGGGCCATGCTCAAGATCAACAAGGTGGATGCTCGCAACCCATTCATCAGCTGGCACTTTGTCAAGCACAGACTACAGGACGAAGATATGGCGTTTGCTGCCACGACACTGCGCACGATGGAACGCAAATTCCAGCAGCGACAGCTGGCCGCCTTCCACAAGAGGGGAGAAGCGCCACCGGACAGTAATGATAGCTTCGCGCGCGCATCGATTCCGTCTAGCTTTGGTGCCCCATCCCGAAGCATCCGATTTGATGGGCTCTCCCCTATGGCTGACGCCGGCGATGGTTCGACCTCCCGACCCAGTGCCGACAAGGGCGAGATTCCAGCAAGTACCAGCTTGTCGCGGCTGCAAGAGCCATTCTCCGCGAGCCCTGCCGAAGGCCATGAGCTTACCCGTGAAGCTTTGGTCGAGATCAACTTTGCACGTGTGCTGCGCGTACTAAGAGCGTGCAAGATCGATCGTCAACGGATAAATTTGTGGAAGCTATGGCTCGGCGTGGTGTCGCTAGAGACTTTGATGGAGACGTCGCGGCGCGAGGATCTGGCCGCTCTGGGGCTTTTGGCACCTATGCCAGAGCTTGGTGCAGACGTAGGCTTGCAAGGCACCTCCGCCTCGCCACCGATTGAGCCGCCACACTTGAGCGGAGGAAGCTCGTTCCGCTACCGCCAGCGAGCGGAGCGGGTCAAGGCGCGTTGGAGAGCCTCTGTACCGAATCCAGACGCTTCTGATGTGTGGGACGTTTTGGAGCGCAAGTTGGATGACGTCCTTCTGCTGTTCGAGTTTCAGAGCAACCGAGCCAAACTCATTCGACTGCTGCTCACAGTTCACGAGAAGCTTCATCCGGACCACATTTACAGAGATCGATCGCTGCGTGCCAACCCGATAGAGCTGTCTCCCGCCCACGTCCATGGCGACGCAACGGAGATGGGGGGTCCATCCAACGCCGGTGGAGCTTTCGGGTCACGTCTAGGTGGATGGAAGCGAGCGGGTCTACCCCGGCTGGAATTCTTTTCCGACTTGCAGAGAATCTTGACAGCTCTGCCCGGCAACGATGCGACCACCAACTCACAGTACATCCTCAGCCAACCGTCGCCGAGCGAAGAGCTGGACACGGTTGCCATGCCCCTCGACCACCACAGCAGCAACGCGCTCATCGACAAGCTTGAAGCGGAGGCACTGTCAGATTCGTTCCTCGACCACGAAAAGATCCCATCACGCTCAACAGCTGCGCACGAGGACGGCGTAGAGATCAAGCGTCCAACTGGTGGAAGTGGGACGCGGCTCAGTTTGGTGCTACCGCATGAGGGGGAGAGAGGGCTTTCGAGAAGTCCATCCCCCATCCCACGTGCGCCGTCCATGCCGTTGCCTTATCGACACTCGCCGCTGTCGTCAGTTGTTCCGCTTTCGCAGGGTTCGCTTTCAACGCAAAACAGAGGCTCACTAGAGCGCAGTGGGCAGATGTACTCCGCTGAATCTTCCCCTCCGTCCACAGCACCCGGCAAAGCAGAGGACACTGTTGCGCACAAAAGCGTTTCTGAAACCGTCAAGGAGCTCAACCTCGACGTCCCCACAGAAAACGCAGATGCGCATGAGTCCCAGTCAGGGCGTTCTGCCCCGCACAAGTGGTCAGGTCTGCCAAAAGGTGATGCGTCCTCAACAGCTGTGCATCCGGAAGCGACTGTGTTGCCTCGTGAAGCTGACGCAGGGGTCAAAACCACTGTCGATAACAACGCGGGCGAGCTGACAGAGTCGGGCCGTCAATCGCGCTCCCCTCGACCACCCATTCCTGCACGCAGCGACTCCGTATCGCCCCTCACCACCACCAAGGAACGCTTCTAGCCTTCCGCACACGATCCCGCATCGCCACCGCCTTCTTTCTTGTCCATTCTTTTCTAGTTTTTGAACGCAGTATACCTGACACGAACGATGACTTTTTGCCCTCCGCATCTGATTACCCGTCTCTCACACACACGCTCTTTTCGACTCATGCGCAATGTCAACTCGTACTTCGCACACGTCGGTGTCGCAGTGAAAAAAAAAAAAAGAAGGTGGATTGAGGGACAGAATGAAACACATCGACAGTTTCTAGATTCTCTCTTTTTTCATCTCAGAGAATGATGTCGTCCTGATGATAGTTTTCCTTGACCAACCTGTAGACATAGCTTGGGGGATGTTCTCCTACGTTTGTGATGAACACGTCGACGAGGTGGGGTGGGACGTAGTCGTAGGCGTTGGCGACGATCTCTGCGTTCTCAACGATGCTGCTACTGGTCGCATAGTCGAACAATGCACTTGGGCCGAGGGCACCGACAGAGGAGACATTGGAAAAGTCTTGAATGCTCGACCACTCGGGGCAAATCTTGTAGACACCAGTCAAGATGACTACGGGCGTACTGTGCTGTTTGGCAGCCAAAGCGGTCGCAAACGCTCCTGCGCTCGACATCAATCCTCCATTGGCCAAGACTGCATGTGCGCCAAGCACGACTTTGGAAACACGCGGCATGACCGCAAAGATACTGCTGTCTGGGATGAGCAGAACCGAGATACCCGCCTTGCTGAGGGATCGCGCCAGATCGTGCCCGGCGTAAGAGGGCGCAGTTTCGGGTACAATCACGGTGAACTTTCGATCTTTTGCAGCCGCACTGAAGAAGCCTTGAACTGTAGCACTTGCGCCCAAGGTGAGGATGACTTCTCCAGAGTGAATGTGGTCTCGCGAGACCTTGGAGATGTTGTCGTCGACCGTTTCGAGTTCGTCAATGAGGTCTTGGATTGCTTGAATCAGAAGAGGCTTGAGGAAGTAGGCTCCTGCGGATTTCTTTCCCGTGATCAGTTTCTCGTCGTCGGATTCGGATTCGGATTCGTGGGATGACTCGTCTTCGTCGTCCTCATCATCCTCATCGTCGAGTCGAGGGGTAGTGGTGAGCATAGATCCTCCCCTCTGCATAGCTTGCTCAGCAGCAGCTTCTCCAGCAGCATCCTCGGTCAGGCTCACCGCAGACATGTGCTGCGACAACTGGGTGAAGCTGGCATCAAAGACACCGGATCCCTTTCTCGACAGAGACGCGTGAGGGGTGGAGGCATAACTGCCATCAGCAGGAGTGTGGGCGAGACTGCTAGATGTCGAGGCGGCCATTGCCCCCGCAGCGACCAAGTCAGAGATAGAAAAGCTGCCATGGACGAATGCGCTCGAACCCGAGGCGTGGTCGGATCCCGTGCGGAGGGGGTATGGTCCTGGCCTCGTCATGGGGGCGCCTCCAGTGGACGAGGAAGAAGACGGGAACTGCGAGTGCACACTTCTTCCTCCGTGAGCAGACAGCTGCGGGACAGAGCTCGACGAGCTAGATGCGCTGGCACTGGGACTCTGAACATGTCCAGGAATCGCACTTGCCGTACCGAACGCCGTGGCGAGGTGCAAGTCCGTAATCGAATTGCTCAAGCTGTTCATTCCACTGCCCTCTCCGCTCTTTCCTCCAGCAAGCTCTTTTTCGTGTGCTTCAAGCAATGCAGCCTTGGCCTCTTCCCGCAACAGGTGTACAACTCGTCTCGTGATGTTACCAATGGACTGTTCCGCTGGTTGGCTAAGCTGCAACTGACGCCCCGCGGCTTTGATGATATCGATGAGCTCTTGCATCGAGTTGTATTTGGCGCTGGAAACGACGGAACGGAGAGCTTTTGCAGTGGCTTCCGAGACTGCTTCGGGTCCCGAGATCTGCCCTCGTCGGAGGCGGAGGGAGAGGGAGATGATGAGCTTTTGAGAGGCTTTGTCCTTGATGATGCTTTCGAAGGGAGCTTGGTGAGTGAGTTTGGCCGCTGGAAGGCCGGGGCCTGCCAAGGAGGCGGTGCGTGCGGATGTCATGGTTGGCGAACTGACAGCTATAGTGTGGTGTAGAGGTGGTGAGAAGATGAGTTGCAAAAGACCCTTTCGAAGCCAGAGTCTCAAACATGGAGCAACACTTTCCCTACACACTTTTTCGTACAGTGCTTCTTCTGAGCCCAGCTCCCGTGCGATACTGACCGGAGCTTTGATACTTTCGACTTAACAATTTGGTGTTTTTTCACCTCCACTTTGCTTCTCATGCACGACTCAGCATTCACTGATTTGACACTTGAGCTTGTTCTCTTCGCCTCCATCGACTTTCGTCTTCTCTCCATCTGACCATCTATCACGGATACCAGGCTTCAGCAGTGTAGAAAAGATGGATGACATTGACGCGGCATTCGATGATGCCTTCCGGACGCACCGAATTGAAGCTGGGGACGATCCTAGCACCCTCCCGAACCCATATTCTCGACCTTCGCTCATCGACCCTGCTCCTCACAACTATGCCTCCAGCTCTGGCGGTGGGGGCTTCATCCCCGATGATGCGGAAGTAGGAGGTGGGGGCTTCATTGTCGACGATGACGATGCAGGCGGAGGAGGTTTCATACCTGACGACTCCTCCTGCGGTGGGGGTTTCATCCTCGACGATGAAGACAATGACAACGAGACATACGCCCAGCCCTCATCGTCCAGCATCGTCAAACCATCTACAATATCCCTCAGCTGCATCCCAGAAGCACTCGCAAACCTCGGCTTAGACTCAACCGACCCCTCCGTCCTGTCCCTGTTCGCCGAAACCGCCTACACCCCATCCTCATCACGGCGGCGTTTACCCCCCGGCGTCAAAGCTGAAAAAGTCGTTGGTCGGCAAGAGTTCCAACAGGTCGCATCTGTCCTGCTCGAAGAGCGGCGTGCTCAGGCTCAAGAGGAAGATGACAGAGAAGAAGGTAGCAGTAGGAGACGACCGAAGCGCAAAGCTGCAGTACAGGGCAGGCAGAAGGCGGCAGAGATCGTTGCGGATGAAGATGGAGGAGGGGGCGGTGCGGGAGGATTCATCGTGGATGATGGGGAGGATTCGGAGGACGACTTTGGAGCATCTAGAGATCGCAGGCGGCGACGGGCTGGGAAGCCGAATGCTAGTCTGGATACGGGTAGCGATTTGACTGGCGAAGAAGATGAAGACGAGTACGATGTTGATTCTGCCGCTGGTCGTAATTCTGCTACTCGACGACGTCGACGTCCTGCCGCCTCTCCTTCCCCTGCCCCCTCACTTTCGGGATCAGATACCACCCGCACCTCTAATCGCAAGCGTCGACGCAAGTCACCCGGCAACACATCCAATCCCCCTTCCATCCGCAGCACCGCCCACCTGAACCCACTACAACGTGACAACGCACAAACAATCTACTCTCTCCTCCTCTCTCATCTCCCGCCTTCCTCCTTCCCTCCAACCCAACGCCGCATAGGCATCACAGAGTTGACCTCCATCATCCAATCCATCGGCGAGAAAATCCCACCCAAGGAAATCGAAGAAATGATCGAGGAAGGATCGAAACTCTTCGCTCCCGCGCTTAGTCAAGAAGAAGATGGCGCGACAGGTCAGAGAAAGAGTGCACAGGCGATCAAAGGTGTAGCTGCCGCACAAGGTATTATTGGCGAACACAGTATAGGACTGGAAGAACTTGCCGGAATCCTGGTGCACAATCGACTTCTTTAGCACCAAGCCTTTTGTAAAACACATAAGAAACGGGTCAATTGCAGGAACATAACAGAGAGAAGAAAAATAGACGAATGTGTCAAGTGAACCGTCCAAGTAAAGAGCAACAAAACTTGACAACAGGTCGAAGAGTGAAGCAAGAATCGAGTCCGGAAAAAATCACCAGAGAGAGAGAAAAAAAAAAGAGTCGGGAATACCACTTGAAAAAACCGAAACATGGCCTAGTGAGCGCGTCGCTTCTCGAAAGAGACAAAGACCAAGTTGTATCTCTCGAATTCGTATGCGATTCTGTCGGTGCGCTTGTAGCCCTTGAGCGTAAGAGCGTGGAGGATATCCTCGTTGGTCAGAGGCACCTTTCCACCCGCATTCTGCTCCGTCTCGACCTCATCTTCCTCCTCGGAAGTGGCGACAAAGAGGGTGACCGACATCTTACCGGGTTCGAAGATGTCCACCACCCTTCGAACCAATGTAGGGAGGTTGGTGGGGAGTGCCAGCGTCTGCGCTTCATCGGCGCTGTTGCTGTTCGAGCAAAGGGCGACGTTGGTCTCAAACGAAGCGTAGGAAGAGTCTTCTTCCGGGGTGACGTGGATAGTCCAGTATCCGGCGTTGTCGTTCTTTCCACCACGAGGCATGACGGCGTTGGCCGAGTACCCGCAGGGTTCGAATGCGAATGCGTCGATCTCGGTTTCGGGGAAGAGATCGGTAAGGCCAAGCTTGTTGGAGAGGGCAAGACCAAGTGCATGGCCCTTGTCGAGCGAGGATGGTGCAGCAGCTTCGGCGGCTGTAAGCTGCTTGTGGGGGAAGCAGTCGGCGACGGTGGGGTGCGGAAGATCTTCGTCGAACACGAATCTTGCGCAGGAAGCGGACGAAAGGTGGGTCATAAGGATCTCGAGCGTCTGATCCTCGACACAGGGGGCGGGAAGAGCAAGAGGTCGCTCAACGGCAGCAAGAGGACGCTGGGCCTCACGAGCACCCTCGCAGCCCATCCAGAGGAGCCAGTGGTCGCCGTTCATCTTTCCGACCGTGTAGGCGGAGCCGTAGTCAAAGAAGCGGTCGAGAACGGCAACTTCGAGCATCCAGTCGCGATGAGGACCCTTTTGACGCTCGGGGAACATGAAGCTCTTTCGGCTGTAAAAGGCGTGCTTGACGATGGAACCAAGCTGGCGTTCCTGGATGAAGCTCGAGTCGGACATGGCGGTAGAAGCCTCGTCGTTGTCCTGGTCGTCGTCGGATTTGGCGTCGGATGCGTTGGAGTCGAGAGTGGAAAGCTTGACAAAGCTGGCCGAGGTGTTGAGACCGGCGAGAGCCTTTGCAGCAATGGTCAAGAGCTTTTCGAGACCGAGCAAAAGGGTGGTAGTGCCGCAAGTCTTGAGGATGAGCTTGTGAGGGAAGACAAACATGGAAGACTCGCTGAGCAGGTAAGCGTCGACGTGAGAGCTTTCAATGACGCTGAGAACCTTGCACTTGACAATGTCGAGCATGGTTTCCCAAACGGCCTTGGGAACGGAGCGGAGGCCAAAGTGGTTAGGGCGGGCGTCGGGGTCGTCCCAGTGACAGGCGCTGACGTCGGTAGGTTCTTCGGCAAACCAGAGCTCGAGGAGCTTCTCTGGGCCTTCAAAGGGACCGCAGGGGTCGTGGAAGTCCTCTTGGACCTTTTCGAGACTGCCGCTGTTGGAGTCGACGGCGGTGGTGATGCTAGAAGCGTCGTCCTGGAGCTGCTTGGAGCGGAGGAGCTCAGCGCGAGCATCCATGATCTCGAGGGTCTTGATGCGCTGAGCCTCTTTGGCCTCCATAAGGAGATCGGCAGTGTCCTTGTGATGGTGAAGGTGGTGGTTGTGCTGCATCTGGTAGGAAGCAGGAGAGTAGGAGTCGAGACGATTGGCAGTAGCTTCGAGGTCGATTGCGGGTGTCATCTCGGTTGGTGGTGAAGGTAGAGTGGGGCAGAGGTGAGGAGGTTGAGGGCGCTGGAGTAAGGGAGGCGGAGGTGATGTTGAATCTGAGTGCGATAGGGAGGCGGATCAGGAGCTTTGGGAAGGGGAAGGAGGATTGCGTGAATGGCTCGAATAGGGAGTGGAGTGGATGTGAGCTGTGTCGAGCAAGTCAGCAGCGAGGAAGATGTTGTTGTTGTTGTTGAAGAGGATCGTCGATGTATGCAAAATCTATTATTACCACTACTATCGTCTGAATCGTCTGACGGCATGGAAGGAAGCGATGAGGGTGAAGTCCAACAGGGTTGCTAGCTCCTGGTTTGCAGGAGTGAGATGATAGGGTGCCGGCTGTGGGCGATTGTTGAGCGAGACGTTTTAACGAAGGAAAGAAGGGGGAACGAGTGGGCCTTCTTTGGTGGTAGGTTGTTAGTGCGAAGAGTCGCAAGTTGAGGCGTGAGTGTCCGATAAGTAGGATGATGGAGGAGGTAAAAGGGAAGATGGAGGAGCAACAGGTGTGGAAAGCAACACGAGCAAAGGGCGGGGCAGTGTTACAGAGAAAGGAGTGCCGTGAGCAGACGACCAAAGCTGGATTTTTTTTCTTTCTTTCTTCTTTCTCCCTGGAAAGGAAGCAGCACTCTGTTGACCCGTCTTGTGATAGTTTGGTGTGACGATTTTGAATTCTTCTTCGCTTTTTGGCTTCTGTGCTGCTTCTGCGTCCATCACCGTCCACAGAGAGAAAGAATCGAAAAATTTGAAATCGGTGTGCAGCTGCAGCATACAGTAGTGTACACTCTTGGAGTGCACAAATTTTTGTGATTCCAAAGAGTTGAACGTCATTTTGAAATCAGGCAGCCAGGCAGCCAGGCAGGCTTCTGGGCCTTATTTGGTGTTGGTTCCAAAATCGCTATCTTTCAAGACCAGCGTTCCTAGTAGTATGTGCCGATGGCAGCAGCTTCATGCTCGGCCAGATGTTACAGTCAAATCGAAGCTCGCACCTCTCTCTCTCTCACTCTCTCTAACCCCTTTCGTTTGCTCGTGCATTTTCCCCCTCGACCCTTTTAACCCTTGAGCCGCTCTCTTTCTCCCAAATGGTCATAAAGCGAGGCTCTTTCCCTTCTCTAAATGATGCTATGCTACGATAAGGAGATTGCCTGGCTCGTTTCTCTATCAGCTAGGTCGAGGCTGGAAAAGACGATCTTTTAGAATCTTGTGCGAGACAGCCACGAGAATCGCTAGCAAAATTAGCGCCTGTTCAGACAACTTCATCGCCCGCTCGCGTGGCTTCTACCGTCGGCCAAGTTGAAAAAACATTCACAGCGTTAGTAATCACGGCCTAACACTACAAAAGTCGCGCTTTTGCGCACTCACACCTCCGCGACCAACAGGGTCCACTCCAGCGCGCCATAACCTTCTTCCCCACGCATCCCACATTCACCTTCATCAACTCTCGCCTGTACACTAGCACAAAATGGACCGACTTGATCAACCCTTGTCATCTTCATCCAACTCGCGCACTTCTGGTGCCGGAAGCCGAAATTCTCCTTACAGCGTATGTCCTATGTCTTCATTCCAACTCCTACGCAACCCCCTTGAGGACAAAGCTTGACTGATACCGGTCCATTCCCTCTCTTTGATGATGTTGTACAAAACAGCGATCATCCAGGTCTTCTGCCGCAGATGGTGCCGCCTCATGGAAGCATGACCGATACCAAGACAATGAAGCATCACGTCGCGGTCCTCGCAACGGTTCATCTCGTGCACCCATGTACTTTCCTCAAGACAAATCCGAAGTCAATGAAGTCAAGCCCACAGGCAAGTTGACCATCGAGAACCTCCACTACGATGTATCCGAACAAGACCTCAAACAGTTGTTCGAATCGATTGGTCCCGTCACCAAGTCCTTCATCAAGGTAAGCTTTGCTGCATCAACTCTCGCTTGAAAACAGCCATCTGACACGACGTTGATTGCTCCCCTCTTTGCCATGTTCTGTTACCTTTCAGTACGACCGCAGCGACCGATCCACAGGAAGAGCCGTCGTAGTCTATGAGAACCCCAACCACGCGTTGCAAGCCAAGAACGAGTTTGACGGCGCCAAGGCCAAAGGTCAGGTCATTAGCATCACACAAGAAATGCGTGCCGAGCGACCCAAAGACATTCAGAGCTCACAGCGTTCGCTTCTGTCCCGCTTCGACCTTTCATCAAGGCTCAAAGGGTGTGTATCACAGGCTCGTCTTTTCTAAATGACAACGTCATGACTGACCGAACCACATCCTTTCCTTTCCTTCTATCATTGACGCGCGCTGTTCAGAGATGGCGCGCAAGCAACCGGAGCTGCAAACAGCTTTGCGGACCGTCTTGGTCCTCTCCGTAACGGAGGTCGCGGCGGTCAGCGTGAACCCACTCGTGGAGCCAAGCAGTCCGCACAACCCCGGAACGCTGCCCCGAAACGAGAGAAGCGCAAGCCTGTCACCGCAGCCGACTTGGATGCCGAGCTCGAAGCTTTCATGAATGCTCCATCTAGCGGTGCTGGGACTGCCTCAGCCAATGCCCCTGCAGCAAACGGAGCTCAGTCATCAAACGCTCAGGATGTCGAAATGTCGTAGAAGATCCTACTGTACAACTGTCAGTCCACAGCTGCTCGGACACACGAATAAATGTTTCCTACCATCAATGGAGCTATGAATCCCCGCTGCCAACGTGACTTCTGCTTGCGTACCGATGTGTGATAGATCAAAGTGTTGCTTTGAATCAATCGTTGAATGTCAGCAAGGATTAATTGATTGCTACAGCACTGAGCCGAGATCAGACAACAAGCGCGGATAGCGCAACCTGCGGGAGTCGCCTCCACTTTGTTCTGCTTTTCATCCAACACGACATACTGTACGCACAGCAGTCTCATTCAAACTGTGCTTGCGTGTGTCATCTATATATGATTGCATGTTTTGAAAGAGACTTTTTTTTCCTCGCGAAGACTGCACTTCTTCTTCCGACATCACTCAACAGACGCGCCACTCATCTTGCGCAGCCTTCTTTACTTTTCACTATCACCAACACGAGCTCATCTTCATCGACTCAGCAGTCAGTCGCACAACTCGATTGCTTACCTCGTTCGCTTCATCGTTGCTCGCTCACCCAACATGGCGGTCGAAGCGTCCTCTTCCTCCACACACAACGGCGCGACTCAGCCCACCCGTTATGCCCTCGCACAGTCGATCCTCGGCGACGAGGCCTTCAAACTCACCAACACCGCCAAGGTTCTTGTAGTCGGTGCGGGAGGTATCGGCTGCGAGCTGCTCAAGAACCTCGTGCTCACTGGCTTTGGCAACATCGAGATCATCGACCTCGACACTATCGACCTCTCCAACCTCAACCGTCAGTTCCTCTTCCAAAAGCAACACATCAAGAAACCCAAATCGCTCGTGGCAAAGCAGACCGCATCCTCCTTCAATCCGCTTCCCAACATCGTTGCCTACCATGCCAACATCAAGGAGCCCCGCTTTGGCGTTGCTTACTTCCAAAGCTTTGACCTCGTCATGAATGCGCTCGACAACCTCGATGCCCGACGATGGGTCAACAAGATGTGCATTGCTGCCGACGTCCCGCTCATCGAGAGCGGTACCACTGGCTTCCAGGGGCAAGTTCAACCCATCAGACGTGGCGTTACCGAGTGCTACGACTGTGTGCCCAAACCCACGCCAAAGACTTTCCCCGTTTGCACCATTCGCTCGACACCTTCAACGCCGATCCACTGCATCGTATGGGCCAAGAGCTGGCTTTTCACTCAGCTGTTCGGCGCAGATGACGAGACCGAGGATGAGGAGCTCGATAAAGCCATTGCGGATGGAGAGGATGCTCAGGAAATCGACAGTCTGCGCAAAGAGGCTCGCGAGATGCGGGATATTCGAGCTTCGTTGGTGGAAGCTGCCAAGAAGGGTGACCAGGACGCCGTGCGTGCAGTGGCAGAGCGTATCTTCAACAAGGTCTACAAGAACGACATCGAGAGATTGCTCGGGATGGAAGAGATGTGGACGCATCGCCCGGTCAAGCCTGTACCTCTTGTCTTCCAGGATGCTCTCAGTGGCGTTTCTGCTGTCGACAGCACCGATTCCGCAGCAAGCACAGCTCCTCAGGACCCTTCCGCATCCGCACCTGACGCAGCTTCCACCCCCAACGGCGCCAATGCATCAAAGCTCAAAGACCAGCGCACCCTCACGCTCAAAGACAACGTTGAGCTCTTCCTCACCAGCGTCTCTTCCCTCGCCATCCGCGCGGCAGCCGACCTCACTCAACCCCTCTCCTTTGACAAAGACGACAAAGATGCACTCGACTTTGTCACTGCCTCCTCCAATCTCCGCTCCATTGTCTACCACATTGATCGCAAGACCCGATTCGAAGTCAAGCAGATGGCCGGGAACATCATCCCTGCCATTGCCTCCACCAATGCTATCATCGCAGGCATGTTGGTCCTGCAAGCTCTTCACGCACTCAGTGGGAAATGGGACAAGATGCGATGGGTATCTCTCGCGCGTGGTGACAAGCGAATGATCACTAGCTGGCCACCTTCCAAGCCCAATCCTCGATGTGGAGTTTGCCAGGATGTATACATCCCCATCGAGGTGGTGAGTTTGGAAACAGTGACGTTGGAAGAGGTGGTGGACAAAGTGGCCAAGGAGGCCCTGGGGATGGGAGACCAAGATCTGGTGGTGTATAACGGCAACAAGATCTTGGCGGATCCTGATTTCGAGGATAATCTGGGCAAGAGTTTGAACGAGATGGGATTGGAACCAGGGTCGATGTTGACGGTGATGGATGAAGATCAATTGTTGCAGGCGGTGAATGTTGTTATTTCCGTTCGAAGCGGTGAAGCTCCAAGTGAGGATGAGACGGTGAAGATTTTGACTGGGGAATTGTCAAAGCCTAAGCCGAGACCACCTAAGATCGAAGGTGATTCTCAAGCGTCGGACGATAACGATGATGAAGATGATGTACCGGTGGCTGTTGAGAAGGTGGATCTTCCGGTAAAGTCCGTCGACAGTGTGGTTGGAAAAAAGCGTCCTTATCCTGACGATGAAGCTTCACCATCCAAACTCACGAATGCTGATCAAGTGGTCACGCCAGAAAAGAAGCAAAAGACCACCCAACCCAACAACAACAACGACGGCTCCAATGAGAATGCTGCCATTATTCTCGAGTGAAACGCTTCTTCCCTTCTGTACGTGTATTTCGCACTCTAATCGCAACAACTCAAAAAAGCTTCCATCTCACACCTTTGACCCACGAGACATGATGAAGAACTGTGCAAAGAACGTTTTGATTCGAGCCCCTCACCCAGAGTATCAAAGCGGTGTAAAGGGAAAGCTACTTGAACATGGCATCGAGATCAGCGAATGGGTCGTTGGCTTTGGATTTCTGCTGTTGCAGCTGTGGCTTTGGCTGCTGACCATTGGACGAGGACGAGTTGGGGGTGAGGGCTGGCATATCCATCAAGTTTGGCTGTGCAGGTGCAGGTGTAGATTGAGGAATGCGAGGCGAGGTCGAGGTGGAAGTGGCCGTGGTGGGTAGTTGAAGGGCTCCCCAGTTGCCCAAGCCTGAAGCGGGATTACCGCTCGTAGGACCAGATTTGGGAGTAGAGCTGCCACTGTCGTTGGCTGTCGAGAAGAGGTCTGCTGGTAGACCGCCCAATCCCATCTGTCCTGCTGCTGGTGTCGTCGAGTTCTTGGCTGCGGTTGAAGGAGCATCGTCGAAAGTAAGCGAAGCGAAATCGTCCATAATACTACCACTACCCGCTTCCTTGTTCCCACCATTCTTCCCTGCCGCACTAGCCTCGGCCTTTGGCTCATCATCAAAGCTGATCAAATCGCTAATCTTTGCCGTAGGCACCGCATCCGCCCCACCTTTCTTAGGATCAATACTAGGATCGATCACCACCTCGGCTCCGAAGTTACCCTTGGTAAACTGCTTATACCTCTCCACCACCTGATTAATCAAGTCATTCACCAACAACAACCGATCCATATTGTCTCCTGCACCCTCTTCACCCTCTTCGACATCTCCAATCCACTTTTGAATCCTTGGCTGGACACTACGCAGATGACTGGCAATCTGATCATACGCATCTCCCTGAACAAACTTCTCCCCTTCTTTGGCGTTGTTCAACATGTCGTTGAGCAAGATGGCTCGCGATTGGACTTTGTCCAGTTCCCTCCTGGTCTGCTTGCTGTAGTCTGGCTTGTTCTCGGGCTCGGCACCAGACATGATCTTCATCAGTTCCTGCGCCTGTGCCAAATCCTTTGGTGTACCCCTACGGATCAACTCTTGAAGTTTCGCCCCCTGTGCTGCGCGATCTTCCTCCTCGAGCTCCTCCGGGGATTTCAGATTGTTGTCCGAGTTCATGACGCTAGCAGCACGAGAGTCGACGTTGGGGAAACGGTAGCCTTTGTACGTCAACAGACGGTGCATGTCTCGGATGTGAACCAGATCCTCTCGGTGTTTCGAGGTGACACAGAGCGTGAGTTTCCACTCGTGGATCAGCTCAAGAATCTTGCTCTGCACTGGGGTGGGGAAGACGGGTGGACGCTCAGGAAACCTTTTGACCATCTCGTTGAGGAACTCCTTTGTTGCGATCTGAAGGTGGAGAGGATAGCCGCAGTTCTTGACGAGAATATCGAGCAAGGAGAGGCCAAGCATCCCAACGTGGGGATTGCGCGAGTTGATCTTGCGCACGGTTTCAAAGGCAGCTTCTCGGGGCGTGTTGGCCTTTTTCTGATTGACATAGTCGGCAAGTTCGAGGTTGAGTGCGAGGTTGGGTTGGGACAGAGCGGGGTGACAGCATCGCTCGACGTAGACGGAGACGGGCGAAGTTTGAAGTTCAGGATCGAGGTTGCGGGCCGCCCAGTCAGCGAGTGCGCCAAGTGCTCCTTGGGGTATGGAATCGGCGGTGGAGGAAGAGGTGCTGCGCGAGGTGGAGGAGCCTGCGTAACGGCCTTGCGAGTGGTGATTGTACATGGTGGTGGCCTCTCTACCTGGTAGTGAAAGCTGGTCGAGGGTGTTCGGTAAGAAATACTGGGATGATGACGATGGTAAGAGAGTTGGTGGGATCTGTTCGGATTTCCAGACGGACACGCACACACGCATTTAGGAAGTTGATGATGGCACGGACGCACCGCTTTCGGGGAGCCTCAACTGAATTTGTCTAGTTAACTCAAAAGAGGCTAGAGACCGCCGCGTGGAAATTCGCATCCAGATTCAAAAGCACTTCTTGGCTCGAGCGGCACACAGAGCGTGGAAGACGAAATCGGTTAGATCGGGCAACGCTCTTCTCCACATCTGCAGGAAAGTAACACTTTGGCGGCTGAGCTTAATGAAAGAGCACAAAACAAAGAAGAAGGGTCCAATTCGCTACAGTCTCCCTCATCTTCCATGCAATCCACCACCATCCACTATCACCCTCTCAGCGTGTCCATGAAGTAGGCGCGCTTCCACCAAAAGCTCCATGTGGCTCCTTCAAGGTCGGTTCGCCGAGGATAGCCGACAAGAACTGAGCAAACTCCTCAAATACGGTCAGACCTACACCCTCGGCCGCAAGATCCCCGCCGATATTGTCATCGACAGCAAGTTTGTCTCGCGTGTATCCTGTCACATCACAGTCGCATCCGACGAGTCCATCTCCAGCCAACTCGCCAACGTCTCCGATCCTTTGTCCTTTCACAACGATGTCAGCCTCCGGCCTCGCGTCACGATTCGCTTCGAAGCCAACAAGAGTAGGAAGACGTTTGCGGTAACACAGCAACGCCGGTCCGAGGCAACAGAGGTGCAAGTGCCAGCTGATCAGGAACACGTGTTGGGCCATGGCGATTCGTTTGCGCTCACAACTACAATATCGCTGCGGCTGGTATGGAAACCTATGGCAGTGTGCTTTGCAGCAAAGGTGAAAGAGAGCGCAATCTCGCCACTGCGCAAAGCTGCGCTCCAGCTGGGAATCCACCTGTCACCTGCAAAGTCCCGATGGAGAGATGGATACACGCATCTCTGCCTGATTCAGGTCAAGCCAACAGAGTCGGTACTATGTGCTCTCCTCCAGGCCCGACCCATCGTGACCATCGAATATTTTCAAGAGCTCTTCCGCCGAGCAGAGCTACCTCGTCACGATCCAGCTTCCCTCGAAACATGCATGGATGAGCTCGACCCCGCCACCTACCAACCCACAGTTGACCAGCAAGAGCTCAACGACTTGCCGCACTTGCTGCATAAATTGCTGCCAGATGAACGCCGCACTTATATGCTCAAAGGCACCACTTGCGTCTTCTTCGCTCTTCCTACCGAAGACGCGGAACTGTCGATCTACAAGAGCATCCTCGCGGTGGCAGGTGCGCATGTGTTTACCCACAATCCACAGGCAGAGAATCTACAGACAAAAGCCGATTTCGCCCAACTCCTCATGCCGTACAAGAATAGCGCGCTGTCGTATTGGCGGAACAGTGGGAGCAAGGCTCGTAGCGAGGCGCCGGACGAAGGGCTGGTGGTGCTGGTTAGCGCAGTACACGATAATACGCCGTGGAAGGATGCGTGTACGGTTGCATGCACGAATCTCAGGATCGCCATGCCGAGTGGATTCCACACGATCACGAATGCCGTATTTACAGCGCATGTACGGGCGCATCTGAACAGTATCCCGAATGCATCGGATGAACAAGCGGAGCTTCCTGTAGAAACCGATGCTGCTCCAACTGCCGCTGATCCTCCCGCTCCTCCGCAAAGAAATACGGCTGACGATACGGTGATGGAGCCGACTCCTCAAAGACGGTCGCCATCTGCAGTGACGCCTGCTCAGGCCGAGGCAAGTCCTGCTGACGCTGCTGAAGTACAATCCTCAGCTCCTACTGCGGAACCACCGAGCACAGCAGTTGAACAGCAAAGACGGCCTCTCACACGTCGAACACGCAAACCGGCACAAACTAGCGAGGACGCTGATTCTCAACCGGCGCCTGAGGCGGTCCAAGCAGGCGTGGCTAGCAGGGGTGACGCGGCTACGGAGGCAAGCATACAGTCGAACATTCTATCCTCGGAAGTGACCGCTGAACCATCATCTTCACAGCTCACCAGAGCTGAGCGGAGCGGACTGACAAGACGTACGGGGGCCAGTCGTGCTCGTCGATCAGACATCTTTGATGCCATGTTGCGGCCTGATGGTGCAACTGCTGAAGTGGGGGATGGATTTGGATCGATCTCTGGTGACGGAGTCGGTGCCAGCTTGAATGCTGGCTCGATTCCAAGGAGTCGTCGATACAGGATGGACTTGGATGAGGAGGATCGAGCACAGGGCGAGTCCTTAGGGCAAACGCAGGCCTCAGAGGCACGCAGCGCAGCCAGTCAAATGCCCGAATCCGTCACCGGCCCAGAAAGCAACGCTCAGAAACGTAAGTCTCCACCGCAGCGCCAAGTGTCTGGCGCCGAGCCAGGCGAAAATGCTGGCAATGTTGACAGAACATCGAAAAGAGCCCGCACTGCCGGTCCTGAAAACGAGTCCGCCGACCATGTCCCACCCAGTCAGCCTTCCATTGCAGAACCAACCCGCATCATCCGCACCGAGGCAACCACAGAAGCAGCCGGCCTCGCCGACGGCGCCCACCCAGACACCGAACCCCAATTCCTCCAAGCGCTCAACACCCAACGCGCCAAGGGCAAGAAGATGGACGAGTTCGATGCAGAGTTCAATCGGCTCCAAATCGCCAAGCCAAACACACAGACAGGCACACTCGACAAATTCGTCGGGGCCCGCACAAAGCAGAAGGCGCCAGCACAGAATGCCGCTACGGACGAAGACTACGAAGCATTCAAACAGATGGCAGAGGAAGAACTTCGCATTCATGTGCGGGGCAACTTTGTACAGGTCGACTTTGTGCCGCTCGTTCGGAAGAAGCCGCCGCAGCAACAGCAGCAGCAGGCGCCAAATGGCGTGCAAGATGCGGGAAAGCCCAACTTCAAAAAGTTCCGACCCAAGTCGACGGTGGTCAAGCTTGCAACAAAGGTCGCTGCGGTGAAAGCGCCTGCTCGAGCGTCGATCGCACTGGTGCTGCCAGAAAGCAATGATTACGGCTTGGGCCAGTCGTACTGGGAGGATCAACAGGATGGACAGTCTGGTCCAACATCAGAGACCGTCACTTCGTCACGAGGAAAGTCATCGGCGAGGACGACCGCCAGGAAGGGTGCTGCATCGGATGATGAGGACGAGTCGATCCCGCAAGCTCGTGGCAAAGCTCGAGGCCGGGTAGCACTCGACCCAGCCTCAGTGGAAGGTTCAGCAGTAGATTTGGACCTGGATGGGCTCGACTCGATGGACTCGACAGACGAAGCAGACATGACGACGATGCTGCAACGTCGCCACGGATCTCGTTCGCAGCGCTCCGCTCCAGCCAAATCTGCTGCGGTGGCGACTGCACGCGGAAGAAAGAGACCAGCCGCCCTCGTGGAGGACAGCGATGAGGAAATGGCAGCTCCGTCCACTGCATCTGCGGCTGCCGCCAGTAGGAAGAAGCGCGTCCCTGCACGTGCGGCAACTATGGTCTTTGACGACGACGACGATGATGAGAGTGGGGATGACGACAATGAAGATGATGGTAACTTTGCAGGATTCGGAAAAAGCACTTCGACGAGGAGGAGACGCGATCCTCCTGCTTCTGGTTCGGGCAGAGCTCGGCGATCCGTCTTCTGATCACTTTACGGCCAATCTTGACCCATGTTTCCATCCTTTGATGTCTGCCTGTGAATCAGACTGTGTAACTGAATGTATTTCTACCAGACCCTGCATTCTTGAACCGCCTTCATGATGGCCATAAATCTCTCCCTTTCCTCTGGGCTTGTCATGAGGAAGGATTCATCGTCCTCGTCATCGTCCTCCCCAAAAGCCATTGCTTGCTTCTCTCCTTCCTTTGCCGAGCTCTTCAGCGCAAGCGAGACGATGAGCGGCCTGCCATCCTGTCCGTTCTGACTATGCTTTACGATGCTAGCAATCTGGGCGACGTACAGCTGGTACAGAGCCATGTGTGCCGGACTTGGCTCTGTGCCTACCAGCTTGCTGACTGAAGTCGTAGGTAGCGGAGGCGGCAAAGTGGATTTTAATGCTGGCTCAAAGTCAAGGTATCCAGCAGACGAGGAAGGGGCAGAGGAAGTCACGGCTTGGTAGAGCACTCCGAACTTGTTGAGCTGAGTAACGGTGATAAATATGCGATCGGCAAAGGATTGTGCGATGACGGTCGTAGGGTGACCAGAAATGGTAACGGTAAGGGTTGAGGTCGGGATGACAGGGCCCTTGATGGGTGTTACTTCTACTTTGAGGGCTGAGATGCCTGTGTTCGGGCGGTTGGTGGACATCATCTCGTTTCAAAATCAGTAGAGAGTTTGACCGTTGATAGAACTGTGTGAGGTGCTGAAGAGGATGCGTTGGTGTGGAGGAAGAAAGTGTTGATCTCGACAAGCACACACGCGGCATGTGCTTCCCGGGTTCCGAGACTCTCGCGGCCTTTTTTTGGACGACGAGAGGAGGCCTAACACGATCAAATAAATCGCAATATCGATGAAGGGCAATCGATTTCTACCCGAGGCCGGACCTGGACAAAAAAAGAGGCAGCAGCGTCTGCGATACGCGTGCTTGTTCGAAATGAATTCTCGCCAGACGATCCCAACAAGCCAAAGTCAGAAACCAAACGCAGGGTTTCGCATGTCACTTCGGGATCGCCTCCAAGCCCTGAATCCTTCATAGCACAAGCCTTGACATCGTCTTCAGTCGTCACGATGGCATATATCGCTGAGACATCTGATAGCTTGGCTTAAGAGTCTTATGTGAGATCTTCTTACAAGCAGTGTTTCATTCTACGGAAGAGCGAGAACGAGCTGCTCTTCTTCTCTGGCGGTAACATCTGCATTCTTTATTCCGTCCCAAAAAGTTTCCGGTGTGTCCTCGTGCCTATAGCCTTCTCTTAAATTTCCTTGTTTTTAGAAATTTCCTACCGCAGGTCGAGCAGCGACCCAAAAAGCAGGCTGCAGGAAAACCCCAAAAAAATCGCTAAAATTAAATATTATTTCTTGTCTCATCACCCTCGGACGATGCGACGACGCCCACTCTTTTCTGCAAGCTAGACAAGGAAGCGAGAGAGGGTCCTCCTTCCTCTTGGAAATTGGAAATCTTATCGCGTCGGTACAGCAGACAACAGAGGGTAGAGTTGCGTTCGCGTGACAGGCGGATCTTCGCTACGAAAGAGCAGAGCCACCACACACACGACCCTTTTTCACATCTTCGCTTGGAACGAAAACGTCGTTGCCGGATGCTTCCGGATTGGTAGTTGTAGTGATACCTCGTGAATACAGGATAGCAAGCTGAACCGATCAAAAGCTTGAAAAGCTTGGCTTCTGAGCGAGTGAGGCGAACAAGCTTACACATCGCACTGTGCGGTATGAGCGGTCTAAGCAGGCTTGTGTGTGCGGTGATCATGCCGATCAGGCCCAGCCAAAAGATCATCGGCCAAGACTTGATTCGGCGTTGAGACTCTAGAGTGCGGACGAATCAGGATCAAGTCCAAAAATGCAGGTCCTGCATGGTGCGAAGAAAAAGCGGCGCTAGACAACGTCAACGACGACAACGATCACCTCTGGTGGCGAAACAGGATCAGGCCATTTCTCCATTCGCTCTTGGCCGGTAGAAAGCGGAGAGAACAAGGCTGTGCAGTGAGTATCGGGCTCAAGCTGGGAACGATCCTGTAGACGTTGCATGCTACGAAGCGGATCTTGAGGACTTGACAGGCTCCCTTGCTCTGCGGCTGATTGTTTCAATTCGGTCTGGAAGCTGCACTGTCGATTGTGACTCTTGGAAGCGGATCATCTCCAAGAGGAAGAGAGCGAAATGCGCTTCTCATTCGTTGGGGAGCATCAGACCCTCTGCCAGTGTTGGAAGTGGGCTCATTCTCATTCTCATCGTCAGTGAGCTGGAAACTCCTCCTGCATGCCATCCAGCCAGCACAGGGTCTCGGGAACGACACGCTCACCAGCAGCTTCACGCCGCTACAGTCCAGCGCGGTGACAGCTTCGTCCTAGTCTCGGAGGCCAACGACGGTGAAGCAAGCTGTAAGGGCAACTGGGACGGATACTCGAGCGAACGAAATACGAAAGCCAAAAAAATAAATTTGGGATTACTCTCCGAAATCGATCCACACACCACATGATCAGCTCCCTCTGTGTCTCCCTGCTGCCTTGCAAAAACGAAAGTCCACGCGGATTTCCTTCCAAAATCTTCTTTTAACTACGTCGGGAGTGCCGAGATCACTGCGATATCTAACCTTGCGTAGAGAGGGGTTTTTTTTTTTCTCTCTAAAAACAACTCTGAAATTAATTTTGACAGTGCTGGGGCAGTGTGCTGTTGTTGGTCCAAAAGTCAGTCGGCTACAGGAAATTCCAACTTTTCCGAAAAACGTCACACAAGCACTGCAGCAGCAGCAGCAGCAACGCGTTCAGAGAGAAGAAGAGTGGCGCGACATTTCCAAGGGAGGAAAAAAAAAAAAAAAAAAAAAAAAAAAAAAAAGGAAAAGAAAAAAAGTGTTGGTCTGGCACACCCTTTTGCTGCACAGAAGAAAGCTGTTCGCTTACAGACTGACAAGGTGGCCTGTCCGCTCGTGCCTCTTTCTTTTCTTTTCTTTTTTTTGATTCTGGTTTTTGGTCGACTCTTTCTTGTTGGGTCGTCTGTCCGTTGGTCCGGCTCGAATGGACATCGTTGCGCTCTCGAGCCATTCGTCTGAAACAGACAGACGTGCAACCAGCAGAGTGAAGCGTGTTGCTTCTGGTTTCTCATTCGCGCCTGTGCGTAGCCATCGTATATCCTCATCACGCCTCGGCATCTTCTCTTTCCTCATCACCATCCTCATCCCTTCCGCTGTCATCGACTCTTTCCCTCCCCTTTCATTGCTTCTTGTCACTACCTACCACCCTCCATCTGATTGTCTACCGATCAGTCCTTCTGCGAACATCGTCGCCTTGAGTATCTAGCCTTTACTCACTGTCGCCCCACATCGCTTCCTAAAGAGTTTCTCGCAAAGTCGTCCTCGACCGTCTTCGTAGAGCTCGTAACCCACCTCTTCTTTTCACCGCCATATACCTTTGATTTCGATCGTCCAAAATGTCTTCCAAAGGTATGTATTTGTGACCCGTTCTGACAGCTTTTTGCCTTGCAGTAGCGAGTGAAAGTGCTCTGAAAACGCACATTCCAAGCTAGACTTTGATCCAGCAACTTTCTGTTCGAAACGGCTCGCCTACAGAGTCATCTCGAGCTGAGATTGAAGTAGAGATGGCGACGGCATTTGACTTGCTACCCTCTCGAATCGAGACTGATCCTTTTCTCTTCATCTATTCCACTCCTCGCAACAGCCATCCGAGAGTTCGACGCCAAGCTCCTGGTCAACTACTGGTTGCCTCGCTCGCCTCTGGCCCACGCTGACCTCAAGGTCAACGCCGACTTTGTCGCTCCCGCTCCCAAGGTCGCCCAGATCGCCTGGGACCCTACCAGCAACACCATCACAGACGCCTCGCAGCTCCCAGCGTGGGTTCAGTCCTCCAAGCTCGTTGCCAAGCCAGACCAGCTCATCAAGCGTCGTGGAAAGGCCGGCCTTCTCAAGCTCAACTGCGACTGGACCGACGCCGAGTCGTGGATCAAGGAGCGTGCTGGCAAGGCCCAGCAGGTCGAGTCCGTCACCGGTACCCTCAACAACTTCATCGTTGAGCCATTCTGCCCTCACCCTGCCGACACCGAGTTCTACGTTTGCATCAACTCGGCACGAGAGGGTGACTGGATCCTCTTCACCCACGAGGGTGGTGTCGACGTCGGTGACGTCGACGCCAAGGCTCTCAAGCTCCTCATCCCCGCCGATCCCTCGGCTGCTTTCCCCAAGCGCGAGGAGTGGACCGCCACCCTCCTCGGTGGTGTTCCCGCTGCCAAGCGTGAGGTTCTCACCGACTTCTTGATCCGTCTCTACTCGGTTTACGTCGACCTCCACTTTGCCTACCTCGAGATCAACCCCCTCGTCGCCACTGACGATGGCCAGATCGCTTACCTCGACATGGCTGCCAAGCTCGACCAGACCGCCGACTTCATCTGCGGTCCCAAGTGGGCCATCGCCCGTGACCCCTCCATCTACATGGGTACCGGTGGTGCTGCCTCCAACAAGGGCGAGGACCGTGGCCCGCCCATGTACTGGCCCGCTCCCTTCGGTCGTGACCTGACCAAGGAGGAGGCCTACATTGCCAAGCTCGACGCCGGTACCGGTGCCTCGCTCAAGCTCACTGTCCTCAACCCCACTGGCCGCATCTGGACCATGGTCGCCGGTGGTGGTGCTTCCGTCGTTTACTCGGACGCCATTGCTGCTCACGGCTACGCCCACGAGCTCGCCAACTACGGTGAGTACTCGGGTGCTCCCTCCGAGGGCCAGACCTTTGAGTACGCCAAGACTCTCCTCGACCTCATGACCCGCGGTGAGGTCAACCCCAAGGGCAAGCTCCTCATCATTGGTGGTGGTATTGCCAACTTCACTAACGTCGCCTCCACCTTCAAGGGTATCATCCGTGCCCTCAAGGAGTACAAGCTCTCGCTCGCCAAGCACGGCGTCCGCATCTTTGTCCGCCGTGGTGGTCCCAACTACCAGGAGGGTCTCAAGGCCATGCGTCTCCTCGGTGAGGACCTTGGTGTCGAGATCCAGGTCTTCGGTCCCGAGACCCACATTACCGACATTGTGCCCCTCGCCCTCGGTGTCAAGACCTTCGAGGAGGTCACCCTTGCCTCGCAGCAGCAGAACGCCCTTCCCTCGGGTGCCCAGACCCCCGCCGGCGGTGCTGCCAACGGCTCCAAGGCCGAGGACAAGACCGTCGGCACTGTCGACCACGCTACTGGTGAGCGTGTCCAGCCCCAGGACCAGATTGTCCACTTCGGTGCTGGTTCCACCACTGGCGAGCGCCCCGCTTACCGACCCTTCGACGCCAACACCCGCTCGCTCGTCTTCGGTCTGCAGCCCCGTGCCATCCAGGGCATGCTCGACTTTGACTTCTCGTGCGGTCGTAAGACTCCCTCGGTCGCTGCCATGATCTACCCCTTCGGTGGCCACCACATCCAGAAGTTCTACTGGGGTACCAAGGAGACCCTCCTCCCCGTCTACACCAGCATCAAGGAGGCCGTTGCCAAGCACCCCGACGCCGATGTCGTCGTCAACTTTGCCTCGAGCCGATCCGTCTACTCGTCCACCCTCGAGGTGCTCGACTGCCCCCAGATCCGCGCTCTTGCCCTGATCGCCGAGGGTGTCCCCGAGCGTCACGCTCGTGAGATCCTCCACCGTGCCGAGAAGGCCGGTGTCCTCATCATTGGCCCCGCCACCGTCGGTGGTATCAAGCCCGGTTGCTTCCGTATCGGTAACTCGGGTGGTATGATGGACAACATCCTTTCGTCCAAGCTCTACCGCCCCGGTTCCGTCGGTTACGTTTCCAAGTCCGGTGGTATGTCGAACGAGCTCAACAACATCCTCTCGATCACCACCAACGGTACCTACGAGGGTATCGCCATTGGTGGTGACCGATACCCCGGTACCACCTTCATCGACCACCTTCTCCGATACGAGCAGGACCCCGAGTGCAAGATGCTCGTCCTTCTCGGCGAGGTCGGCGGTATCGAGGAGTACCGCGTCATTGAGGCTGTCAAGAAGGGCACCATCAAGAAGCCCATTGTTGCCTGGGCCATCGGTACCTGCGCCAAGATGTTCACCACCGAGGTGCAGTTCGGTCACGCCGGTTCCATGGCCAACAGCGACATGGAGACTGCCTCGGCCAAGAACGCCGCCATGAAGGCTGCTGGCTTCATTGTCCCCGACACCTTCGAGGACTTGCCCCAGGTCATCCGTGAGGTCTACAACAAGCTCGTCGCCCAGGGCGTCGTCCAGCCCAAGCCCGAGCGCCCCGCTCCTGCCATCCCCGTCGACTACAAGTGGGCCCAGGAACTCGGCATGGTCAGAAAGCCCGCTGCCTTCATCTCGACCATCTCGGACGAGCGTGGATCCGAGCTCATGTACTCGGGTGTCAAGATCTCCGAGGTCTTTGAGTCGGATATGGGCATCGGTGGCGTTATCTCGCTCCTCTGGTTCAAGCGCCGTCTCCCCGACTACTGCACCAAGTTCATCGAGATGGCTCTTATGCTCACTGCCGACCACGGTCCGGCTGTGTCGGGTGCCATGAACACCATCATCACCTCGCGTGCCGGTAAGGACTTGATCTCGTCGCTCGTCTCCGGTTTGCTCACCATTGGTGACCGATTCGGCGGTGCTCTCGATGACGCTGCTACCGAGTTCTCGGGTGCTTACGACCGCGGTATGACTGCCCGAGAGTTTGTCGACAGCATGCGCAAGGGCAACAAGCTCATCCCCGGTATCGGCCACAAGATCAAGTCGGTCTCGAACCCCGACTACCGTGTCCAGGTTGTCAAGGAGTTTGTTCTCAAGAACTTCCCTTCGCACAAGATGCTCGACTACGCCCTCGCCGTCGAAAAGGTCACCACCGCCAAGAAGGACACCCTCATCCTCAACGTCGATGGATGCCTTGCTGTCTGCTTCGTCGACTTGCTCCGTGACTCGGGTGCCTTCACCATCGAGGAGGCCCGTGACTACCTCAGCTACGGTTTCCTCAACGGTATCTTCACCCTCGGCCGATCGATCGGTTTCATTGGTCACCACATCGACCAGAAGCGCCTCAAGGCTGGTCTCTACCGTCACCCCGCTGACGACTTCCACATTGAGATGGCCACCCCCGCTCGTGTCATGGGTACCCTCAAGAAGTAAATTTCGCACATCAAAATGTGATCGCAAGGGAGCGTCACGATTCAACGCAGCATCATCATCATCATACAGTTCCAGTTTTATTTTCCCCATGGGTCTTTTCTTTTCTCTTCTTTCCTAGTTCCTGGCTTTTTAGTGTACACTTGCTTCTCTCCTTTGCTTTGTTTTTTTTTTTTTAGCGCATGGGCTTTAGCTTTCAGTTGAGATCGGATGGTAAGGCTAGTCATCCGATCTTCAAACCGGCTTTTTTTGCCTTTGATGGTTTAATACAGAATCGTTGCGCATAATGTTTCATTTATTTGTGCGAGTGCGAGAGATGTCAGAAGGTTTTGTTTGAAATGTTTGGAGGTGTCAGACGATGCTTCGAGGGGATATGGGGTGTCCATTGAGATTTGTAGGGTCCATGTGACTCAGGGGTGCACACTTACGCCTCATCGAACGCAAGCATAGGCATAGGCTTGGCGTCAACGCTTGGTTTAGTCTTTCTTACACTGCAAGCGAGGATCGCACTTTGGAACCCCGTTCAAAGCAAGAGCAGAGTTTGAACGGGCACAGCACTCGTAACTTCCAACGAGGAGTACGGCAAGTGTTTCAGATGGGCTCTGCGGCAAGGATCGGATTGTTAGAGGCGGTCTGAGCTGCGAGACTGGACGTTTGAGCTGGTGATGACGCTCTTGGGTGCTGTATACCTGCAGACTGGGTGGATGGGCAACGAGGATTTCACACTGCCTCATCTGATCTTTCGGTCTGAGAACTAGTCGGTAGACAGAAGATCCCAGGTCTCGTTGTGAGAACAGCAAACATGCGACCAGAACAAAGCGAGTTCTGAAGACAATGATTCATGACCCTTCTCATCGAGGGAAACCAGCGGTCTTCTTTAGCCCAACTCAACGAGGAAAGCGCACTCAGTTAAGAAGGTTCCGTTGGGAAGCAAAATACATCCTTAATTCATCATACTAGTCGTGATACAGATACAACTCTAGAGCAGGGCAAGGTCGCCACCGCAGCGGTGCGTCGAGTGATCAACCTTCTTGGCAGGAGCATCTCTCCGGTTGTTGGCACTCTTTGCCTCCCTGGGACCCAGGCTATCGAATGAAGTCGAGTAGGTTGCAACGGCATGGGCGATAGCTTTTGCGTTGATCTCAAAGGCCTCCATGTTCAAGTTGTCGATGGTGTCACCTGCCTGGTGGTAGTTGGAATCGTAAGCGATGCCTGCCTTGCCACCGAATAGCTTGGCTTCTTCTTCGGTCTTGAGACCCTCTGCACCGGTGTCGAGACCTCCAGCTGCGATTCCGGCGTCCAAGAACGGTCCGTAGTCGCTGCGTCCGTCGAAAGGTCCTTCGATCAAGGGCTGCTTGGCGATGTTCTTAAAGTAGTCAAAGAACATTGCTTCCGCCTGGGCCGATCCTGCAGGACCGGTAAGGTTGAAGGTGCTTCCATCGCCATCGTGGACACTGAGGACGTAGTTGGGCGAAGCGATCATGTCAAAGTTGAGGTAGAGGCGGATCTGGTCCTTCTGTTGTTGGGTGAGTTCGCCAACGTAGTGCTCGGCTCCGAGAAGGCCGTATTCCTCAGCGGACCACCAGGCGAATCGAACGGCGTTGTTGACACTGTACTTGGAGAGCTCCTTGGCAATGGTCAAGAGGGCAACCGAGCCGGAGCCGTTGTCGTTGATTCCTGGTCCGGCAACAACGCTATCGGAGTGAGCACCTACCATGATCACTTGCTCCTTGGATCCAGTGCGGGTTTCGGCGATGACGTTGTGTGTAACACGGTCCTCAACGACGCCTTCGAGGTCCATGTCGGCTGTGACTTTGTCTCCTGCCGCCAGTCTAGCAGCAAGTGCATCACCCACCTCCTGCGTCAAACCAGCCACAGGGACAAACGAACCCTCGGCAACAGGACCAGGGCTACCCAGCGTGCCCGCCACATCCCCTGGAGCATTGTTGTAAATAATCGCTGCAACCGCCTTGGCATTGCCGGCCCTAGCGACCTTGGTGGCAAATGGACAGCTACCCCTCTTGATCAGTGCAATCTTACCCTCCACTGCGGCAGGGAAGTCGGTCTGATCACATCCGAGGTTGTTGACGTTGACCACCTCGACATCGTCAAACTTGCCGTTGGGCGAGTAGGTGAAGGTGACGGATTTGACGGGCTGGTTGTCGATGGCGACCTCGGCAGAGTGCTCTGCATAGGTGGCGGTGAAAGGCTGGAGGTAGACGTCGTAGTAGTCGCCGGCTTTGGAGAGCTCCTTCTGGATGTATTCGACGGTCGCTTTGTGTCCGGGCGAGCCGAAGACGCGGTTACGCTCGGCGGTGGCATAGGCAAGGGATTGGAGCTGACGCGAGCCGTCGAGAAGGGCTTTACGCTTGATGTCGTTTCGCAGGTGTTTCTGTAGGCATCAGACAGAGAGAGCAGAAACCCGAAGGAAGAAAGACAGCATGAAGTGTTAGAAACATGTTCAACTAAGCTTAAGGGTTAAACACAAAGGGGGTAAAAGATGAAATCGTACCGATTCGACGGGGCGAAGCTTGCCTGGACGAGCACGGGCTTCTTGGCCGGTAAGAAGGACGAGGGCCAAAGTGGTCAGCTGAAGAAGGTTCAGCTTCATCATCGTGTAAGGTGGGGGTTGAATCGAAGTCTAGGGGTCTAGGTGTGGGTGGGTGGGGGCGATGCTTTGCTAGAAGGAGAGATCGACGAATTGGTTTGGTCTTTATAGATTTCTGTACTCACTCCTGACGGTGTCGGGCGACGATGGTACGCGCTTTGAGTGAACGAGCCGCTAGCTAGGTACTACTGAGGTCTCGTCCGTCATAACGCTCGAGCCTAATTAGGCTGTAGCGATAGGTGCGAACTTGTTGTATTCCTGAGAACAGATCGAGAAGAAGGTTAAGGATATGGATACGGGAGAGGGTGGGCCGATGCAAGCAGTTGAGCTCGGTTGCGACACAGCCGCATCGCATACTTCATCGTCATCATCATCATCATCTTGATCTCGTCTATCCGGCAGGTCAGACGACAGTCATGGATGGAGAAAGCCGCTGTCAGAGATCGCAACTACTAGCAGCGGCGCAAAAGAGGCCCAAAAAGAAAGGGGGAACGGGGGGCGGAAATCCAGCATCCGAAACGACCAAATAGAGCCCTGAGACACACACCATCGGCGCATCGGCGAGGCAGACTACTCGTGCATACAATGACCTCGATTTCTGCATATGTGGGGGAAAAGAGAGATACAAGATAAGCCTGCATTGAACTAGGCAAGAGATTGATCACGAGGGAAGCTACGATTGGTTCGGACCAAACGGCGTCGAAGGGACGATGGCACAGTTGGAAGGGTCCAAAGCAAAAAAAAAAAAAAAAACAAAATGCCAAGACTCGGAAGAAGGCCTTCCATACTCGCACTAGCTCTTGTTTCTTTGCCTCTACTGTATTCACCGATTGTGCGAGAAAGAGGAGTGTATGCCACACGACATCCAAGCTGTACCACTAACACAGACGAAGACGAGGTTGTGAATGGCAACATGAAAAAAAGGGCAGAGAGGGAAAGGGAATCCGGCTCAATGCAACAAGGTGCGAACGAGGCTTGGCGCTGCACGTCTTTGCTTTGCCGACCCCTGTTCGCTTCGCTTAGCTTGCGAGCACCAACAACGCACCTTTCCTAATCGCGCCATCACAAAATCATGGTTCATTGTTAGGCTCTTAAGACGGCCGTGGCATTGGAAGTTGGTGTGGACAAGCAATTGCCGGGCCGCGGACGACGGCTATCTCAGCGGGGTTTCTACGACGGTAGCATGTTGTCACTGACTTGCGTGGATCGCGCTGCTGTAGAAACAAGCAGAGCCTTGTTTCGCCTACAAAGCGACGACTATGTTAGCATACAACCGGCAAGGCGAGTCAAAGGAGGTACAGTACAGAGACTCCATCTTGGCCAAGCGAGACCTTCTGGGCATCGTTGCTGCGGGCAGAAAGTGGGCTGTGCCGATCGGAAGCCCGATACGTACATCGGGGTGACACCTCCACCGGCTATGAACCAGTCGACACTCCGACGAACCTCGCCCCTCACCCTTCCGTTGCCATCACCTGGAGTAAGAGCCGATATCGTGCGTTGTGAAACATCTCGCAGGCTTGTCAACGCAGCTTTCGCACGTCGTGGGTGTACAAGATGAACAATCAGACGCTAAAAGTTGATGCGCAAGTTCACACGGGCCAGCTTGCCAGCTTTCAAAGAGTCTAGCCCCCAAAGCCACACGCAACCACCGGGCCGTGGGTGGCTGGAAGTTGCTCTTGCGAGCACGCGTGGCCTTTCTGGAGAAAAAAAATAAATAAAATAAAGGCCCAAATCTGCCGTGCATACAGTACACGACGCATGAGCGAGACTTTTTTTAACTCGACATTCACACACACACTCTCTTACTTCTTGACATCACTCCTACCAACCACAGCATAGCTCGACCTTATCGCATTCAACCAAGGCCACTCTTGCGATATCGACAAATCACCATGTCGACGACTGCCGTTTCTTCTGGTGCTGAGGGCACTGCCGTCATGTAAGTTTGGATTACTATGTAGGTGAAGTTGCGGTTTGATTGTGAGCTGACGTATTGTACTTTCTTCTCGCCCTGCATGCGTAGCCTAGGAGCATCGGGAGCGGTCGGTAAACCCCTTCTCTCGCTCCTCGTATCGGACAAGTCGCCATATTCGACCGTATACTCTTTCGCACGAAGACCTCATCCCTCCCCACCCATCGTAGCATCTAACATCGAGTACAAGGAGATCCTTGTCGATTTTGAAAAGCTTCACACCGGCGATGCCACCGAAACCGCCAAATTCAGCTCGATCCCCGCCGCCAACGCAATCTTTATCACCATGGGAACCACCCGAGCCGCAGCCGGAAGCATGTCTGCCTTCGAACGCATCGATCGCGGCTACGTCCTCTCTGCCGCACAAGCCTTGCTCAACCCTACCAAGCAATCCACCCTCGTCTACTGTTCCAGTGGAAGCAGCTCCAGCACCTCCTGGTTCCCCTATCTCAAATCCAAAGGATTAACCGAAGAAGCCTTGGCAAACCTCTATCAACAATGCATCATTGTCAGACCTGCCTTTTTGCAGAACGCCAACCGTCCACAGACGAGACTCTTGGAAAGGTTGTTCGAACCCGTCGTATCGCTCGCAAGCAACTTTACCGATAGCGCTGCTGTCCCAGTGAGCACAGTAGCCCACGCGATCGTCGAAGCTGCAAAGTTGGGCCCAAAGCAGTTGAAGCAAATGCGTCTCGCTCAGAATCCTCCAAACGCATTCAAGTTGGAGCATGCAAAGAGTAGCAACGAGACTGTGATCGTGCAGAATCCTGCCGTGCTCAAGTTGGGTAAAGGTCAGATTTGATTGCAACCTTGGGAATTTTGTTTGCGTCTTTTTATTATTGTGATATGTGTGTGGTCTATATGGTGTTGATTGAGCAAAGCATCGATCGAGGACAGTCGATCGTTCCCCACTTTTTAGAGCGTTGCGAATACTGCAAAGTCTTGAGTGTTGGAAAATTTCAAGCAAAAGAAACACCCGCAAGCTCCCACATCGCCCTCTGCTCGCCACTCGCTACGGACTGAGCATCTCTCTCGACCTGCTGCTGAACCAAGAATTTGGCCAATGCCACTTCGTCCTCCTTCAAATGGGCGCCTGCATTTCTCAACAACTTGACGGTTGCCATGTGTTGATTCTTTGCCGCCAGAAACAGTGGCGAATGACCGCTGCCCACATCCCTGGCGTGGACGCTGCATCCTGCCTGCAGCAGCGTCTCTACGACGCCGGTGAAACCTTTGCAACTGGCAATGTGGAGCGGTTGCAACTTCTCCAGTGGCGTAGTGGCGTCTGGGGTCTCGCCGACAATGTGCGATGTGGCGGCTGCATCACCGGTCGCGTTGGATGATGTGGAAGAGTTGATGGTGGAAGGATGGAAATGTTCTTCGTCGATCGAGATTGTGGGGACTGTCTCGAGCTGGTTGAGTGCGTACAGATGCCATTGGAGGAGGGCGAGGTCGTTTTTGGAGGCTGCTTCATAGATCAGATACGGCAAGACGGCGAGTGCAGCTTCGGATACTTCGGCGGATGAGCTGTCCCATGCGGCTGCTACTGCATCCTCTTTTTCTCCTACATCGGATTCCCTACTGCGTTTCTTTTCGGGTGAACTAGTGCTGGTAGAGGAGGATTGGTGGGCCTTATTCGGATTCTGCAAAATGTGCGCGAGCAACGTCTTCATATCCGCTTTGATCGGTCCAACTCCCGCCGGAGTCAATTCCTGAGGCAGCGGTGGATGGCTAGAACCACCCCTGCTGCTGGTGAGTTCACCACGCAGTGGTCTCCCCATCAACTCTCGAATCTCGACAGGTTCCAACCCTTTGGCAAGCAGGTAAGACAACTTGGCGAGGGCACATTCGGGTGTCATATCTCCTCCGGCAACGACGCCGACAGCTTCGAGCTTTTTACCCACGGCATAGATCGCAGAAACTTCACCTTGGACACACTGGGTGATGTTGACGATCACCAAACCGCGGTCAGAGGCTTCTTTAAACACGTCCAGCAGGTCTTGACGAGAGGGGGCGTTGCCTGCACCGTATGATTCGAGGATGACGCCTTCGAGAGGAGGGGAGAGGAAGGATTTGACTGTGCTCGTGGGAAGACCGGGGAAGAGGCGGAGGAGAGCCACGTTGGGTGACATGCGGTCGTGTGCACGGAAGCTCTTGACGCTACGGGAACGCTCGACGAGGTTCCAGGCTACTTCAATGTTGATTCCGACTCGGGCCAGTGGTGCCATGTTGGGCGAGTCGAAGGCGGCAAGTGCATTGTTCGAGACCTTGCTCGTACGGTTGCCTCTGTAGAGAGTCGAGGCAAAGTACAGCCCAACTTCAGGGATGATGTAGCTTCCAGCGAGCATCAAAGCACCAAGCACATTTTCGATCGCATCGTTTCTCAGTTCTGACAGAGGCACCTGAGCACCAGTGACGATGACCGATTTGCCCAAATTCTCCAGGAGCATGCTCAACGCAGAAGCGGTGTACGCCATCGTGTCGGTGCCGTGGAGGACGATGAAAGCGTCGAAGTTCTGATAGTTGAGCGAAATGTCAGAGGCAAGACGGATCCAGTCTGGGATGTCCATCTCGGACGAATCGAGGAGCGGGTCGTATTCGAGGACAGCATAGCGCACTCGTTTGCCGTGTACACCTCCGCGCGGGGTGATGAGGGTTGGTAGTTGGAGCTCAAGATGCGTGCCATCGGCTGAGAGGGTGGATGAGTGGGCGTGGTGTGTGGAAGTACCTTTGGGTGCGGAGGATCGGACGAGTACGGGATGACCGAATGGTGGTGCGCCTGCAGATGTGCCACCGGACGGGGAGCGAGAGGATGTGTCGGCGTAGAGATTCTCGAGATGAGCTTGGGTGGAGGGTGTCAGAGGGCCAGAGTTGGCCACGATGGAATCGTGCTCGCTCTTGCGTTTCTTGTTGGGCTGAGATCCGTTGACTTCGAGCAAGGCGTTCTTGATGTTGCTCTCAGAGGGAAGTACTCCGTCCTTGTTGAGCGGTGTGGAAGCGCCCGAGCCAGGGCGGGTGAAGGCTTCACTCCAGGCCTTGTATCGATCGACCGAGTCGGACCAGGAAAAGATCGAGTCGCCGTGAGGATCGTGGAAGCGCGACTGACTGCGGAATGTCTCGGTCAAGAACGAAGGATAGGGAGCGAACCCTGAGGAAGCGTCCTTGCGGACCATGCCGATGGTTCCTCCGGCATAGAGGCAGAGCACGAGGGCTTCTGCTGAGCTCGACATTTCGCACTGCTCCTCCCAATGACGGCGGTGTGAGGTGGAGGTGTCGGGGTATTCCGAAAAGATAAAGCAACTGCTATTGTTGGTGGTAGGAGCTGTGAAACGACAGAAGCGATTGGGTATATATGAGCAGCTAATTCGACTCGATATGAAGTAGGTGGGAAATGAACGAAAGCTGATGTGCAGAAGGAAAGAAGAAATGCCCTCTCTCGTGGATGGCGTGTGCGTCTCGGCTCGACTGTTTTTTTTTTTCTGGGAAATATTCCGAAGCAAAAGTGCGGTCAGATGACAGCACCTCGAAGAATTTCGGCATGTTCCGAATCCACACGAAGTCGGCGTCATCGATCTCGCTCTTCTCAGTTGGGCTGGTCTCGGTTGTCATTACTGTCATTTGTGCTTCTACTCAATCGTACCATGATGTATAGATACCAAGTTCGGCAGCCTGAGCAAGGTATACCAGCTGAGTGCTTGTTCAAGATTGCCAGGGTCTTCTCAGGAAGAGCAGGAAGAAGGACCTTTGAAATACGGTCAGTCGGATCGACGGTCGGCGAAAAGAACGGCGTTGCCAATTGAATTCCTTTTCGAATGCTCACCGAAGAACTGGTCTAACAACCTGTTGCTCAAAAATCAGGACGCGTTCCATGCCACTTAACGCCAAACGCGAGCTGACTGTTTTGTGCACTTTCTCCAAACGGACGCGTCGTGCGCCTTCAAAAGTGTTGGTTTGGGTAAAAATCCAAGCCCGAAGCAGAAACAGCATTCCAGACTGCCGCTGTGGGCTGAGTACGACATTCGAAACTGAGACTCTCGATCCTTCTCTGGATGCACATCTATCACTTTCATCATCTTGTTCCTTGTGGCTCGGCGTTCTTATACGCTCTCGCATTCTATCAGCTCCAGTATCACCTCTCTCAACAAATACAGCTTTAAGCTAAGCACCGGACGCATCACCCAGGACCATTCAGCATCGCCGTTCCCAGCATCATCGTAGCACAAGCTTCTCCTCTTTCAACTTCATACCCATCGACGCTCATCCTCTAGCACACTCCTATCTTACAAGAGCCAAACCCTTACCACTCAATCAAGGACAGAGACACTCTCACTGCTATCCCAGCCAGCACATCCAGCACATCCAGCACAACACCAAATACACTAGAAGCCCGTCTGGACGGCAGATACACACACACACACAATGCCAAACACGTTTGGCCTCACAAGCCGCGGGTCCAATGTTCGTTCTCGCGGTACCTTCCGCAAGCGAGGCGGCGGTCCACGATCAGGCTCCTTCAAGAGCGCCACCGAAAAGGCCATCGCTAATGCTGCAGCGCAGCTCGTAAAGGGCGTCGAAGATGGCTCTGCTGTCGAAGAGCGTTTTCAGGAGGTCAAGGAGCGCGACGAGATCGACGAGAAGCTCGGTTTCCACCGTCTCGAGCAAGGTGAAACAAAGCAAGCATGGCTTGTCAACATGCACCCTACGCTTCTCCGCGATCCAGACCATCCCACAGGCAAGAGCGGCGTCGATTTCTACTTTATCGAGGACGACGCAAGCATGTTCAAGGCCACTGTTCTCTACCAACCATATTTCCTCGTCGGATGCAGACCAGGCACAGAGAGCTCTGTCGAAGAATGGCTCAGACGCAGATTCGAGGGTCTCATTCAGTCAATACAGCGCGATCGCAAGGAAGATCTCAAGCTTCCAAACCATCTTCTCGGTCACCAGCGTCTCTACCTTCGACTCACTTTCCTCAACGTCCAGGATTTGCTCTCGGTGCGAAAGGAGCTCCTGCCCATCGCAAAAGCAGCACAGAAGAAGCTCTCTGCCGTCGACACATATGCCGATGTGCTGAGCGCCGCATCAGCAGCAGCAGCGAGCGCATCGGTCGAGATCGAGATGGACATGAACGGCGACTCTGCTGGCCTCGTCGGAGACGATGGTTGGACGGGAGGTCGAAAACGGGCTGCTGCCAGTGCGCTCGACCCCGCCGAGTGCCTCGTCGACATCCGCGAGTACGATATCCCATACTACTTGCGTGTCGCCATCGACCAGGACATTCGAGTCGGTCTCTGGTACGACGTCAGCTTCGTAGACGGTGTTGTCAGCCTCAACATGGTCACCGACCGTGTCAAGCGTGCCGACCCAGTCGTCATGGCTTTTGATATCGAGACCACCAAGCAGCCTCTCAAATTCCCCGATGCCGAGACGGATGCTGTCATGATGATTTCCTACATGATCGACGGTCAAGGTTTCCTCATCACCAATCGCGAGATCGTCTCGGAAGACATTGAAGACTTTGAATATACCCCCAAGGACGAGTACGAAGGTCCCTTTATCATCTTCAATGAACCTGACGAGCTCGGCGTGCTGCAACGCTTCTTCAGCCATTTCCGCGAGGCTAGACCTACCGTTGTCGCTACCTACAACGGTGACTCTTTCGATTTCCCCTTCATTGACGCGCGTGCTCGCGCGCATGGCCTCAACATGATGAATGAGATCGGTTTTGCAAAGGATTCGGACAACGAGTACAAGTCTCGCGCGACAGCCCATCTCGACTGCTTCCGATGGGTGCAGCGTGACTCGTACTTGCCACAGGGATCCCAAGGTCTCAAGGCCGTCACGGTCGCCAAGCTCGGATACGACCCCATGGAACTCGATCCAGAGCTCATGACGCCCTATGCTATCGAACAGCCTCAGACCTTGGCTCAGTACTCGGTCTCCGACGCCGTTGCTACCTACTACCTCTACATGAAGTATGTCCATCCTTTCATCTTTTCGCTCTGCAACATTATTCCGCTCAACCCCGATGAGGTGCTTCGCAAAGGTTCCGGTACCCTCTGCGAGACGTTGCTCATGGTGCAGGCCTTCAAAGGCAACATCATCATGCCAAACCGTCACGAAGATCCTGTTGGCAACACGTACAAAGGCCACCTTCTCGAATCCGAAACCTACGTGGGAGGACACGTCGAAGCCTTGGAAGCGGGTGTCTTCCGCTCCGACATCGAAACCGACTTCCGTGTCGACCCTGCAGCCATCCAACAGCTGATCGATGATCTCGATGCCGCTCTGCAGTTCAGTATTCGCGAGGAAGGGCAACTGGCGCTAGAGGACATTGAAAACTACGACGAGGTCAAAGCCGAGATTCGCACCATGCTCGAAGTGATGCGTGACAACCCGAACCGCAAGGATTGCCCGCTCATCTACCATCTCGACGTCGCCGCCATGTATCCCAACATCATGTTAAGCTACCGGCTCCAGCCGGATTCCATGGTCAGCGAAGCCATGTGCGCCACCTGCGACTACAACCGTCCGGGCATGAAGTGCGACAAGCGCATGGACTGGGCCTGGCGAGGCGAGTACTTCCCCGCCAAACGCGACGAGGTCAACATGATCCGCAACGCGCTTGCCAACGAGACTTTCCCACCCAAAGCTGCGCACTTGCCCCGCCGCACCTACGACGACCTCGAGCAGAACGAGCGCACTGCTCTGCTGCACAAGCGTCTCGGAGATTACTCTCGTAAAGTCTACCGTAAGACCCACGAGTCCAAGACCGTCATCCGCGAAGCCGTCATCTGCCAGCGCGAGAATCCATTCTATATCAACACGGTGCGCGATTTCCGTGATCGTCGATACGAGTACAAGGGTCTGCACAAGACGTGGAAGAAGAACCTTGACAAGGCCGATTCGCTCAACGACACGATCGAGGCCAAAAAGATGATTGTCCTCTACGACTCTCTCCAGCTCGCCCACAAATGTATCTTGAACTCGTTTTACGGATATGTGATGCGAAAAGGTGCGCGTTGGTATTCGATGGAGATGGCGGGGATCACGTGTCTTACCGGTGCGTCCATCATTCAGATGGCCAAGGAGCTCGTGGAGCGCATTGGGCGACCTCTCGAACTTGATACCGATGGTATTTGGTGCATGCTTCCCGGCGTTTTCCCGGAGAATTTCAACTTCAAGGTCAAGGGCGGAAAGAAGTTTGGCATCTCGTACCCCTGTACCATGCTCAATCATCTCGTTCACGAGAAGTTCACCAATCACCAGTACCATGAGCTGGTCGACAAGGAGACGGGACGATACGAGGTCCGCAGCGAGAACTCGATCTTTTTCGAACTCGACGGTCCCTACAAAGCCATGATCTTGCCTTCGTCCAAGGAGGAGGACAAGCTGCTGAAGAAGCGATATGCCGTCTTCAACCCCGATGGCTCACTCGCCGAACTCAAGGGTTTCGAAGTCAAGCGACGAGGAGAGTTGCAGCTCATCAAGGACTTCCAAAAGCAGATCTTCGAAAAGTTTTTGCTCGGTACCACGCTCGACGAATGCTACGCTGCCGTTGCCAAGGTGGCTAACCAGTGGCTGGATGTGCTGTACAGCAAAGGATCGACGCTGCACGACGAGGAGCTGATCGACTTGATCGCCGAAAACAAGTCCATGTCCAAGACGCTGCAGGAGTACGGAAGTCAGAAGTCGACTGCCATCACCACCGCCAAGAGATTGGCAGAATTCCTCGGTGCTCAAATGATCAAGGACAAAGGTCTGGCGTGTAAGTTTATCATCAGCGCCAAGCCTTTCGGTGCACCCGTCACCGAACGTGCCGTCCCCGTCGCGCTCTTCAACGCCGAGCCTTCGGTCAAGCATCACTACCTCAAGAAGTTTTTGCGAGACAACTCGATCACCGATTTCGACATTCGCAACATCTTGGATTGGAACTACTACATCGAGCGCTTTGGTGGTGTTATCCAGAAGCTGATCACGATTCCGGCGGCCATGCAGAAGGTGTCGAACCCTGTACCCCGTATCAGGCATCCTGATTGGTTGTTCAAGCGTGTAGCTGCACGCGAGGACAAGTTCAAGCAGAGAAAGTTGACCGATGTCTTCCGTCCCGCTGCCAAGCCTACATCGCTGGAGGCAAGTGCGACACCCAAGCCGGCGGCGGCGGTTGTCGCTGCGGCCAAGGTCCAGGAGATCGAACCAGAGGTGGAAGAGGTGGCACCCGACATGAACGTCGACTACTCCGGCTGGGTGGCCGTGATGAAGAAGAAATGGCGTCGTCAGCGTCTGCAGCGAGCCAAGGAGCGCAAAGCTAGAGCCAACGGCGGCGGTGCGTTCGGTTCATCCGCTGTTGGCAGAGGCACGGTGGGCTCACTCTTCTCCAAGCGATCCGCCAACATGGCCACCGCCGTGTGGGATGTTGTGCAAATCTGCCCAACCTCGCGCCCGGGAGAATACCGAATGTGGATCTCGATCGACCAGCATCTGCAGTCGCTCAAGCTCAAAGTTCCACGACAATTCTACGTCAACTTTAAAAACCACCCCGGCGATGCTGTCTTCCTCTCCGGCGTCTACCAGGCCGAAAGACTCGTCAAGACACTTCCACGAGACACGCCCTGTCTTCACTTGTACCGCATCACTGTCGATGAAGATGTCTACCAGGAGCAAGAGGCGCACTTCAGCAACCTGATCCACCATCCCAACGTCGAAGGCGTCTATGAAAAGCAGCTGCCGCTCGACGTGCGAGCTCTCATTCAGCTCGGTTCTACCTGCGTGTACGGGCGCAACTCTCAAGCGCAAAAGTTGAACCGAGCCCTCGATACAGGATTCCGCTTGCAGGATCTCTCCGCGCCTACATCGGTCGATATCTCTCCAAGTCACAAGTATCTATCGGGAGGTGCAGGGATTCGCTACTTTTACCTGTATCACGCGAACCGGGACGGCCGACACGTGATGAGTCTCTTCAGTCCGGAAGGTGAGATCAAAGTTCACATTGTCGACACTGCCGGCCTCCGACAAGTGCCTAACCTCGAGACCATGTATGCCGACCGTGTGGCACACATGCGCAAACGCGGAAAGCTCGAAGAGGGAAGTGGAGTCTTCTCGTACAGCGACAGCATGCGCGTCGATGTCCGTATCCACACTTCGGCCTCCCGGGCATTCAAAGCGCTCACCAAGGATCTCTCCACGCTCAAGTCTGCCAAGCAAGGATCCGCCATGCTAGCACTCTGCACTTCGAAAGACCAATCCTACTACGAAACGCATATCCCGAGCGTTTCCGAGTTCCCCATTGTCAAGATCGCCGCCGCTGCACTGGAGGATGAGCTGCCGGCACTGGGATGGCAGCTCTACTCTGCAAGAAGAATGTTCCAGTGCTATCTGCGCGCCTCGAGCTGGATCAAAGGCTGGATCGATTTGGCAAGTCACTTTGATCTGCCGCTGTGCAATATGGAGAAGGACTTCACCATCTTTGGTGCAGACATCGATTTCGCGCGGAGATTGGTCAAACAGGATATGGTGCTCTGGTGGAGCCCTCATCCGCAGCCGGATCTGGGTGGAAGGGAACAGGATATCCACGCACAGTCGAGATGGGATGAACAGGAGTCGTTGGAGATCAGCCATGCGGGGGCCTACTCGACGGTGTGTCTCGAGGTTGGGTTGGTGGACCTGGCCGTGGACTCGGTGTTGCAGTCGGGAACGGTCAACGAGATGGAAGGTAGCACATCGGGGTTGGCGTTCGAAGGTGCATCGCACAACCTCGACGAGTACTCCCGAGGTACAGTCGAGAGTTCGACCATTCTCGGTGACTCGGTTCTGACGTCTGCCGTCTTTACCGCAGTGAAAAGCATGGTGAAGGCGTGGTATACGACCAAGCGACGCAATCGTTCCCCCTATGCAGCGCTGCTATCGGACAACTTTTGGCGCTGGGCTTCGTCGGACGGGTCGGCACTGTTCGAGCCTGCCCTGCAGCGATTCCTCTTCGGCCTGATGAAAAAGACTTTGCTCCAGCTGCTGGCCGAGTTCAAGCGGTTGGGAGCTAGTATCGTCTACGCTTCGTTCAATCGTCTGTTTTTGCTCACCAGCAAGCCGACTGCTGCCAACGCCATGGCTTACTCGAAATATTTGCTCTCGGCAGTGACGAGTAGGGAACTCTTCAAGCATGTGCAGCTGGATATCATTCACTACTGGGAGTATCTGTTGTGGATGGACACCGCTAATTTCGGCGGTGTTATCGCCGATGCAGAGTCGCTCGTTGCGCCCAACAACGACGAGGAGGTGGGAGAGGATGGAGAAAGGGCCAATGGGATGACGGCATCGTTCAACGTCGAGATGAATTGGAACATCCAGACCTTCTTGCCGTTGGCCGTGCAGGAAAAGTTCTCAGTCGCGGTAGGTTCGTTCATCTACAGCTTGTACGAATACAAACGACGGGCGATTCAGGCAGGGGATTTGGAACGTACTCCGCTGAGGGCTGTGTTGGAGCCCAACACGCCCGCCGTCAATCCTGCCACCAACGGTGATTCTGATCAGTCCAAGAACGATTCTGCCGAAACTTCAGTTCCGTCCTTGGCGGCCTCTTCCAAGTTCACCACGGACCTGATCAACCACACCATGACCCGGAAGCTCCTCAAACAGCTCTCTGAGCTCAAATCATCGATGCAGCTCTCCTCGGACGAAATCAACGCAGCGATAGCTCGCGATGAGGACGAAGAGTATATCGACATGCTCACCACCGAGCATAGACGAATTTGGTCGTTCCCCAATCTGCCCGGATCCTGGCTCACCCTCACCAACCCTCTCCTCGAATTCATCAAGACCACCACCTCGGTGCTTAGCTTGGCCAAGGAGCATTCGAACGAGGTGCAGATCATGAAGCGCAACCTACTCGACATCATCAACGTACGCGAATTCTCTGCAGAAGCAGAATTCCGCAACCCCTGCGAACCGTTTAAACTTCCCTTGGTCATTTGCACCTTCTGCAACGACGACCGCACGCTCGACCTCTGTCGTGACGCAGACCTCATGCCTTGTTCCGCAGGAGGAGGAGGAGAAAAACAAGAGGCAAAGTGGAAATGTGCCAAATGCGCCTTCCCGTACAACATGTCTCAGATGGAGATGAGGTTGATCAACATTGCGCATTCCCTACTGGAAAGTTTCCATTTGCAAGATTTGAGATGCAACAAATGCGGAGCTCTCAAACAGACCAATCTGCAACCTCATTGCGATTGCTCTGGTAGCTTTGGATTGATGGTTACGAGAAAGGAAACGTTGAGGAGGTTGAAGGGTCTATTGACGATTGCTGATTTCCATGGATTGATGACGACGGCTGCTGCGGTGGAGGCGGTCATTGCTATGGTGTAGAGAAAGGCTTAAGTGGTTATCATTTGTTATCGTTTGTATCCATTGTTAAAATGTTCAATTGCATTGTTTAGATAGAGCGATAAGGGTGTATTGTACAGTACAGCGCGTGCGAGAGAGAGAGAGAGAGCGAGAGAGACGAAAGAGTTGAGTATTGTAGGGCTTGGATGGACCATCAATGTAGACTTTGAGATGGAGCGCTTCGACGCGCTAGACAAAAGCAGTTGTGGGGATGACGAGAAAACCAAGGTAGAGATCTTGATATGTTTCGAGCAGCGAAGTTTTACAGCTTGTTGGTGCAATCGTGTGTTGCATATTCTGCGAAAGACATCCGTGACGACGAGCAATCCGCTTCATCGGAGCCTTTCGTGAAAGAGCTCAGTGCAGATGCGAAGGGGGGCCTTAGATGCCACCGCCGCTCCTCTCGGGGCAAACCATGCGACCACCGGCAGTTCTACTGGCAATCTGAGCGCTCCTTCTGGCGCTCAGTACTGAGATAGAAGCAACGACAAAGGCTGCGGATGCGGCAAAGATAGTTCGCTGGCGTGTGAGGATCGACTGCATGATTGGAAGCGCTTCGGGGTCGTTGTGTATGCTTATCGGGCTTGGCTTTGTACGAGAGTTTGCTTTGCGCGTCGACTTTCCCTTGAGCAGTAGGTGCGATTCAACGGTGCTGTAAAAAAGTGAGGAGGTGTGGTGTGGTGGTATAGAAGCAAGCCAAGATGAACTGATGTGGATGGAGGTATCAAGACAAGAAAGATAACAGTAGTGGCGGAAAGAGGTTAAATGTGGTCTGTGTCAGGCGATAAGAGGCACGTGTCAGCCACCGCGGACTTTTGCCTCCCGTCCCCAACAAAAATGCGGGGTAAGCACTTCCGCTCTGTCAAAGTCGGCTTAGCTGGGGCTCCTCGCCGGATGCCGCGCAAAAGCGCGTGTACTGTCTGTGTGGAGGAATTGGGAGGTCTAGAATTTTATATGTGTGTCGGCTGTCTTGGCTCAGCAGCACGCATTTTCGTACGACTTGACAAGCAAAGTAGTTACAGTCAAACGTGTGATTGTTGTTGCGCTGTGGAAGCTGAGACACTACCGTATACTGAGCCGTAGGGTTTTTGATCGTCCAGCTTGGAGCTTGATGCCAAGCTGGATCAACAGCGAATTGGTGAGGTAGAAGTCAGCTTCGCAACTCGAAGTCTCCTGCGAAGCGAGTGAGTGGATCTTGGACGTCGGACAACACTCGCAACATGGAATGGATGCTCAACCTGTATCGTTTGATCGTGCGAAGCTAGATCTGAAGATTTTCCAACATTCAGACAGCTTTGAATCGGGAATCTCTGGCGATCTGACATTCTCATGATATCAATCAACCTGTTCGGTCCGGTGTCAAGCTTGCATTTTTTTGGCCCATCGGATGGGTTCCGAAAAAGAGAAAAATTCCCAGCTCGCTGCACCTGCCGTTGCAAGAGTTTCGAATTTGCGATTAGACAGATCTCCAGGCCCAAGACTTGGTCCCAAATCCGGTCAAGCAAACCTACAGAAATCTACGACACTACTTGCACTGTACTTATCTGATCAATCCATCTGCTCCTGTACTGTTGTTCTGGCTGTTGCTGGTGTCGTTGCAATCTTTAGCCGCTTCGAGTTGAACATTGGGCTTCGGCTATCGGGGGAAAGCCTATACGATGCCGGACCGGAGAGTGTTGGATGAAGGGTGGACCAGCTTCGGTCCAGAGTCGGCGAGTTGTGAGAAGCACGCGTGACCAAGGAGGGCGGAAATGGCCTTACTGTACTTACTGTAGCACTTGACGAAGAACAACCCCACCCATGTGATGTCGAGTCAAGGGTCTCAACCAAGACGGGTCCAGGCTGGATCGAAGCATGTGCCCATCCCATCTTCCAAGTTCAATGTTGACTGATCAAAGTAGAAAGGAAAAAAGGATCGTTGTTGCGTGCCCATCAGGAATCTCTCCGAAGCAAGGGCGACTTGACATTCGGAATTCGCCGGTGTGGCGTGTAGTAAAGACATACATTGCGTGCCTTGGCACACGATCGACGCTGACGACAGGAATCGATGCGGAGAAGCATAGGCATCTCTGATTTGATGACGAGCATTCCCCACTCTCTGTCTCGGTTTTGCTGCACAAAGGCTGCAGACTCCTTGCAAATCCAGTTCTGCCGCTGTCGTGTGGGGACTTTTGAAATAGTCCGACCGAGAGCGACGCACCCCGTCGCCTACTGTACGCACACATCCACAAGCCATTCTAAGCTGAATCAAGTAGAATGAAACGACTTTTGATCAGCTTCAGATCATGCTCGCCATTCTTGCGATATGAGAATCTCCAGCATGATGGAGAAGCAAGGTCAAAGGGATGGTTTGAAATTGAGAGCTGATCGATTAATCGCAGACACCGACTCGCGACGCGAGAGCTTAGAAATTCCACAAGCGGGTGGACGAACAAAAAGGGCATTTTTTTTAGCGAGACACAAACTCGCCACGCCAAAGTTTACCTTCCTCTCTAGCAACAGCGAGAGTTCTCCGACCAACAACCAAACGGAACACGGGTCAAAAAAAAACGCTCGATTTCGAACTCTCTCTCTCTTCCTCCAAAGTTGTACCATGGAATCTCCCACCTATCGACCCTTGATCAATGCAATCAATCAATCGATCAACTCTTTTGCAAACGGCGTTCCATCGTTGCTACCGTTTAACTTGCTCGGTTGGTTATGACGGGGAAAGGTCGTGCTTTGGGGTTTCGAACTGAGATTATCGTACTTGCACAACCTTTGAGACGATGGTGACTCTGTACGACGACGTGAGTATGGTCAGTGGCCCAAGCACAAGTGAGGATGGGAGAGAGAGACAGAGAAAGAGAGTCCATGAAATCCTCCGTGCGGGGGAACAGAAAGGCGGAATTGGGCACGGGAAGAAAGGGTACCCAATACAAAAGAAACGAGAGAAAAACAAAACGGTACAAGACGAGTTTGCTTTGGAAAAGGCGAGGGAATCTGCTGCACGTTACAGCGCCTTGGAGATCGACCGACGACACTGCATTTTGTCGCGAGCGTTTCTGGCCACTCCCCCACTCTCCCTCTCCCTCTCTCTCTGAACTGCAATGCGGAATAGTTGCCGGTGACTCCGGATTCAAAGCGGAGTCTCCAACACACAGAGCACACACACAGACGGGAGCTCCAGACCCTCGCTCGCAGGGGCTTCCCTGGCAAATGCCTAAATTTTTGGTCCCTCAGAACCGAATGCGTTGACCAAATGCCCACTTTCTTCTGACCCTGCTTCTCATTGGCTCGAGCTCCTCCACTCGAGAGAGGAGAGAGAGAGAGCAATGTGGCCCCGCTCAATCATCATCTTCGGCACTTCCACACGCGCCACTTACAGTACACTCTCCCTCTGTATGTGTGTCTGTCAGCTGAGCCCTTTCTCCGCTCCGCTTGCTTCCTCAGATGAGAGAGGGAGAGAAAGAGAGTGACCGTTTGCACTGCTCTCGCTCGTCGCAACATTGACGCCCCAACTTCTGTCACCAAAGTCCACAAAAAGAGAGTCCGGTTTGTCTGTGCTCGCTTAGGATTGTGTTGCAAAAGGTGCCTGATCCAGTATCACACAGCGTCAGGCTTTGCTTGATTTGATCGTCGCCACACCTGCTAGTCAGCCAAGTCTCCTTCAGTTCTTCTGTCTCACTGTATTTCCTTTTCTCCGCCCGTCCAACTCCCATATCCCATCCTCTTCGGACCGTCCCGCTTGCTGTTCCTTGTTTCCTTCCCACCACCACCACCACCATCATCTTCCTCTATCCATCGCTACATCATCCGCTCGGCTGGCTTGGATCGAACACCCCCTTCATCGAGAAGAACAGAGCCGGCAAGCATGGCGTCGCATCAGTCTCCCGCTCCCAAGAGGGACGTTCACAACCCACTCCTCTTCGAGTGCGCCTGGGAAGTCGCCAACAAGGTCGGTGGTATCTACACCGTCATCAAGACCAAGGCCCCCGTCACACACCAGGAGTATGGCGAGCGTTACACTCTCATCGGTCCTCTTTCGTACAAGAGCGCTCCCATGGAGGTTGAAGCGCTCGAGCCCGAAGACCCTTTGCTCAAGGAGACCCTCGACAGCATGCGTGATGCTGGTGTCAAGTTCCTCTATGGCCGCTGGCTCATCGAGCGAGCTCCTCGCGTTCTGCTTTTCGATACCTCGAGCATGTACCACCGCATGGACGAGTGGAAGGGCGATCTCTGGAACCTCGCTGGCATCCCAACTCCTTCCCACGACCACGAGACCAACGAGACCCTCGTCTTTGGTTACCTCGTCGCATGGTTCCTCGGCGAGTACTCGAGCCGCGAGCGCAAGCGGGCCATCATTGCCCACTTCCACGAGTGGCAGGCTGGTCTCGCCATCCCCCTCTGCAGGAAGCGTCACATTGACGTAACCACCATCTTCACCACTCACGCCACTTTGCTGGGCCGATACCTCTGCGCAGGAAGTGTCGATTTCTACAACAACTTGCAGTACTTTGACGTCGATCACGAGGCGGGCAAGCGTGGTATCTACCACCGCTACTGTGTCGAGCGTGCCGCTGCTCACTGCGCGGATGTGTTCACCACAGTCAGTCACATTACCGCCTACGAGTCGGAGCATTTGCTCAAGCGTAAACCCGATGGTGTTCTGCCCAACGGCTTGAACGTCGTCAAGTTCTCGGCGATGCACGAGTTCCAGAACCTTCACGCCCAGGCCAAGGCCAAGATCAACGAGTTTGTCAAGGGCCACTTTTACGGCCACTACGACTTTGACCTCGACAACACGCTCTACTTCTTCACCGCAGGCCGATACGAGTACCGCAACAAGGGTGTCGACATGTTCATCGAGTCGCTCGCACGTCTCAACTACAAGCTGCAGAAGAGCGGCTCCAAGACCACCGTGGTTGCATTCATCATCATGCCTGCCGCCACCAACTCGTACACCATCGAGGCGCTCAAGGGTCAGGCTGTGACCAAGCAGCTGCGTGACACTGTCGAGCAGATCCAGGCACGTGTGGGTGAGCGTCTTTTCGAGAAGATGGCTCGTTACCAGGGCGAGACTGGTTCCGATGTTATCGACCCAGCAACGCTGCTTTCGGATGCGGACAAGATTGCGCTCAAGAAGCGCATTTTCGCACTCAAGCGCAACTCGCTTCCCCCCGTCGTGACGCACAACATGCAGGACGACGACAACGATCCCATTCTCAACCAGATCCGCCGCGTCCAGCTCTTCAACCGCACCAGCGACCGCGTCAAGGTCATCTTCCACCCCGAATTCCTCAACGCCAACAACCCAATCCTCGGTCTCGACTACGAAGAGTTTGTCCGAGGTTGCCACTTGGGTGTCTTCCCATCGTACTACGAGCCATGGGGCTACACGCCTGCAGAGTGCACTGTCATGGGTGTTCCCTCGATCACCACCAACTTGTCCGGATTCGGCTGCTTCATGGAAGACACCATCGAGCGCGGCGAAGACTACGGAATCTACATTGTCGATCGACGCATGAAGTCGGTCGAAGACTCGGTCAACCAGTTGACCGATCAGATGTTCCAGTTCAGCCAAAAGACACGTCGACAGCGTATCAACCAGCGCAACCGAACCGAGCGTCTTTCCGAGCTGCTCGACTGGAAGAGGCTCGGTCTCGAGTACGCCAAAGCTCGCCAGCTCGCCCTCCGCCGTGCCTACCCCGACAGCTTTGACGAGGACGACACGATCGAGAGCTACTTTGACGACATTCACGGAGATGGAAAGATGCCCCCACCGCTGTCGATGCCCGGTTCGCCGAGATTTGCAACGGGCGCAAGGACACCCGGAGAGTTCGGAACACTCACCGAGGAACTTCAGGGTCTGAGCACGTCGGATTACAAGGGTCACCAGCAGTTCTGGAAGACCATGAGCCAGCACGGCTCCGACGACGAAGAGGAGGCGTACAGGTATCCGCTTGTCATCAAGAGCAGACAGAGGGGTACCAGCGTAGGCAGCATGAGCGGAGCCAGCACGCCAGGGTTGGGCGGTGGAAGGTTCCTCTCGAGTGCAGACTTGGATCGTGCCGATGCCGCGCTCAGCAACCACAGCGGTGCACCAAACGGCAACGGCAACGGAAACGGAAATGGCTACTAAGCGGAATCCACCGTTTGACACCAACGAATCCCTTGCAGAAAGTCTGACACTTCTCTTATCAGAGCGGAAGACGGTTCTGTTTCACTCCAGCATCTTCTCTTTTTCACTGTCCTTTTTCTATCCTTCCCACCTTCTCACCTTCTTTTTTTTCAAGTACCGTTTTGCTTCCTGGCCCATACTCAATCTCACATATCTAGCGTTAGCGTCCCTGTATGTCTACCCAATCATATCTCAATCATGGAATCGTTGTTCTTGGTTATGCTCTGTACATCTCTGTGTCGTCGCTGGCAGGGCGGCCCGATTTTGAAATTGGAATCGGAAACACGTTTGGTCAAGATCGGGAGATGGGATGGAAAATCCACGTGATGAGGGGCCAAAGTCGGAAGGTCAAGAAGAAAGTGATTTTCTTCTTGCACTGGGAAGCTTTCTTTCCGAAGTGGTTGCTCACCATCATCATCATCGATCGACGCCTGCAATTGGTCACAGTGTCACGCTCTACCTACTCCAAGTGCACTTTCCATTATCTCACCTAACCCGATATCCGCGCGCTCTTTAGCTTGGGCCACGTTTTTCGACGCGATGCGATCTCAGAACTTGGCCAGGGCGCTTTTGCGTAGCGCTGTTCGCAACGGTTCTACCGCCAACACTCGCATTGCTATCCCTCGCTCGATAGCTCTTGCCGTCGCACCCACTTCCAGCAGCTCTGTAAGGAGCTTCGCCGCTTCCAGCATCTCTCTCAAGAAGAAGAACAAGAAGGACGCCTTTGCCGCCGCCTCGGAAGAGTTTAACGATGAAGAATTTGCCATCGAAGAAGAGGATGACCTCTTCGGCGGCGTTTCTTCTACCAGTACCGCCTCATCCACCTCTTCCACCCCGGCCATGTCTCGAGCGGAATTCGCAAAAACCCTCGAAGACTATCAAGCTTCGCTTTCATGGGAATCCATCGATCGCGGACAGTTCCCTTCCCTCTCCCGCTTCCGTAACCTTGCCGCGCACGCATCCAACCAGACCGAACTGGAATCGGTTCTAGAGCTGGCTTCGATGTATCGCGATCGAGTCGGATCGCTTGGGGTGCAAAGTGGCAAAGTTTTCGCTGCCCGTGCTGGACGTATCGGTTTGCCCGAAATTGCACTCAACGCTTTTTTGGATCGTTACAAGTACGGCTTGGAATTCGACCAAGAGGCGTTGTACTATGTCCAGAAACGTCTGGCTAGGAAGCTGGCAAGGGGTAACAGGGAGCAGATTTTGGAGAGTGTAGATTTGCCCGGATTGCCTGTGCAGGAGGTGGATATGCTTGGGATGGTGGCGCCTGCTGCCGAAGCTGCTGAAGGTGAAACTGGAGCTGAAGAAGGAAAGGCGGAAGCCATTCAGGCAAAACACGAACTCGATATGCCCCTTGCTCGAGCTCAACTTAGCATCATCGATCGAATGTGCACCTTGGCAACCCTCACTCCGACACCAAACCCTTTCTTACTCTCTTACATCACCCACGCCTACATTACAACGTTCAAACTCAACCATCCCAACTCCACCACCAACCCCCTCCTCTCTTCCATCTACACTCGCACCGACAACCTCATCTCTCTCCTGACCATCTCGGCCCAACAAGTCCTCTCCTCAACTCCCTCCTCAATCTCGGCTGCAGAGCTGAACCTGAAAAAGACGGTCCACCTCGGCAAGAACCTAACCTCAACCTTGGGTTACGTGGCAGTTAGAGGTCAAGGAAACTTTAAAGATCCAACAGACGGTAACAAACAGTTGGACCCTGTAAGGACGCTCTATAGGTTCATGGACGCTTTGGGTCCCCAGAGAAGTAACGTGCTGTTGAGACAAGTGGAACCACTGCTGCAGCGTTATGCGAGAGTTTGATCCATCCCCTATCACCCCTTCTGGATTTAGAAAATGTATCCTAGATTTCACTCTGCAAACCATGAAAAGTCATCTACAACCTCTGTAGAACCTCAATGGAGTAGCCTGTGCGTGTTTTACCGACCAAAAGTTAATACGGCTGTGGAAATACGGGGTTTTCAGGCAGCTTGTGAATTGGGTTGCATTGATCATCAGAGAGAGGGTCAACTTGACTAACCGGTACCTTCCTTCCAGCGTGCATGCAGCTCATCATCATCGGAAAGTCTCAGAATGCCATCTTGTGCCTCTTGCCCGTGCGACGATTCTGCGGCGGCATGGTCCTCACCGCATTCACTTTCGCTATCCAAATCATCCATGTCGATAGCAAGCGCATTGGGATCTGCTTCCGTTGTTGAGCTTTGCATAGATTGCGCTCCTCCTGCTCTGTGCTGTGGCGAATGGTAAACAGCGTGTTGCCCCGTTGGATGGGGATGAAATTCCGGCCTGGGATTGATCTGATTCTCGATACCCACCAACCGACAAAACGCTTCAGTTTGCGGATTTGTATACCAGCTAGGTGGACCCTGATTCAAACCCCCCGGTTCAAAGGTCGCTGGAGCGGTCCGTACAAACTGCTGCACTCTCGTCACGTCTAGCCATTCGCCATCGCCATCGCCATCTTCCACCTTCTCTTCGGTTGATTCGGGTGTGGGAAGTCGAGAACCTTCTGGTTCGTCCTGCTTCCGTTTACCGCTATTCTTCGTACCCCCGTTCAAGGAGGAGAGATGTTGGTCGATCCAACGTTCCTCTTCCTCGATTTTGCGCAGCAAGTCCGGATCGGAAGGATCGGGGAGATGTCCTTGACGATACTGCAGGGAGAAATGGGGGTGGAAGGCACGGGTGATGGCAAGCCAGCGCTTGTTGTATCTCAACGTCGGCGGGACACGTCGTTGGTATTGCAGGGCGGCTTTGCGGGATTCGAGGACGGAATCGTGGGGTGAAGCGTGGTCGATGATCTGCAGGAAGGGTGTGTGCGGTAGACACTTGTGAAGGGCGAGGAATCGTGTTGTTCCATTCTTGCTGTCAGTGTTGATGGTGGTGTCGGTGGTAGATGCAGATGGAGCTGCGACTGTGGCTGATTCTTGTGGTGGTTGTGGGTCATCAGTGTCCGAATCGAGGTCGATATCTATCGCTTCCGGATTGGCATTGTCCACAGCCGTATTTGAAACAGTCGAAGTTACAGGCTGATCGTGATTGTATAGCGCTGCGAACTTGACGTGCAAATGGGCAGAAAACCAAAAGCTCGGTTTCAGACACTGCAACAGCTCCATCAGCGGTGGCGATCCCAACGTCCTCGTCTCGATCTCGTCCTTGAAAAACGGCTTTTTCCGTATCAACCCTTGCGTATCCCCCCACTGCTCGATCGTATTCGGCCAATCATGCGAGAGCATGATATCCGGCCTGCTAGATTGCATCGCCTTCAATCGAACCACGTCAAACTCTCTTGTATGGTAGCAGCTTCTAATCGTCCCTGCGTCGTAGGGAAGCTTTTCGAAGCGTCCCTTTCGATAATCGTGCTCCTTGTAGATACCTGATATTCCCGCAATCACCAGTCCGTTGAGCTCGACTACACCTGCTGCACCAAGAAAGTAGATATTAGGAGCCAACCATCCGCCATGATACAGCTCGTGCATGTAGTTGCTCGCTTCGTGGTTGCCGCCAATGACAAGGGTGAGGATCGGGGCGACTTTTTGGCCAGAGTAGTACGCATGGAAGTCACCCAGTTGACGATACTTTTGCGGTACTGCAAGCGCGTGCAGGTCAGAGTGGTTGCGAATGGCTTGGAAGTCGCCGCAGAGGAGAAGGGCGTCGATGGCGAGCGATTGGGTGGCTTCGGTGCGGAGGAGGGAGGCGTAGATTGCGTCGAGCTCGCCGTGGGAGCAGCCTTGAATGGCGAGCTTCATTGTGCGCCCGCAGACCCGTTTGACGGAGGGGTCAATGCTGCTAGATCGCAAGAGATGGCTGCGGCGAAGAAGAAGCAAGAAGAAGAAGAAGAGCGGAATGGACCCTGATGCGAAAAGTGTCCGTGTGGAGTAGTTCAATCGCCGATTCAGAGTATGTTATGCCGATTTCAAGAGTGTGTAACAGAGAGAGAGATGTTGAGCCTCAAAGTTCTGGCTTCGGTGCAGGGTCCTCGGGCGCCGACGCCCCTTTTTTTTCTTTTTTTTTCTTTTTTTTTTCTTTTTTTTTTGCCTTTGAGATTTGGCGTTTTTCTCACACGCGCTGGTTGACACCGAGAAACGAGACGAGCGAGCGCTCTTCGCACATCTTCATTTCCACCGCTCGCTCCTCGACAAACGAATGAAAGGTCTAGTTACAAAGCACTATTGCACAAATAAAGACACAACATACGACCCAGCCGTCGCAAGTGCTACATTGACTCAAGCGTCACTGGGGTCTCGATGTACAGAGTGTGTCGCGTGCGTCTGAGCCTGTGCTTGTGCTTGTGCCAAATGCTTGTGCCTAAATGGCAGAAGCGTGATGACAACGCCGAGAGGCAGATTAGCGAACGCATGGCAGATTGGGCGGCGTAGACTCGAGAGCAAAGTGCTTTGCTGTCACATGTGTGTGTCGCGATCAAAATTATTGCGTTTCAAAATCCCACAACGCGACCGAAAAAAGGGCTCGAAGTACAGTAGCAGCAGCAGCAGCAGCAGCAGAGAAAGAAGAAAAGGAAGCAGCGCGTGCGCTTCCTCTTTTCTTTGTGACCCCTTTCTTGGTTTTGACTGGTCTGCTGGACAAATTTTTTGGATCGGCTTGGAAAAAAAAAAAAAAAAAAAAAAAAAAAAAAAAAAAAAAAAAAAAAAGACTTTTTGCAATTTGAAAGCTAATTTTTCTTTCTCTCTGACTGTGTACCTCGCCCGTCACGTCTGAGTTGTGTGTCTGCCTTCTGGCTGCTACTGGTTGGTCGGACTTGGGCAACTCGTCAGTGTCTGTGTCTGCTGTCCTGTCCTTCGGGAGGACCAAAGTCAGGGTCGGTCATGGCACACCCTCGCTGCTGCTGCTGCTGCTGCAACACACTGCACGACTTCTTTGTGAGACGCCAATTTCGCGCTCCCTTGCTGTCCCTCAGTCAGGCAGCCTTCCCCTGACTGCACTCCCACCACACCACACGAAAGACAAGGCAACCCAGCGACGCATCGCATCCGCATCACTTCACCGCTGGTTGCCGACGCTGGCTTCGTCTTTCATCGTTGTGCATTCTTTGTTTTTCGCTTCCTCCTTCCCCCACCCACCTTGCAAAACATCATACTCTACAAACCGCATTGACGAGGCCCATACAATTGGTACTGGACCCAGACGCTTCTCTTCTTCGGACTCGCCGACTTCACCCATCGAGCCAAGGTCGGTGCCATCCGATCTCGTCTTGCACAACCGTCAGCAACCATTTCAAGTACGCATTGCAACCAAGCACTCTAAGGATCGCAGCAGCCAATAGGTCATTTCAACAAGCATCCACCTCTCATCGGACCATCCCCATCTCTGATGGCACGCCTCCCCTGCGCATAGTCATCCAAGCTGCGAGTCTAGCTGGCTCTCTACCGCAGACAACCGCTTCCTTCAGAATTGCAATACACCAGCAGCCACCTCCCAGTACGCTACCTTGAGCTCACACAACGCTCATCCACAACCAAAACATGGCTCAGGTCAAGCCTGCATTGACGCTCGACGTCAACGTTGGCCCTTCCAGCCTCGTCGGCATCGGCGGTTCCGGCACTTCCACCACTCCTCGCGCTCACCAGAACGCCGTCAACAACAAGATCCAAACCCAAATACATGCTTCCACCTTTGGTCCTCACGCCGACTATCAGCCCAACCACGACCACGCCTACGCTCCCAACGACTTTGAACACCAACCCGACAATGGCGGTTTCAGCAGCGACGATGATGCCCAGGACGTCTACGCAGCTGCCACCAGCAGACTCAAGGCCGGAAGTTCCAGTGCAGGTGCAAAGGCCACCCGCGATGATACCCATGCAGCATCACACGGCCCATACCAACAGCATGATTCCAACAGAATATCCAACGCTTCCGACTATGATCATGACGAGAGTATCGACCCTTACGGCCATGACGACTACGCCCAAAACGGACACTATCACCATCACATGGCCGATGGCATTCATGACGAGATGGTCTACGAGGATGAGGACGACGGCGAGGATATCGAAGACGACGAGTCTGATCTCAGTTCAAGTCCATCCATCCCGGATGAAAACATCGACTTTGATCTCGTCTACGCCTTGCACAACTTTGTCGCTACCGTAGAAGGTCAAGCCACCGTCCACAAGGGAAACAGCCTCACCTTGCTCGACGACAGCAACAGCTACTGGTGGCTCGTCCGTGTTCTTCGCACCCAAGAAGTCGGTTACATCCCCGCTGAGAACATCGAGACTCCCTTTGAGCGTCTCGCTCGTCTCAACAAGCACCGCAACGTCGATCTCACCTCGGCCACCGACGATGATCACATCCAGGTGCCCGAAAGGATCTTCACCAGCCACCTCGTCAAAGCCAGAAATGCTACCGGCACAGCTGGTGTCTCGCTCCATTCGGGCAAGCTCTCTGCCCTCTCGAGACGTGCACAAGGCGCTCCAGCACCTTTAACCAAAGAGCAGAGGCGCAACAAGCGTGGTGTCGTCTTTGGCCCTTCCACCTATCTCGAGCACAGCGGCGACGAGGACTCGGACTACGACGAGGAAGGTGAAGAGCACGATCTCGAATACGAGGAGGATCCAGACGCCATCTACGACGAAGAAGACGAGCAGGACGAAGATCAGGATGAAGACGACGAGACCGATGGTCAGGCCCAGCACAACAAGGCGGTCGGCTTCAACAAGATGGAGCCAGATGACGGCATGGAGTGGGATGGTCAAGAGGCTGAGCGCATCCAGCAGCAACATCAGGATGCTATGCGTGCAAGCGCCTCGCAGGACCAGCAGAAGCGCTCGACACAGCAGCAATCAGTCGACGCACCGCAACAGTCCACGTCGCACCCCTACTCGCAGCAATACGCCTCAGGCCCCGCGGGTCCATCGCAAGCAGCACAAGGCCAATGGGCCAATGGCGGTCAAGGTGCGGAGTCGTCTCAATACCAGCAACAGCAACAACAGCAGCAGCAGCAGCAACAACAAGCATCGCAGGGCTCCAGACAGCAGCAGCAATACGCAGCTCAAAACCAACCCAACGGAGATGCGCATCTGCATGCCAACGGCCGATCCTCGACCTCATCGCAGCAGCTCAACGTTGCCGGTCCCAGCTACGGCTCATTGGGCGCTGGTCGCATCCCTGGTGAGCATATGCGCACCACGTCGGCAGAACGCTCCATCTCTAGCATCAACTCGAGCGGCTCGGCGTACGATGCCAATGGTCGTCCCAACTCGATTGCCATGAGCCGAAACAGCACCTCCAGCAGCAACGGTTTCCTTCCCTCGCAGATCCAGCGCGAGCGTGCCAACTCGGATGCCAGCGCAAGCTCTACTATCATTGCAGGCGACTCCTCATCCTCCGACAAGGAGAAGCGAAAGAGCAACCGCAGCAGCAAGGGCAACGACAGCCTCGACACGGGCGACGAGAAAGCAGGCAAGAAGCGTTCCGGCGTCTTCAGCCTCTTCTCGAGGAAAGACAAGAAGGATCGCAAGAGCGGCAACTTCGAGGACAGGGACAGCATGGTTGGTATCAGTTCCGAGGATAGCTTTGCCGGATACCCGCGAGGGCGCGGCAGTCCATCCGGCGCGGCCGTCGCCGTCAACCCAGTCGTTCAGGCCGCCAACGCAGGTCTCCAGCCCGGTCAGAGCATCGGCATGGGCCGCGCTGTGCAGGAACGCGACCGAGCCACACAAGAGGCGTACCAGAGGCAGTTCCTCTCACCACAGAACAGCAGCTTCGACTCCTCCCAGCTAGCGAGTCCCAACAGCACCGACGACAGCAGGAAGCGCATGCAGCAACGACCCGGATCCCTCATCGGACCTTCAGGATCGACCCCCATGCTCAGCGTGCTCCGCGTGTTTGCAGGTGAAGGCGTCGACTCGGATTCGACCTTCAAGACGGTCTTGCTGAATGACAGCACGCGGTCGGTCGATCTGCAACGCCAGGCTTTGCAGCGTTTCGGTGTCAACCTGCACGACATGGACAAGTACGTGTTGACCATAAAGCGTCTCGAAGGTGATGAGCGACCGTTGGACGAGGATGAGCACCCGCTTCGACTCTTCAACACGCTCACCGAGATCCTGCAGCAGGGCCAGGTGACCATCCCCAGCGTCAAGAGGTCCAGTGTCGGCTCCATCTCATCGATCTCGTCCAACCTCAGCACGCATCCAGCTATTGCACGCCTCGGAAACGACTTTAGCGATGATCATGCCGTCAAGTTCTACATCAGCAGGCGGGACCGATTGCAGGGCTACGTCGATTTGAATGGCAGTCACACCGCGGATGAGTCGGGTCGATCTGCCAACGTGTCGGATCTGTCCGTCTCGCAGGACAACAGCAATGTGACGTCGTTGAGTCTTGTCGGTGAGGATGCTGCTCGCAGCAGCCACTCTTCGGTGCTCACTGGCGAGACGAGCGAGACGGTGCAGAGCCCCACGGCTCGTTTTGCGCTACGCCTCATCATTTACGCTTCAGACCTTCCAGAAGGCATCGTCTTCGATCCTCAGAGCAACGCGCTCATCCCCGCAGCCACCCTTCGCGAGAGGCTGTCAAATCGCCCAGACGGCTTGTCGGAAGCCACCGTCTCGCAACACCGATTCCGCGAAAAGATCCTCACCTTCCCGCGCAACACGACTGTCGCTGAAGTGGTCGAGGAAGGTCTCGACCGATTTGGAATTGCAGAAGGCGTGGTGGAAGGCGGCGACGATGTTGAAGATCGCCCTTCGAGGCGCAAGAGCAAGCTGCACGTCAAGTACGGTCTTGCTGTCCAGGCTGCCGATGGCGAGCGTGCGTTGGCAACGACAAGCAAGGTGCTTGATGCCTACCCTTCGCCGCCCGCATTTAAGCTGGGCATTGGCAATCGCAGGAGTGTCGACGGAAAGAGGCGTAGTATCGATGCAGCTGCGTTGTTGGGTGCATCGGATGATGTCGGTGCCCATGACCCCGTCTTTGTGCTGCGTCAGATCACGCACGCCCACCCAGGCCCAAAGAGCCGACAGATCCAGAACACGGTGGGTGCAAGAGCGCACAGCCCAACAGACAATGTGCTTGCTGTCGCCCAGGAGAACCGGGCTCAGACACAAGCGCAGGGTGCATCCAGGGACATTTCCCAAGCCAAGCCCAACCAGGGCATGACTCCACAAGAGATCATCGCAGCACAGCGAGCCGCCGCAGCCGAACGCAACGCTGCCGTCCTCGGCGCACAACGCAACGCACAACAAGGTGTCGACGTGATGCTCTCCAACCAAGCCCGCATTCGTTCCTCCAAATCAGGACCTAGCAACAAATTCCGCTACTCGTACGTCCCCGCTGATGGCCAGGAGAGGGACATTAGCTCGATCATCGAGGAAGTGATGAAGGATCAGATGCACTCTTCAGGAGACACCCAGACGAGCAGCACGGGCGACTCGGGCCTGAGTGTGACTCGACCGGCATTCGGCACGAAAAAGAGCATGCAAAGCGATCTCACCACCGACGATTACGCCAGCGCACACAGCAGCGGGGCGGAGAGCCCGTTGAGTCTGGACAAGGTCAACTTTGAAGTGCGCACCCCGACGTCGGAGCTCGATGGTGCCGCTGTGGCTCCTTTGGCGATTCAAAGGCAGAAGAATCCTGCCGGGGCCAGTGTAGCAGAGGGTGATTTGCTAGATACACTCCTCCGCGGTGGTACCACGCAGAGCAGCAGCAACGTTGAGGACCGAATCAATGCCCTCCTTGATCGTGTTGCCACTCGTACAGGTCCCGAGCCTCCCAGTACGACTGCCACCCCCACCGCTACCAACACGGCTCGATCAGTGTCAGCGCCAGTAGCAGCAGCCGTGGCAGCGACGCACAAGAAGAACGCCTCTATCGGCTCCGAGCTCTCCAACTCTCGCGACACCTCGTCGCCACTCACCGTCGGCACCTCTTCCGCGACCCATACGACAGGGACGATGCTCACCCCTCTCTCCACGCTCGTCACCAACCCGCACGCAGCCCCTAACCACCGCCAGACCAACCCCACAGGCGCACGCTCAGCCAGTGCCCTTAGCCACACATCTGGCGGCGTTCGATCCACCACTCCTTCCGCCTACCCCTCCGTCGCAGCCCTCTCGTTCGGAGCCGACGATGCATCTCTGTCCCATCTCTACACCATTGTCGAAGCTGCAGCCCGACGAGATCCAAGACGCAAGCTCCTCTCGCACGCAAGCATGTCTTCGATCAGTAGCAACACTTCGCCCATCCTCAACAGTAGCGCGCTTATGGGCTCGATCTCCGGTGGCACTGGTTCGAGACCTGGTTCTAAACTCTCCAATGCGGCCTCAAAGTTGAGCTTGATGTTGGAAGACGAAAAAGAATCGCTCAAACCCGAAGTTGGTGGACTCTTCGCTCCTCCGATGCCGTTTGTCGAGGATAAGAAATTGCGAGAGGCTTACAGTGGGATCAACAGGGAGTTGGGGGATATTGATGATAGTTTGGATAGCTTGCTTGCTGATGTTATTAGGATTTTTTAACAAGGGCCTTTTGTTTTTGGGGGTCGTGGGTGGGTTCGGTTTGTATCTTTGCAAAATTGAACATTCTTTCCAACTGTAGCTGAAACCGTGTTCGTGTGTATTGCAATCATAGAGACGCTCGACGAAGAACCTAGCAACGGCACTTGGACATGTGCTCACAAGGACGGAGCAGATGTTTCGCAGACAAAAGAGAGAGAGAGAGAGAGAGAGAGAGAGAGAGAGAGAGAGAGAGAGACGTCTCCCTCACCACGAGAAAGGATGAAAAATGCATGCTTTGCTTTGCTGGATCGAAAAAGAGGGGGAAGAAAGATGGACCTATGATAGAATGATACCACAAAACCAATAAAAGTGACCAAGAGAACGCTTGATAAGAGCCAACAGAGCGAGAGAGATAGAAGAGGGTTGTAACGCGGTGCAAAGTGTGGTGAGGGGGTCTGAGATTCGAGTGCGAGCGTGAGAGAAGGGTCAGGCCCCGAGCGCGCCTCCAAACCCAGAAGCAGCAACAACGCCAAGTGCAGGTTCATCATCTGCTTCTTCCCTCTCCCCCTTCTCTGCCTTGTCGTCCTCGGCCACCTTTTCATCCACCGCCGGCAATTGCACCTGCTCCTGCACCTCCGCAACCCCATTCATCATCGCAGGTCCTGGAGTGGCTAGAGTCCAAACCTCCCATCCGAACCTCTTTCTAACCCGCATAGCCTCTTCATCAACGTCCAAAACGGCACTGTACAGCAAGGCATCCTTGACCATCCCCAAATCTCTGGTGATCCCTTGAACCCTTTTAAAGCCTGCTACAACGGCAATATCGACCCAACCTTGGCTATCCATTTTCTGACGTAGAAAGAAATCTCCTTGCAAATTGTGCTGGCTGAAATAGAATTCGATCTGACCCAAAAGCTGGCCCAACACACCCTGGGGTAGAGGGGCGGTGGCGTCAAATGTGTACGGTGCCTGTGGAATGGGCGCAGGTGGACGAGTGTAAGGGTTGTACGGCAGCCAGGAGGTGGTGGTGTTTGGCTGCGAGTTGGAAATGGAGGAAGGGTGCATGGGTGTTGCTGCTCCAGATGGGCCACCGTAGAACATTGTTGCTCCGGCTGGTGGGACGGCGGAGAAGGGATCAGCGGCGCGAGGCAGGGCGTGAACTTGGGGTGAGGATGGAATCGAGCCACGCGGTGAGCTTCGATTAGTGGCGGGCGTAGAGGCCCCTGATTTAGATGGGCGCATGCCGTTTGGTGATGGCTGGAAGGAGGGTGCGGTGACGCCGTTGGGGGTCGGGCGGAGATGTGTACGTGCTGCTCGGGGCTGCTTCGTATTAGGGGCGGCTGTGCTCGTTGATTCGGATGCAGCAGCAGCAGCAGAGGATGGGGTTGCTGCGGAGCTCGACTCGGCGACACCGCTGTCCTGACTTGATGCAGCTTCCTGATTCTGCAAAACGGCGTTGGAAAGCTTGGACTCTGTCGTAGTCGAGCGTGCGGTTGCCGCGAGCGACGTCTTTGCCCCACCGGTCGAACTCGCCTTTGACGCCGCACCCTCCTTCTCGGCCTGTGACGCGGGCTGAGTGCGACTTTCGCCCTTGTCTCGCGCTTCGAAACCAGCAGAAGCATCGCTTGCACCTTCCTTTGCCTGAGCCTTGTCTTTGGCAGCAGTCTTGTTACCACCGTCCTTCTTTGCACCTCCTTGCGGAGCCTGGGTCTGGCCAGTACCCTTGCCTGCATCCTTGCGTGGCTGCTGCCTATTGGCACCTTTGCCCGACTTTACATCCACCGCCGGAGGACGGTTTGTCTTGGCACCGGCATTCGATGTCGAAGTATGCGTGATCTCGGGCAAGATCGACACCCATTGCTGCTTGCCTTTTCTCGCGCCTGCATTGTTCGCAGATTGCTGCGGGTTGGCACCAGGTGCAAGTCGGAGTTGGAGCTCATCGAGCGTCTCGTAAAAGCTCTTTTGCGTCTTTGGCTGAGCCGTTCTTGTGGTGTCTGCTTTATCTTCGCCCGCGCTGACGGGTGCCTTGGGCTTCTCTGCGAGCTTCTTGCCAGCATCCAAGGGGCTAGGCCAGTTGTTGACATCCTCGAAGGGGGGAACGCTGGGTGCACTTGCGCTTGTTTTCGTCTGCGAAGCTGTGCCTTTACTGGCCTTGGGCTGCTCGGCAGTATCAACACGGGACACTTTGCCAGCAGTCTTCTTGGACGGGGTGACATCAAAGTCGGCCTTCTCGGTCTTCGTATCGGTCGGCGCCTTCTGGCTCTTTGGTGTTGCAGACGAGCTCGCCTCGCCTTTTCCGGCTGGAGCACCGTTCACAGGCGCAGCTGCAGGCGCTGGCAAAGAAGCAACGGCGCCATCTTTGCCTTTCGAAACATCATCGTCATGGGTGGGTGCAGGTGCTGACTCCTTGACTGCACTGACCTCGGAAGTCGAAATCGAGATGTCTTTGCTGGCCACTGCTGTGCGGTTTTGCTGCTGCTGGTGCTGTTGCTGAGTCTTGTTCCAAACGCTCTTTCCAGCACCCCAAGCAGCTGCTACTGCTCGTTCTGCCTTCTTTGCAGCCTGAGTTTCAGCCTCATCGCTCAGTGCAGAGACGCCATTGGGACCAAAGCCACCGAATTTGGGCATATTCTGGCCTCCGTTGAGTAGATGAATCCTTGCAAGCCAAGCATCGTCGTCTTCAGTCTGAGCGCCGTTAGCACCACCATTCTTGAGCACCTCCTCGATTGCTGAAGCGACGGTTGCGGGGCTCGCAGGGATGTCATCATGCAGAGCGGGTGGGACCGGTGCCGTTGAGACAGACAGTGCTGTCGACGGTGGTGCTTGGGCTGCTGTGCTCTGTGCTGGAATGGAAGCACCTGTGGACTTGCCTGGTTGCTTCGAAGTCGCCTTGAAGGAGTCAGCAGATCTGGTCTTATCTTCGGCCTTGGATTTCTGCGCCTTGTCTGCCGACTCAGCCTTAACAGAAGCTGGTGACTGAGATGCGTCTACGGAAGACTGTTGGGCTGCTTTACCACCTGCAGAGCGAGCTTCCTCGGAAATCCTGCCATCGGCCTTGCCGCTCTTGGGCGTGGAGCCAGTATTACCGGCTCTCGGGCCAGTAGCAGAGGCGATCGGCCTGTCCGACGTGGTTGCTACCGTGCTTGCTGACGACGATATTGGCACCGAGTTTGTGTTGCGATTGGAAGGCTGATTGGCCTGCTTGTTCGTCTTACGCTCCGACGCGTTCGGGTTGGTGGGACCCTTGGAATGGCGCTCGTTGCCCTTTCGTGGACCTGAAGAGCCAGCTGCAGAATTCTGCTTGTTCTGCTTTCCCGAAGCGTTGGAGCCAGCACTTGCGGGTGTTGTTGCTGCAGACGATGCTTTCTTCTGCTGAGCCAGGGCTGCTTGGCGCTCTTTCTCTTTTTCAGCCTCACGCTCCGCAATCTGCTTGCGACGAGCTTCCCAAATGTTGACGGGAGCGCCAGCACTCTTTGAGCCTGGTTCGGCAGAAGCTGAGCCGTCTTTTGCATCTGGGTGATTACTCGATGCTCGAGGTGCACTGCCTGAGGCAGTAGCGACACTGGCCGAAGATGCGCTTGATAATCTCCGGTCAGCCTGTGGGCCGGTGGAGTTCAAGGATGAAGAAGCGTTGGCACCGGTCTTGGTGCTCTGTTGAGAAGCCGTGTGGGAGGAGGAAGGGTCCTGTCTTGTGGGAGCCGATGATTTGTTTGCTTGGCGGAGGCGGTCAGCGTACGACAGCTGCGCCTTGCCGGTGGCAGAAGACCAGGCCGACATGATTGCGGCAGGAAAGGAGGGCGAGTGGGGAGCGACTGTCTTACTTCTTCTCGCTCCGCCCCTGTTGATCGACGTTGGTGTGGCTCAACAGTGAAAGGAGAAGTGCGGGAAGGTGGACGCCAAAAGTCTGGCGATGCGCGTATAAAGCCTCTTCTGATGTGAAGGCTATTGAAATTGTGTTCGATACCAGGTGGGATTTGTTAGCATCCGGAAGGTTGCTGTCCAGTTGAAAGTGCGTTGGATCGATGCTATGCGTGAACGATAGCAGACGGAAGTATGCTGCGACCAAGATCGTTTGCGTGTATGCAGTGACAGAGGCTCGATGTCGAATGTGCTGGAGGAAGTGCTCCGATGCAACTTTGTCGCGGAAAGCGAGTGCTCGAATCAAGCTTTCCAAAAGCGAAGTTCGGAAGAAGCCGATGCAATGCCGGAGACGGTCAAATGCGCAGAGGAGATGCTGTCCACGATGATGGTGAGAAGAAGAGCTGGTTGGAATGCAATCTGTTCAGGGTCCGAATGGCGAATCGACAAGTGGTGTGGCAGCAATCGATGCGGCGTGGGTATGATGAAGTCCAGGGGGGTTCCGGTTCCGATGAAGTGTGGGCTATTTTTGTGGGGCCGAAGTGCAAGCCGACAGTGACTACCCACGGACCGCTTTTTGAGAGCAAGAGAGAGGGATAGAGCAGGGAGGAAGAAGGGGGAATGGGCCAGGGAAAGAGGTGTCAGACCTGGAGTATGGAAGATTGACAGGAGAAGAGAACAAAGGATGTCTGCCAGGTCTCGTGGTTAGGTGTGTTGCGTGTGTGTCTTGGAGTGGCTAGCCAAACGACTGATTCCGCTTTCTGCTCTCTGCGCAGCGAGTCCCAAATTGCTGAATGCGAATGCGAATGCGAAGAGCGAATTGAAGAGTTGGGAGGGAATCACGAATGCTCAATACGCTCAGTTTGTTGCATTCGGTCCCGATCCGATTCAAAAGCGCAGAGAGTGTGTGGCTTTTCGTGGATTCTGTCAACCGCTCATTTTCTCTTTCTCACGACCTCTCGATTGACGTGAGTTGCCTCTCTCTGAGCGAGTTGCTTCCCTTTGATATTGGAGCAATGTGGATAGCCAGCCACCTTTTGTCGGATTGAACATTTTTGGCTCTGACATGAACGAACACACACGCACGCAAGACGCTCATCCGGTTAAGTGAATGGTTGGCTCAGTTTTCGCGTCCAACGGCCGACAAGCTTTGGTCTTGCTCTTGCGTCTCTGCGCGTCCTTCGCGTAGATCAGTCTAGTGACACCTTGGTCCGAGATCCGAAGACGCGTCTTTTTTCATTCGATGTCAGCAAGGATCTCACATCCTGACATAAAATGTGAATTGACCGGTCTGGTTTCCTCTGATACAGTACTGTACTGTGGATGGCCTACCATCTCACTTTATGATGAATTCGAGCATTGAGCACTCCCTGGCACGTCTACAGTCCAATGGCCAGAAGCGATCAGGGAGAGCGCCGAGAAACTCCAGATATGCAGTGGCAGCTGCCTGATTCGTCACTATCGCGCCTGTTCTGGGCGTTGCCTCCTTGCGTCCAGAAATGCTTGGAAGGGCAGCAGCTGATGGCGCGCATGAACGCGAGGTCTTCATAATGAGCGACGTCCTCGTCGGGATGCCGAAGCTTGCTCCAACACGGGCCTTTGCCGATCATGATCGACTGTGCTTGCATCTTTCGCTGGTGCAACTGTAAAGAGTAACTTAGTCAATGTCAAGCGAGCGAGCGAGCGAGCCAGGTGTCACGAAAAGAGCCTTTGCAACTTTGCCGGTGAGGTACAAGCGGCAGCGGGCGTGCCTGAAAGTCTATCTGCATGGAAGAGCGCGTGCAGCATATTTTTTCTCGCAAAAAAAAAAGAAGGGAAAAAAATTACAGTAGTCTGAGGATGGGCGTTCTAACTCCGCCGCTGTCTGCGTCTGTTTGTCTAGACAGAATTGAACCCCCTTTCCCGTGCTTTGTTCCCTGCCGTCAAGATATTTGGTCTGCTTCGACACGCCACTGGTGTGCATGGCATGCTGGCATCATCCCACGACTTTGTCTCACTCAACGCTCAATAAACTCCTGATCCCAGACCATCGCCTTCCTCGAAGCCTTCCATGCAGCACATCTCGTAGCCATCGAGCGGTAATTGCGTCGCTTCCTATCCTCGCCTCTTGCTCGCTCTTACCCACCACCTTCTCTTAGCCTCTTTAGCCTGATCGACCTTGCATCCTCGTTTTCTCTCCACAATTGGACACGGCGACATCCGGCGATACTGTTCGTCCCCTCCTACAAGCAGTTGTGGGCGCAAACACTTCCTTGCAATCCACCGCTTCTAAAGGCTTGGCACATCATCCTAGCCCACATCGACCGAGGTCCCACTGCCTCTTGTGAACATATATAAGAACGGCTGGACCGTGATCCTGATCCGCACCGGCCTCCCGCAAGTCTTGTCACCAATCACTCTGTCCCTCTCGCACCTTTACTTGGATCGCATCTTCATCCATACCTTCCCAATATTATCGATCTCTTCCATTCTCAACTTAGAACAATGCCGTTGTCAATGCGATGGCTCTGCGCCGTCATGACCCTCCTTGTGGCCGCAGCATCCGTCATGTCCGGACCGCTCCCCTCCTTCGACCCTGCCATCCAAGCCTTGACCGCTGGCAACTTCACCTCAGCCACCGAAACCGGCATGTGGTTCATCGAGTTCTACTCCCCCTACTGCGGACACTGCAAAAAGTTCGCCCCAACTTACCACGACCTCGCCGAGTCCAACAAACATCTCGAAGATTCGTCCGATTTCCACCTTGCCCGCGTCAACTGCATTGCCCAGAGCGATCTATGTGAGCGCCAAAACGTCGCTGCTTATCCATCCTTGGAGCTCTTCAGGGATGGTTCGTGGTTCGAGAGCTACATGGGCGAGCGCAGTTACGAGGAGCTCGACGCCTATGTTCAAGCAAGAGCCGCGGATAACAGGAAGTTGATCGCCATCACGCAGCAATTTGCTGGTCGCTCAGGACGTCACCACGGCCATTGAGTGTGTCAAAGGACTCCCGGACCATGATGGAAGATATACCCAATCAAGCATAGAACCATTTTCTTGTGTACCGATCTGTTGCTCCATTTGTCACCAGCTGTACTGGGCCCATGAGAAGATGTGGGCCCCTAGCATACCATTTCGCATTGCAATGCATATATCTTGTTACGGTGACCTTGGGACGATGAGCAAACCATGATCTCGTGTCGACTGTGCCTAACGGCCCATCCCGCTGTTAAGGGACATGTCAAGGGAAAATTAAAAGAAAAAGAAATAGAAAATTGCCGCAAAAAAAGGCGAGGCAGAAATTGCCTTCCTGGTGTGCCCAGTCATCCATCTATCCCCGCCGATTTTGAACAGAGAGCTTAAACTCTCCTCCACAAATCCGGCTCGGCCTGTGCGTCAATTCGCAATCCGTCATAGCCTGTTGGTAGACCAAAGACCATACTACTGCATACCCAACCAACCACACGCTTTCTCTCTCCTCAACATATCGTTATCGGCACACTCCCTGACTTTCATAGCAACACCTTGACTAGGACCACAAACGGATCCCACTGGATAAGGAGTCCACTCTCCTCCTGACAGCAGCACGCAAACATGGCGGCGCCGCTCTACACCACCGCTTCTGGTCAACTCTACCACGCCGGTAAGATCCTGATCGCCACCGTCGGTCTTCCTGCCCGTGGAAAGACGCATCTCTCTCACGCCATCGAACGATATCTTACATGGCTTGGTGTCAAGTCTGGCGTCTTTTCCCTCGGCGACCATCGTCGCAAAGTCCTTGGCGGAGCTGACAGCATCCCATCCGACTACTTTGTCACCGGTCCCAAGAGCGGCGAGACGGAAGCCCTGCGCAAACGTATCCTCGACGAGTTCGATGATACCGTCATCGATTTCTTCTTCAACCAAGGTGGACAGGTCGTGGTCTACGATGCGAACAACTCGATTCAAAGCAGGAGATATGCTATCCGGGAGAAGTACGGCAAGTTGGGTGTACACGTCATGTTCCTAGAGAGCATCTGTACAGACCCCAAAGTGGTAGAGGCCAACGTAAGGAGTGTCAAGCTCAGTAGCCCAGACTATGTCAATTGGGACCCAGAGAAGGCGATGCAGAACTACTACTCGCGCATTGCTGGTCACGAAAAGACCTACGAACCCATCGAGAATCCTAGCTTCCCCTACATTAAGCTCATCAACGTCGGAGAGCAGGTGGTGGTGAACAACATCCAAGGCTATCTGCAATCTCGTATCGTCTTCTTCCTGATGAACATCCACAACCGGCAGAGGACGATCTACCTCGTTCGAGCGGGAGAGGCGCTCGTTGAGCATCTGTACAAGGCGGATGCCGACCTTTCTTCGCTGGGATGGGACTATGCGGATGAGCTGGCACACTTTATGGTCAACTTGCGACGCAAAAAGGCCGGCCTTCCCCCCATCGATACCTCCACAGCGGAAAAGAAAGACGGATCAGCTTCAGGCAAGGACGAGTTCATGGAGCAGGACAGTAAAGCGTTCGAAGTGTGGACTTCGCAACGTCGACGATCGTCGCACACTGCCTACCCGCTCGCTGAAGCCGGATACAAAGTGATTGAACGAAGCCAGCTGAGCGAGATGAATCCTGGTGTGGTCGATGGCATGTCGGTAGATGAAGTCAAGAAGCGTTTTCCGGACGAATATGAACGCAAGCTGCGCGAACCCTACTCGCACCGCTTCCCACGCGCGGAGTCGTACCACGACCTATCTGTCCGACTGGAACCCATCATTTTCGAGCTTGAGAGGACGAGGAATGATGTCCTCATCATCGGACAGTCGTCGGTGTTGAGGTGCCTAATCGCCTATCTGCAGGGATTGCAGCCGGGAGAGATTCCAAGTATCCAGGTCAGGGAAGGACAGCTGATCGAGATCTTGCCACAGGCGTATGGCGTCAAGACCGAGGTGCACGACTTCTGGGATCCCGTGGCCAGGAGGAAGGAGAGGGATGCGGCGTTTGACGATCTCGAGGAGGAAGGGGAGAGTGCGGCAAAGGCGAATCTGGTCCACATCAACGATGTGGTGATGACGAGCGATGCTGTTGTCGCAGCAACAACGACGGAGGCATCAGCAGCAGTGACGGAGGACAAGAAGAGCGAGGTCAAAGTCGGTCAGCCCCCAGGAAGGTTGCAGTGGGCAAGAAGGAGAAACAGCTCGGGAAAGAGTCCAGAGGGGATCAGAGCAGATCGAGAGGCGATTCGGGAACTGGAGGCACAACTTCGGGAGAATCAGATCAAGGAACATGGCGAGCGGCCTGATCTCTGATTCTTCCCCAATTCTTGTTCGTAAGTTAGTCTTGGATCTCACGATAAGGTAGAAACTTTCTTTATCGGATCTGGTGTTGCGACCACGGTCTGGGGCGAGCCGAGCAGATAGACGGAGGAAGATCATGCAATTGCAGTGTGTGTGTGTGTGTTGAACGGTGAACATGTGAATCTACTCTTCGTCGTCCGAGTCCTGTGCGAAAAAGTCGTCCCCTTTAACGCCTCCTGCATCCTCTTCGTCCTCTTCGTCACTGCTGGGCTCTTCGTGCTTGCGTTTCGACTTTCCTGCCTTGTCTGCCTTGCCTGCCTTCTTGTCCGACTTGTGCTTGCCGTTCGTCTCTGTCTCCGCCTTGCCACTGCTGCTGTTGGCGAGCTTTGTCCGCGGACGATCCTTACTACTCAGCTCGACCTCGGGCTCCGCACTCAGCTCTGCATCCTTGATCGCCTTCTTGACTCTCTCCAAGTGCTGGTACGCCTTTTGCCTGCTCTTGTCCTTTTCCTTTGCATCTGGTGGGCTAGGTCCCTCCTCCGCATTGGGGAACAGTGCCACATACCTCAAATCAGCGGGGTATTGCACCACATATTGCAACAGCTCTCTCAACCATCGCAACATCTTTACCAGCTCCTCCTTGGACATCTTGGATTCCTTGACCTTTTGCTCTTCGTCATTGTCGCTCCCCGCCTCTGAATCGGGATCATCCGCTGCACTACCTCCACTCTCAATTCGAGCAAGATTGCGCTTACACCTAGCAATCCGACGCACGAGCTTCTGCCTCTCGACAAACTTGACACGGTGATATCGCGATGCACGGGACTTCTCGACCTGTTTACGTGACGCAACTTCCAAATCGGCTTCGAGAGATTTGAGTCGGCGCTCTGCTTCGATCTTGGTACCCGGTGCCAGGTTGGGTTTGGCCAGCAGACGCTTGGTCTGACGGATGGAGGACTTGATCTTGGATGCACCAGGAAGACCTGATGAAGCGGATTGAGGCTTTTCGTATTTTTGCTTCTTGTTTGGGTGCAAAGGTTTGCCTTTGGAAGACGAGGAGGAAGCGGCGGAACCGGATGGTGCGGAGCGCTTGTGGTAGGGCTTAGCGTTGCTGCGGGCGGGTGAGTCGGTGGTAGCATTGGAGTCGGCGCCCCTAACGGCGGCTTTGCCTTTGATGTCCTTCGGCATTCTGTCTGCTGGAGTGTGAGTGTGTCACTTGGGTGATGGTGATGGATACGTAGCAAGAGGATGCTGTTGCGAGAGAGATGAAGGACACTGGTAGCAAGGGTCCATCAAGTTTAACTTTTTTTCCAGAAAAAGTCGAAGAAAATCTCGAGAAATTCCACACCAAAGCCCCATGTGGAGCACCAACACTGCAAAAAAGGGAAAGATGTTAGGTTGTACAGGAACGCGACCGAATGTAAAATTTTGTGATTGAATTTCAAGAAAAGGAATGCGGCTGTGGTTGCGGAGAACCACATTTTTGGTGAGATGTGAAAAAGGCGTGGTGACCGCCGATGACGCATTCAACTGCATCCATGCACGAACCCTTCTCACAGTCTCTCTTCTCGAGTGTCACACACGCTCTGTGTCCCACAGACACCGGCAGCAGCATGCGCAAACGTAAACGCAACCGCAACCGCCTTTTTTTGTTGGGGGAAAGCCTCAGCCAAGCTCGCTCTCTCCACACAAATCATAACCGGTGGCTTCTCTACCTTTGAAAGCTCTGCTCAAGCATCGTGGCCTCCTTCCACTTGTCCCACCACCACCACCGAACACAGCCTGTTGACAAGTCGCGACACAGTCGGAAGGGCTCTGCCTTTAGCATAGCGCGACGTTACGGATTAGAACAACAGCCGAAGGTGGAAAGCACCATAAAAAACGCATCCTCCCGCGTAGTCAGATCTATGCTCCCAAACGACCTCTTATAGCTGCAAACACAATCGGTGACACGGTGCTGTAAAGGCAAGCACCTTCACAATGACGTCCATCTTTAAGCGTCGGCAGCAGCCTAATCCGGCTTCGCTCTCTACATCCAGCAATTCAGTCGAGCAAGCAGTGGCATCCTCTTCATCTGCACAGCCATCTATCTCCCAGCAGCTCTCACAGTCACCATCACATTCAAGACGGCACAGCCAGCCACCAAACTCATCAAACTCGGACAATTCCAATATCAAGACAGCATCCAAACGTCGGCGCAGTCTCGGCAACCTCCTCTCCCCCACCTTATTCCCACGCACGCCCGAAGAGGAGCTTGACCCCCTGCTCACCGAGGACTATGTTGTGCCAGAGCACATCGACGCTTTTCGTGAAGCGTTGGCGCAAGACTTGGGTCAGCAAGAGTACAATCCTACCTCCTCTGCCCAGATCACCGGCTCTTCTTCTTGGAATGTGTTCGGGTATGGCAATGCAGCCAAGTCGCCCACCGAGATGGGCCAAGCTTCTGCCGCCGCAGCGCCATCAGCCTCGTTCGCTGAGCCCAAGTCACCAGCCATGGCCGAACCATCCGGTACACGTGCCTCTAATCCTCGCAAAGTGGGCCGCATCGCCGCCGCCTCCGACTTTGCACCGATCAACGAAAAGGTCTCGCGCAAGAACAAGAACAAGAAAGGCAGCATCGTCGACTCGGGCACCCGCGAAGGTTTCGTCTTCCATACCCTTCGATGGCCGCTCCTCATCGGTATATTCATCGTCATCAGTCTCGAGTTTCTGCTCTACGTCCTCGTGCGACAGCTCGTCAATGTGATCGAATATTCGATAGCCTGGCGAGGCAAGAAGGGCCAGCTCCGAAAGCGCATGCGCTCTGCATCCACCTACACCGAGTGGAAAGAGGCGGCGCTCGCACAGGACGACTTTCTCGGGTACGAAAAGTGGAAGACTGAAGACGGCAGTGGATTTTACGACTGGATCCTCGTCAAAAAGGTCAAGTCTTCCCTCAAAAACTTTCGTGAGAAGGACGACGCTGAGAATCTTCTCGGCGTCCTCGATCTTTGCCTGAGGAACAACTTTGCAGGGACAGAAAACTTCAGGCTCTACTCCGAGACCTACTTTGGCACCAAGTACCTGGTCGAGAGCTACTTGGCGGAGATCGAGACTGCACTGGCGTACATTCAGACCACGGACAAGGTCTCGCTCGAGACTAAGAGGAGTTTCTACCGCACCGTGAGCAAGAATCTGGGTCGCAGCGCGCTATGCCTGTCGGGAGGAGCGAGCTTTGGATACTACCACATTGGCGTAGTCAGGGCCTTCTTGGATGCGAATCTGCTACCCAAGGTGGTGACCGGTACATCGGCCGGTGGTTTGATCGCGGCCTTGACGTGCACAAGAACGGACGCCGAGCTGCGAACAATGCTCGTCCCTGCTCTAGCGGACCGTATCACCGCCTGCGAGGAGCCTTTCTCTGTCTGGGCTCGCCGTGCATGGGCAGCCGGCGCACGCTTCGACACCGTAAAATGGGCCGAAAAGGCCTCTTTCTTCACTATGGGCAGTATGACCTTCAAAGAGGCCTACGAGCGTACTGGTAAAGTGCTGTGCATCTCTGTCATCCCCGCCGACCGCCACTCTCCCGTCAAGCTTCTCAACTACATCACGGCACCCGACTGCGTCATCTGGTCCTCATTGCTCGCATCGGCCGCGGTACCGGGCATCCTCAACCCCGTCTGCCTGATGCAGAAGCAAAAGGGAACCGGCGAGATTGTCCCTTGGAACTGGGGCCACCGTTTCAAGGACGGATCCTTACGAGTCGACATCCCCTTGCAAGACCTTCACGCGCTCTTCAACGTCAACTATCCCATCGTCAGCCAAGTCAACCCGCACGTGCACTTGTTCCATTTCGGTTCCAAGGGTTCTCCCGGTCGCCCAACCGCCCATAGAAAGGGCAAAGGCTGGCGTGGAGGATTCATCCTCTCCGCTTCAGAGCGCATTCTCAAGCTGAATCTCTCGATGAATTTCAAGATTCTTCGCGATCTCGATCTACTCCCCGCGATCTTGGGACAGGACTGGTCTAGCGTCTTCCTACAGCGATTCGGTGGAGCGGTAACGATCTTACCCAAGACGAGGGCTTGGGATTGGGTCCGCATCCTCTCGGATCCAGATCGGAAGGAATTGACCCGCATGATGAGCGTTGGAAAGAGCGTCACTTTCCCCAAGCTCCACATGATCGAGAATCGAGTTCGGCTCGAACGTGCCATCGAACAAGGCCGAAAAGCCTGTCGACGAGCATCTCGAGCCAGCAGCAGCAATGGAGGAAAACCCGACCGCTCTCCCTTGGGAAACAACATTCATCCTTTACCCGCCATCGATGGATCGCGTACCAGTGGAGAGAGCCAACGTCGAAGAGAAGGAGTCGGGGCGGCAAGGAGCGCCACTTCGTTACCTAGCGATACGGACAACGAGGATTTCTTTACGAGCAAGGATGTTACTGGACTGTCCAAGGTTGCTGGGTCTGCGATTCGCGGCATGGTGGTAGATTCGGCTGTGGGGACGCCTAACAGTGTAGGACATCCGGATGATCCTCCTCCGCCAAAGGAGAGCAGACCCAAACCGTACCCTACCTATTCGGGCTATCTCATCGACAGTCAGGGTTCCACCTCACGCAACAACGAGGAGGACGAGGCTGAGGATGAAAGTGGTAGAGCGGTGCGTGAGTGGTTGGATCGCTCGCAAAATCCCTCTGCTGCAGACCTAGCTGATGATGCGGCGAGGGAGACCGAAGGAGAAACGCAACTACCTTTCCTCTCGGCGGTCCACTCCAAAGGAGCCAGTGGACGTCGCAATGGCAACGGCACAACGCACAGACCGAACTTTGGTTCCTCTCCCATCCATCACAGGCTTCGCACCTGGCATGGTCACAGCAGACATAGCTGGGATGATCGTAGCCAAGATTTTGGTGAGGAAGAGGATCAAGTCATAGCAGCCGAGGATGGGGAGCGAGGTCTTTACGAGAGTGATGATAGTAGTGGGGATGAGTCTGACACTTGAGACTCTGCGTATTCATGTTTCATGTCAACCTTGGCATTCACTCTTTCCTGCTTGCTCTGCGTGTAACGTCGTTTCATTCACCAAGACAAAGACGAAAGGCGGGATGAGGGGGGTTTGGGGGGTTTGGAGAAGATTGAGTGGAAGTTGTGTGTGTGTGTGTGTGTGTTTGTGTGATTAGCGCGGGAGAGAGTTGCTGTTGAGCTGGCTATAACTTCTACCCTTTAGCCTGTCGAGTGAGGTTTCGACCAACCTTTTCAGATGCAATTTTGTCTTTTCGATACCGCCTAATTTCCATACTCCCACTGCGGTCATTGCACCTGCTACGATGAGGAGTAACAAGAAAAAGCTTGCTCCGTTATTTGCTGTTTCTTCCTTTTTGTCGCCTCCGCCTGAAGAAGAAGAAGTGTCGATAACGGCGGCAGCAGCAGCGGGAGGTTTTGATGCACCAGCAGAAACCGGTGATTTCGCTTCTTCGCTCGATGCACCGACAGAGGTCTGCAAATCGCACATACAATTTTGAGGAAAGCGAGCGACCGCAAGAAAAGGAAAAGAAGAAAGAGAAGAAATCATGTTCTATTTCAATATCTGCTGTTCTGACTAGACGATAGCAAACACAAAAGACAAGGAGAGAGACAAGATCACAGCACACGATCAAATCCTTCCTCTCTCTCTCTACCACATCTCCCACCCCTCCGATATGATGCGCAGCGGTGGACGGTGGTTCGATCAAGGCAGATATCGAGCTTTTGTGAACTTGACTTAGGAAAGGGGAGGAGGAGGAGGGGTTCAGAGTTCATCCTTCACCTTTTCCTCGGCGGGAAGCTCGCCGGAGTCCTTGATGATAACATCGTGGACGGGCTTGTCGCCGTAGCCCTTGGGAACGTTTTCGATGTACTTGACAATGTCCATTCCGTCGACGATGCGGCCAAAGACTGCAGATCCACCACAAAACATAGCACACATTTGTCAGTATACAATCACTCTCTATCTCGTCATGCTTTCTTACGTTACTGTAGGGAGGAATACTTACCGACGTGACGACCATCGAGCCAGCTGGTCTTTACGGTGCAGATAAAAAACTGAGCGCCGTTGGTGTTGGGACCGGCGTTGGCCATGCTAAGAACACCGGCGCCGGTGTGCTTGAGTTTAAAGTTTTCATCGTCGAACTTGGTTTTCCCGTAGATGCTGTAGCCACCGCGACCGTCTCCGCGCTCGAAATCACCACCCTGGATCATAAAGTTGCTGATGACACGGTGGAACTTGCTACCCTTGTAACCGAAGCCCTTCTCACCGGTGGCGAGGGCACGGAAGTTCTCGGCCGTCTTGGGAACATCGTTACCGTAGAGACCGAGAGTGATACGACCTACATCCTTGCCATCGTGGGAAATGTCAAAGTAGACCTTGTGCGTCACAACAGGCTCGGTAGTGTTGGCAGAGGTGAAGGACATTGTCGAGATAACGGCGATGAGAGCCAAGAGAAGCGTGGTGAATGTGGTGATGGAGAGAATGGACTTCATCTTGACGGACGGTTTTTTTCCCTCCAAGAATACGGCGGATGAGGGAAGAGAGGGAGAGAGAGAAAGGGGAGGGAGAAAGAGGGCTGGTTGATGCGGGTGAGATGAAGTCAGGACGGAAGACGACGTGGAGCTTTACCACCCAACACAGCAAAAGGAGTCGTTGCTGAGGTGGCACCGTGCGCGAACCGGCAATTGAACGAGGTTGGAGGGTGATGTGACTTTGAGGCTGGCGCGTGTGATTTCTTCCAACTTGACTTTGCCGAAAATAGTCGAGGTCCCACACTCTGCCTTTTCTCGCCCGGGTGCAGCGCTATCATATCAAGGTCCTCAAACATTGACTAGCGATGCTACCGACACACATCAGGTCACATGCCTTCAGAAGATCTCTACAGGACTTGCATTGCGTTGAACCAAAGCCATTGTGAATCTGCTCGTCTATTCCTGCTGCTCGCTTTCTTCGATTCTCTTCCTGACTTCCTTCTCGGGCCGCCACCACCTCAGGGTCAGACTGTTGAGCACGACACTTGTGGAGCTAAAGGCCATAGCTAAGCCGCTAAGCGCTGGTCCCAAACCTACACCTAGCCCAACCAGCGCCCCAGCCGCAATGGGAATCAGGCAAAGGTTGAACACGAAAGCCCAGGCAAAGTTTGTCCAGATCTTGAGGTATGTCGCATCGGACAAAGTCAACAGGAGCGGCAGGGAGAGGAGAGGTGAACGGCGGCGCAGGAGAATAAAGTCGGAGGATGAGTGGGCAATGGAGCTTCCTGAGCCCAAAGCTATGCCGAGCGAGGCAGAGGAGAGCGCGGGCGAGTCATTGATTCCGTCACCGATGAAGCAGACCAATCGTTGCTTGGATTGGCTTCGACGCCACCATGAGCTGCGACCTTCTGGAGGTGAAGGATGCTCGAGTTCGCGCTGCGATGGCGAGAATTGTAGACGCTCCACCCACTCCTTCTTCTGCACGGGTAACACTCCAGCGACAACTTGGGACGCAGGGATCCCGACCTGGGAAGCAACTCCGCGGGCTGTGGCTTCATTGTCGCCGCTCACCATCCAGACCTCGGCGCCGAAACGCTGCTTGAGATGGTGGATCACCCAAGAGGCTTCGGGACGGATGACGTCGCTGATCGCAACTGCGAGGCAAATTTCTCCTGGTGAGGATGGGGGTTGGTATCCTACGTAGAGCACGCTGTTGGTCGCAGCCCACCAGTCTTGCTCTGCAGCTTTGATGGAGCTGTCCATCCGAGAGCAGGCTCCTTCCATCTCGTCCATCAGCCGTTTGTTTCCAATCAGGAGGAGGAAGGAGGAGCTCTGACCCTCAAAGGTCGCTCGAATTCCTTTGCCTGCTACTTCGCTTACGTCGACCAGCTTTGGCAGAGATGCGGCGGCGGCGTCCGTAGGCTTGGACTGGCCAAGTCGCTCAGCGACGAAGCCGCGCACGGCACTCGCATAAGGATGTGTGCTCGACTGCTCGACGAGGTCCATGAGGCGGAGGAGCGTTTCCTGATCCAAAGCTTCAGCATCATTGCTCGCTCCAGGAGACTGACCGAACGTGATTGAAAAGCGATGCGCGGTGACCTTAACGGCTTCACCCTTAGTAATGGTGCCGGTCTTGTCAAAGACGACGACGAGGTCCGTGCTTCCCCTGGCTGCCGCACTCGCCGCTCTAAATGCCTCTCCGCCACCGTTGACCAAGATTCCATGCTTCGAAGCCAGTCCAATCCCTGCCAGTTGTGAAGTCGGCGCCGCGAGGCCAATTCCACATGGACAGGCCACCAACAAACACGAGATACCAAACTGCAGAGCCCACAGAAGTCTCGCTCCCGGTTCGCCGTAGTGTGGGACATGTCTGGCTTGCCACGACTCCGAGAGCACGCCGGAATACAGAAGCACCGTCCAAAGGAGGAAAACAGATAAGGAGATGTAGACGATGACGGGAACAAACACGCCCGTGATCTTGTCGGCGAGCTGGGCAATGCTCGCCTTCTTGCCTGCGGATTCTTGGACGACGTCGAGGATCTCGTCGATCATGCAGGAGCCTGGCAGCACGCCGACACGTGCAAAGATTGCGGTAGGCGAGACGCTGATTGTTCCTGCAAAGACATTGTCTCCAACCTCTTTACTGACGGGTCGAGCTTCGCCGGACAGACTGCTCTCGTCGAGGAGGCCTTGTGCGTCCTCCTTGCCTGTTGATGTCCCTGCAAACGAACCGTCTAGCGGTGGAGAAGCTCCAAATGGCACCAGCACCATGTCGTCGATCTCGAGCATGTCGACGTCGACGACTTTGGTCTTGCTCTGCGCAGGGTTCGTCGGGTCGAGCACGAGATAGGCAGAGGAAGGCTTCATCTTGCCGAGGTCAGCGACCGCATCGCCAGTCTTTTTCTTGCTAATTGATTCGAGCGCACGTCCAAGGAGGATGAAGAAGACGAGGAAGACGGAGACCTCAAAGTACGTCATTCCCATCTCGTTTTGCATCGAATCGCCGTCTTTTCCCTTGTTACTGGAGAGCAATCGAAAGACAGGGTGGACTTGGGGAGTGCGGAAAGCATCGATAACGAGAAATGTGAGGGACGATGTGTAGGCGACGAGTGTGCCAAGCGCTACGAGAACATCCATGTTGCCAAAACGGAGGAAGCGGTCGGTCCAAGAGCGTCCTCTCTTCCAGACGGACGACAAGCTGCGCCATGCTTTCTTGAAAAAGATGGAACCGACGCCAAACTGAACAGGAGTGGAAATGATCCACATGGCCACTTCACCCTTGGTCGCGGATCCAACGACGTATTCGGAGAGGTAACGTCGCAACGGATGATCAGGTGGCAGCACGGGTGCGATCATGGAGATGACGAGCGAAGGGATAGCAAAGAGAGCAGCGATACTTAGTCGAAGCAGGAGATCTCGGAGCTCTTTGCGGGCCAGCACGGCGGAGCGAGAGGCAAGGGAAGCGGGAGGAGAGTAGTGGGCTTGAAAAGACGGATCCAGCCGATTGACGTCTTCCAGCACATCGCGCAGGCGGATCTTGGAGTTTGGACCAGAAGTGTAGCGGAAGCTCAGGAAGGGCTTTGATAAGTTGAACGCCTCGAGGTCGTCCTCGTCAACTTCGATGTTGGACCTATGTTCATCTTGCATGTCTATAAAGTAGTCCCGGACCTTGGTCACGCAGTTCTGACAAAACATGCCTTCCACTTTGATGCGGACGGATCTAGGAAGCGAGCCATCCTCTGCAGTTCTGCCGATACCCCTGTGAGCGGCGTCATTGCTTTGCTTCTGTTGGACTGTGAGTAGCTCGGCATCGAAACCAATGTCTTCGATCTCGCTGATGATGTCTCTAAGCCTTTTCTCTACGTCTTCTTTTCCAACCTCTTCCGATGCATCCGACGAAAGCTTGATGTCGGCCGACTTGCCCATGAGATTGATCGAAGTCTCGAGAATCTTTACCGCATTCTGCGAATTCGTCTCCTCGGAGAAAGAGTTGAGGGCAGAGGTGATGCTTTGGACACAGCTTGCACAAGTCATGCCTTGAACGGAGAGCTTTCCGGTCCACTGCGAATCAAAGCCTGCATCGTCCTGTTTGCGTGGTCGGGGTACTGGTTCAGTTTTGATCACCTGCGCTTCAAAGCCGGCATCGTCGATGGTTTCGGCCACCTTGTCTACGGCGGACGGATGTGTGATTACAGTGGCAGAGGCAGACATGACGTTGACTTCGATCGAGTCGATCGGGATCAAAGTCTCGGCTTGGACGGCCTTGGTGATGGACTGAGCACAGGATGCACAAGTCATACCTGCGATCGACAAGGTCGCGAGCACTCTTCGATCGGCATCATCAGTAGCACCGAGATTGGCGCGGCTATCGCTCTGGGATAATAAGGAAGCATGCCCCTGTATGCCTTCGGAGATGCCTGCTCGACAAGCCTCGCAGATCTGTACGTGCTTACGCCAGCGCTCTTCTTGTAGGCGTGCAAAACTCTGATCGGCAGCGTTTGAGCGGGACCAAGCCGATCGGAGTGTGGATCCAAAAGAGGCGGGGAAGGTGCCGAGGATGGAGTGAGACTTGGCCGCTTCAAAGTTCGTGCCCACACGGCCATCTTCAGGCAGGCTATGGGCTGCTGGGCTCGAAGGCCGCTTGCGACAGAGATCAGGTGCGTCGAGGACCAAATTGAGAGCGTCCTTGTATCTGCGATGAGAAGGTGTGGCGGATGCAAGTTTGGATCGGAGATGATCAACAGGAAAGCCATCTTCGGCGAGGATCGTTGCGACTTCGCTGAGGATGCGAACGAGGAGTTTCGATACAGCGCGGGGCTGACTTGTAGCGCCGACGTTGGAGATGATGAGGTCGAAGTTGACGCTGCGATCGATGAGAGAAGTATCGACATTGGCGATGCGAGTATGGGATGAATCGTCGATACTGAGAGTCGAAACCAAACTGGAGAGATGCGAGATGCAAGATGGGCAGTGGATGTTGGGGCAGATGGCCTGGACTCTCACCACGAGATCCGATGAGCTTTGACCGATGCGGGAAGATTGACCCGTGCCCCTCGTGATCAGAGGACGCTGATGGTCATCGTCAGTGCCGTCTATGGCATTGTAATGAGGCGTTAATGCTGTCGAAGGGCTTTGAAGCAGAGGCACGCGCTCCTGGTCCTGTGCCGAACCGCCGCGATTGGCATGCCGTGAAAGAGTCATGGCGACGAGCTCAGCTTGCGTCAGACCAAGTGTCGGATTATAGCCGAATGTTGATGGAAGAAAGGAGCGGTCTTCCCGACGACAGCGGCTTTATACGAAAGCGGGGGTCAAGATGAAGAAGATTTGGTGGCTACGCCAACAAGTGATGAAGCAAGTGATGCTCTGTGGAAGTCAAGCCGAGGACTTGCATCATCATCAAAAAAAAAGGGTCCAGAAATCGGTCCGAAGAATAATAAATATATACTCTCTGAAAAAATGCGCCGAGATGGAATGCTGACCTTTACGGTTGCAATTTGAGGCATTTTCGCCGTTTGTCCCGAGGCAGACCGAGGCACAAGTGAGGCAATTTCGCTCGTCCCTGATCTCATCGGGGTCGTTCCATGATTCCTGCGTAGGCTTGCAACTGGGCCGACCTTTGGAAGCCTCTGCTTCATGAGCTCAGCATTCACCACCGCAAGACGATTTATGCTAGCTCTACTCAGCAATGCTCAACGATGTTCAAACGGGTGTAACTGAAGCGTTACTGTGTCTGCTTGCTTCGGCTCATTTGGGTCACTTTACGCCGTCGGTCAACCAAATCGGGAACAGGAAATTCAGATTTGCTTTCCTTAACGAGTTTTTGCCCAACACCTTCCCAGCCAAGAGACATGCTGTCAGTCTTGCGAGATCTACGGACAGCTGCGTCAGAGCGTGCTCGCAGTCTATAGAGATTGCTGCACTGACAGCCAAGCAGCTTGCTCTACCTGTTGTCACGGAATCGGTGTCAGGTCAGAGCACAAAGGGCACACACAAGGCAATCACATTGCAAGCGTGGGAAGCGCCGGCCGAGTGGAGAGGCACAAAAGTCAAAATGTGATGTGCAACCAGAAATTTCCAACACAACGAACAGATAGCGGTGCACTACGCTGTGGGTGCTGTGTGTCAGGTTGCACATGCGCTTTCTTTTAGATTCTTGATTGCGATTTGCCAAGTGTCATCCCTGATCATCAATCGACTTCCACAAAGACTCTACCGGTCACGACATCTTTGACGGCTTCCTTCGAGGCTCGTCGATCTTTCTATCCCGTCTGCATTGCATATCAGCATCATCTTTTCATCTTCAAGCTCTCCAACTTCGTCACAGCGCTTTCTCGGGTTTAAGGGTCCATCACTATCCTACTTCGGCGCTAAGGGCCACTTCCTCATCGTTACATCGACAATCCGATCATAACTCGTACTGCCTTCCATTCTGCTCCTATACGTTTCGAGAATTGCTCGCTTCACCGAAGCGAGTTGACACCATGGAGATTTCAGCATAGAACTTTCTCAGTAGACCTCCGCCTTGGCTTTTGGTAGCACAGTGTGTCGTCGACTCTGACGCTCATCTGACCCATGGCTCGTAGCGGTCCTGTTGCCGTCCAAGGCAATGGCCGTTCAGATGCTTCCCAGCATGCACACCAACCTACCAAGCTGGCACCACAGCGTCATGACATCACACCCGAGGTCTTCCGTCGCTTCATGACCTACGAACGCACCCTCCTCAACACAGACGCTTCGCCTTCGTCGGCCCACGCTGAGCTTGATGGCGCATCACCGAACATGGAATCCGAACATCTGCCCTCAGCAATGTTTGCTCCTTCTCATGCAACTGTCCGACGCAGGATTCGAGGTATGCCAAAGAGAGCGTCCCATGCTTCACAGGGCTCTTTCGTGGCAGGTGCTGGTGCCACGAGACTGGCACCACTCAGATCTCAGGACCAAGCGGCGCCTCCGCGTCTCGCTTCCGACATTTCCACCAGTGAGACAAGCAGTCAGTCCCATGCGTCCACGCAGACCCCGGACAGGCTCGGCACTGCTAGTAAAGATCCTTCTGTCCCCTCGCAAGCATTATCGCAGCACTTTCAGCAGCTGCATTTGTCATCGCACCCTCAGTCACCGGCTACAGACTCACTGACGGCACCGGAATCTACGCCAACGGGAGCATCAGGCTGTATCTCTGATTCCGAGTCGCACTTCCGCTTCCCTTCTCTGCCCGCCAAATTGACCGACGATGGCTTCCACTACCGACAACGTGCAGCTCAGTTCATCCTCTTGTACAGCCAACAAGCAAGTCCTGAAAGCTTGTCCAAGTACAATCGACTGTCATCGCCCCTTTCATATGGACCTTATGACTCTTCTGCATTCACTATCCCGGGCAGCTACACCAGACGCGGTGCTGGGAACCATGGAAGCCACCTCCACGGCTTGGCAGAGTCCAGTTGCTCAGCTACTCTTGATGACGATGAAAGCGTTCACTCTCATCACCACGCTCACAACGTTTCCGATGACGAAAGCGAATACCTTGACTTTGACGCCTGCCGCACAGCCCACCTTGGTAACAAGAAGAAGCGTAAGAGCAGCCGCTTCAGCAGTCCCGGCGCAACCGGTCTCGCCTCCATCGGCAATTCCGACAAAGGCTCGCAGAACGATGCTGTACACTTGCCACCGAACAGCGGCTCTTCTACGTTGACGTCGGTAGGAGCTGACTCTCGTGGTCAGGAACGTGCCCTTGTTGATACGACCAACACAATCCGCCAGACTGTTTCACAGGCGGACAACGACTGTGAGCGCAAACAGGCCGTCAATCTGTCTGCACCATCAGAGCTGCCTTCCGTGCGTCGCCACACATTCGTGCGCCTTCCACCGCGACAATCCAGCGGAGAGCATCAGAGAGCGGCCCTCAGAGGTCGCATTCGCGCACGCCTTGCCCCCATCTTCCAACAAAGGCGGCTCGACAGGATACAAGAGGAGGCTCGACAAAGACAAGAGCAGCAAGCTTTACGAGAGGCTCAGCAAGCACAGGCCAAAGCCGGGCTGGAAGCCCCGACCACGCCAGAGAAACGTGCACCGCCCAAACGCGCATCCAAGGCAGGAAAGAGAGCGCAAGCCATTCGAGGAAGCAGTTCGTCTGCTAAGCCGCTAACTATCGCTGAGATCCGCGCCAGAGCTGCTGCTGCCGCTGGAGGAGGTACTCCTGGCGTTCCCAGTACGTCACCTGTCAAGGCCGACGCATCGGCCTCTCCGACGCAGAATGCTTCACGGGGCAAAGATACTCCTGCAAGACGTGGATCCAAGGTTCCGTCATCGCCATCGCCATCACGAGAGCGTGAGCACGTCGCGCCGAAGGAAAATCCTGCTGCAGAGCCGATCAAGCCGACTGCAACCCAGATCAGCGGAACCTCAGCGGGAAAGACACCTTCTAGCCGCACGCTTGCTGCACCGACATCTTCGTTTGACTTTCGCATGTCATCCGCCATCACACTACGCCTTCGCGAATTGCGGTCGCAGCTTGATGATGCCACCCGCAATCTGTCTGACAGTGGCAGACAAGGTGACACGCATGCTGTGGCAAAGGCTCTCAGTCAAGCTGTGGCAGCGCCTCCGTCCGCACCAGTACCTGTGCCCGATAGCCGCAGAGTTGAATCGGTCGGCCATCTCAACAAGCATAACGATGGACTTGCCGACCATGCACCACCTTGGGTTCGCCACGCGTTGGAGTTCCAGCATCAGCTTGAGCAGCAGCAAATGATGGACGCCAAGTCCGGTCCGACTCGTCAACCGGTCAAGACTGTGCCTAGTCCACTTCCGCCACCTCCAGCGACCTCGCAGTCTCGCAGTGGAACTTCGACCCCGGCGCAGCAAGTAAAACACCAACCGTCACCTGCGCCGCATAAGCCGACACCCGCCCCTGCTCCACGCAGCAAAGCCAAGGCGGCAAACGGTCGCCGCGCGGCCACTCGCAAGCCCGCTGCTGAGCCTGCGCACCAACACGGTGCGTCTTGCAAACATGGACACGGACACGGTCGTCAGCACGGGATCGGCTCGGCGCTGTTCACCGATGACGACTGGATTTGTGTGTTTTGCGAGTACGAGCTCTACTATGGGGAGGCGCCACTCATGCTTCGCGCATGTCGAAATCGCAAGAAGCTGGTGGAGAAGAAGAGCAAGGCCAAGACGAAGGCGCAGGCTGCTTTACAGAAGAAGTCGAGTGCAAAGACGAATGGTACCGGCGGTTGTGGGCATCACCATGATCACAATCACGATCATCATCATCACGATCACCATCATGGATGTGAGCATGATCATGAGCACACCTGTCATCACGACCATGGCAGTGCATGTGGGTCGGATGATTATCATCATAATCATCACGATCATCATGAGCATGGCAATGGGACGCACAACCCACGCCGTCACCGTCCACAATCGCACAACAGCAGCAACCACCACCATCATCATGAGACAGACGATGATGCTCATCGCGAACGATGTGACTGTGGCAACTCGATTCACTCTAGCGACTTTGACGATGAAGACAAGTGATCCTTAACCCACCCTTTCCTCGTCCTCTCGACACATCTTTCTGTAGATGGGCAAACGGCCCGAACATTGCATGACCTTCTCCCTCCCAATATTTCTTTGCATGATTTCGCCATACATACTCACACAACATTAAGCATCCCCCACTGCATCTTCTCTCCACACATTCAATTTGCATGACTCAAAGCAATACATTCACGCATCCTTCTTTGCATCATCTCCCTCGTCGTTTCGTTTCTTTGACACTGTGCATACTGCTACGACATCTCTTCGCACAAGCTGATAAAATCAAGAGTAGACTTGGACAAGGATTGTTGATGTGTCTCTCTGCTGGCTTTGGTGGTAGAAGGGGTGACACGATGGGTTAGCATCTACTTAGACGTCGCATGATCGCCGAAGATTCCGACCTCTACTACAGCATGTCACGTTCTCAACCTGGCTCGGCAGTCACACAGCCATACGCAATCAATTTGGGGGGAAAAAAGAGTCAACGGAACCATGTTAAACAGCAGCAGTATGAAAGGAAACAAGATGGAAGAAAACAACGTCTCCCCAGGAGACGTGGCGCAGCAAAACAGCCAGTGTTTATACACTAAGCGCGCGCGCAAAACAGACGAGAGTCGGACGAAGCGAAACGAAACCAAATGGAGCGATGAGGGGCAAGTATAAAGATAGTAGAGAGGAAGCTTGGAAACGGCGGGGGGAAGTGTATCGGTGACGGGAGTGAAGATGTGAATCCGTGGCAAAAGGCGATGACCAAAGTTGACGGGGTTGAAAAGAAGTGGTAGGTGTAGAGGCAGACGGATGTCGACGTGGTGGTGTAGAGCAGTCTGAGCGGGGTGGAGCTGGGTGATGATGAAACGTCCGACTCTACGGGCGAGCCTCCCATGGAAGATGCCTTCAGATCGGTCGACATCGCCCTAGTCGCACCATGCGGGACGCCAAGAATGCTTCTACCGACGCTCGCTTAATCGCGGGTGAAGAGCTTGAAGTGGATGCCGTTGAGAACACCCTCGTCGAGAGAAGCCAGCTTCTTGAAAGCTCCTCTACTTAAATCGAAGTGACCCCACTCACACGATTCACAGTAGTCGACAATTTTGACGGAAACCATCTTTCCCTTGTAGTGAATGTGAACCGTCTCGCCGCACTTTCCGTAGCCACCGTTCTGCTTGACGGCGGCGATCATAGAGTTGTCGGTGGGGGTAGGGCCGCCGCAAGCAGGATTGTTGAGCTGTCCGCCTCCGTACCAGGTGACCTTGCCCCACTTGGAAACCCAATCGCGCTTCTCGAGGTCCTGCTCGCCCTCGGAGCGAGCAGCAAACTCGACGTGACGGGCTTTGCGCTCGAACGAGCGCTCGCCCAGAGTGTGAAGGCCGGACTCGTTCGAATCAACAGTGGCGGAGACAGCGACGGCAGCCGATAGCAAGGCAAGGAGGGCGGTGGTGAACTTCATTATGGTGTTGATGTCGAGCAGACGTGTAGGTGAAGAGGTGATGGTGGTGCTAGGTGGTGCGGTGATGAAAGCTGTTTTGTATAAGAGCTGTAATGAACGTGTAAAGGTCGAAGCGAGCGTAGGAGTGCCAGACTTCTAGGGTCGCAAAAACAGGAGGTTTGATGGAGGGGGAGAAGATCGGTAAACCAGGTACGATCTCTATACACAGACGGAGCGACAAGCAACAGTAAAAACGGGCTGGGGATGGTGAAGAGCGGAGGATGAAAGGGGACGAAGAAGGGTTCTTTGTGTGAGAGAGATGAGGAGGCGGATGTTCCGAAGAAAAAGAGGAAGCGGCGTGGACAGTCGAAAATGTTTCACACCGTCTACTGTAGTCTCAAATTTCGGGCACCTGGCCTCAACTCAATTTGGGTATCTTTGGCGGAAAAGTGGGGTGGTGCCCACCGTCAAGGCGGCGTCCCACTTTTCGATGGCGTGTGTTTGTTGCCCCCCTTTTTTTCTCACACCAAACATCAAGGCAATGCTTTCTGCTTCCCTCAGTTTCGTTGTAGACGACGGAAGGGATGCTGAAAGGGAAAGTTTTAACCATGGTCTATTGTGGAATCTTGTGGTGTTAGGCGAAGTGCATAGCGTCAACGTCTAGGAGAGCCGGCGGCGTACAAAGATGCACGCTTTGGGCATCTCAGCACAGCATAGCACAGCACCGAAGCGTGATTGGTCGAGGGAGGGTACCATGAAGCGATGTGCCTGGGCCGTTGGAAGGGTTGAGCAGCAGCGCCATGACGGCAGGACTGTTTACTCGCCCCTGCGTCGTGGTTCAGCCCTCGATTCGAAGTTACGGTTCGGGTTTCCCGTTGCATATCCTTTGTGAATTGAGATACACTCTCCCCTGTAGAATCTGGTAGGAGTAGGGCAAGAGGTGACCAAACATACAAGAGGAGAGCAGAGCTAGATGCAAATCGAGGCAGAATGTTCTGTCGAGCGTCGAAACATATTGTCATGCTCATGGTGCATCCGCGCGAGATGTCCACGTCCTCATCACACGCATCGCTATCTCCGCCTCTTCTGCTGACTTTTCTTGCATCTCAGGGGCCCTCAAGACCCTTGGTCGGGAGCAGGTGGCAGAACGTGCACGGATCGACCTTACAGCATTCACAAACAGAGCATTCTCCAGGCAAAGCTCTCGGGCATGCTGATGCTCGTTGTCGCAGGAATGCCGGCGCTGCTTTTAAAGCCTTCGGGGAGGATGCGTTTGCACCGAGCCGTTCTGTGTTAGAGATGGGCTCTAAATGCGCTCAAGTTCAGCAGGCGCGATTTCAAGCGGTGCAGATCCCGGGGACATCATGTGCTCCCAAGCGAGCCCTAACTCAAAAGTGACAATCAAAACGAGTGTGATCTTCAAAGCTGTCACAAACACACACAGGGTAGCAAGGCACTGTCAAGCGTGTCGGTGACAACGGCTTCATGCGGTAGCAAAACGGCGGGCGCGGCGGCCGAGCGGCTCGTGAGCACATGCTTCACATCAAAAACTCTTTCTTTCAAAATCAAGAATAACATTTCCAACCTCGGCATCGAATTTGTAGTAGCGTGCTGCAGCCCATGAATTGATTTCAGCTGCACCCGAAGCTTTTTTTTTCTTCTCTGGTCTTTCCAACGGCTGCTGCATCACGCACTCCTGTTCTCAAACCCACGACAGCGTGCTGCTATACTGTGCCGTTGCAGCTGTGGCTCGGTATTGAGGGCCGTCATTGTTATGGAAAGCCATTGCCTTATTTGGGTCGCTGTCTGCATGCTCAGTCATGATGATTGCCAGGGTGCGTCGATCCCCCTTCTCGTCAAAGTCGCCGACGTGCCTGCCCTTGTTTCGGCAGATTTCAACATCTCATAAGGAAGACGCGATTGCCGTCGGAAACATGGGCTCAGGAAGCGAGGGTAAGACGATCGATGTTTCTATCGGCCTAACCTAGTCTTTCCCGCAGAACTCAATTTCCATTGCCTCAGAGTGAGGCAAAGTGGGGTGGCTCAACACCGTCACCGGACAAACCGATCTTTGTTCTTGAAAGACGGCCTTCGACGCTTCATTTGGATCACACAAAAGCGGCATCCGAAAATAGGCACCCCCAAATCTTGTGTCACTTCCGTTGGCTTGGGTCCCACGTCGTCAAATCCTTGAGCTTGGTGCTGGGATACAAGGTGGGGTTGAGTGGACACCTTCACGAGACAGAAGAATCGGCGTTTGGGAAGCGAGCACGTTGATGTTCTTCCCGATGCTTTGAGCGCAGCTGAGCTGAGTGCGGGCCAATGTTGATTGACAAGCAAGGTCTCACCCAACGGCCATCCGTGTTTGGATCTGAGACAGCACCCTCGATTTTCTTCTTCTTGAGTCAACTCTTCTACCAAGCCACAAACAACAGAATGTCCTTCTCGAGCCAGCCAGCCAAAGCCCACTGCCAAGGCTGCTTCTCCTCAACTTCATAGAACAACGTGTCTTCTCTGTGATACGCCCCGATGATAGACCCCGATCTAGTCCAGAGGCTCATCCTAGCGTGGTACCTCCTGCTACAAAACAAAGCTCGCGGCACAATCAAAACAAGCAATGGTGTGACATTCCAACAGCAAGCCGAACTACAGCCCAGAATGGTGGATCCGAGGAGGAGAGGCGTGGAACCATGGGCAGGTTCCTAGACCAGTTGATGTACCATCAATGGACGGGTCAGGCAGGGCACAGGCACGCAGCTTCCCAGGGTGTTCCTGTGTTCCTGACCAGCATTCCAAATGTTGCCAACCGTGAGTCTTGTAAATCGAGGGGATCGTACATGACTCTCTGATCTGTCCCGATCGTGATGAAGGCTGTGGAGCTCGAACTTTGCTCGAGAAAGCCTTCGTCGAGGCTGTTGTGAATTTTCGTCGCCGAAAAAAAAAATTGTCGGAAAATTGAAAGCAGAAAAGAGAACCCAAAATTTGGATGGGAATTTCGGAACCCTCTCAGCTACAGATTGACCGTCGGCAGAGTTTCCGACTGCAGCGAGACTTGGTCAACGAGCGATTGGTCAGGATAAGCGCAAGATCGTTGTCGAATGGCGAAGCAGAAGGGTTGAATCGGGCAGATACCGATTGAACGCCGAAGGCAAAGTTTTCTGTCAGAAGTCGACAAGACGAGAAGGTAACTGTAAATTGCAACACCACAGCGCGACGCGGGGGATGGGAGCCTTTGCATTCACGTCCAAATCTGCCATCCTTGATTGGCCGACTCCAGCAATTTTTTTTTTAGGCTGTCTCCCCTTGGACACCCGAGTCAGTCGAAGCCCAACAACGAGAAGATCTGGCGCGAAGAAAGCAAAAAAGACAGTAAAAAAAAGTTGTCGGCTCGCACAGACACAGCGTTCAAAATTTCCATCTCGCCCGACGAAGCCATCTGCAGCTGCAGCCTCCACCCTTTTCCCAAGTACAGTACAGAGCCAGTCTCCCCCGCTCGCAGTGGTCGTAGCTGCTTCGTCGGAAACCTTCCACTCAGTACAGCTCTCCTTCCCACGCTCACCACCATCACCTTCCTCTTCCCGCCAACACCCCTTCCTGGAACCCCAAATCACAGACCCACGGCCAGCCATGTCTGCTTCGCAACCCATTGCCATCCTGTCGGTCTACGACAAGACCGGTCTCCTCGACCTCGCCAAGGGTCTTCACGCTCTCGGCGTTCGTCTTCTCGGCTCGGGAGGTACCGCCAAGCTCGTTCGTGAGGCCGGCCTCCCCATCGGTGATGTTTCCGACATCACCAAGGCACCCGAGATGCTCGGTGGCCGTGTCAAGACCCTCCACCCCGCTGTTCACGGTGGTATCCTTGCCCAGACCGGCAAGGCTTCCGACGTCGAGGACCTCAAGGCGCAGAGCATCGAGCCCATCGATGTAGTCGTCTGCAACCTCTACCCCTTCGAAGAGACCATTGCCAAGGAGCCCAAGCCTACCATCGCTCAGGCTACCGAGGAAGTCGACATCGGCGGTGTCACCCTTCTCCGTGCCGCTGCCAAGAACCACGAGCGCGTCTGGGTGCTCTCGGACCCTAAGGACTACTCCAAGTTCCTCGACAACTACGCCTCCAAGGATGCCGAGGCAGCCAAGGCCAACCGCAACGTCCTCGCCGTCAAGGCTTTCTCCCAGACTGCCCACTACGACGAGGCCATCAGCAACTATTACCGTCAGCAGTACGCCAGCTTGGCTTCCAAGTCGACCGACGTCGTTCAGCAGCTCCCTCTCCGATACGGTGCCAACCCTCACCAGAAGCCTGCTCAGGCCTTTGTCACTAATGGCGAGATGCCCGTCAAGGCGCTCTGCGGCTCGCCGGGTTACATCAACTTGCTCGACTCGCTCAACGCCTGGGCTCTTGTTCGTGAGCTCGCCGAGGCTACCGGTCTCCCCGCCGCTGCCAGTTTCAAGCACGTCTCTCCCGCCGGTGCTGCCGTCGGTGTGCCTCTCTCCGACGTTGAGGCCAAGGCCTTCTTCGTCGACGACCTCGGACCGCTCTCCGGCCTCGCCACTGCCTACGCCCGTGCCCGTGGTGCCGACCGCATGTCGTCCTTCGGTGACTTCATCGGTCTCTCCCATCCCGTTGATGTGCAGACTGCCAAGATCATCTCGCGCGAGGTGAGCGACGGTGTTATCGCCCCCTCGTACGAGCCTGAGGCGCTCGAGATCCTCTCCAAGAAGAAGGGTGGCAAGTACTGCGTCCTCGAGATCGACCCTCAGTTCCAGCCCTCCGACATCGAGACCCGTACCGTCTACGGTGTCCAGCTCCAGCAGCGCCGCAACGATGTCAAGATCACCAAGGACCTCTTCACCAACATTGTCTCGGAGAACAAGGAGGTCCCCGAGGGCTCGCAGCTCGACTTGATGGTCGCCACACTTGCTCTCAAGTACACCCAGAGCAACTCGGTTTGCTACGCCAAGAACGGTCAGGTCATCGGTCTCGGTGCAGGCCAGCAGTCGCGTATTCACTGCACCAGGTTGGCTGGTAGCAAGACCGACAACTTTTGGCTCCGTCAGCATCCCCGTGTTCTCAGCTTGCCCTTCAAGAAGGGTACCAAGCGTCCCGAGAAGAGCAACGCTATCGACCTCTTTGTCGAGGGTACCGAGAACCTCAGCGCCGAGGAGAAGGCCGAGTGGGAGGCAGTCTTTGAGCAGGTTCCCGCCGCCCTGAGCGCCGAGGAGCGCAAGGAGCACGCCGAGAAGCTCACCGGTGTCGTGTGCGCAAGTGACGCCTTCTTCCCCTTCCCCGACAACGTCCACCGCGCAAAGAGGAGCGGTACCAGCTTCATCGTCGCTCCCGGCGGATCCGTCATGGACGAGGCTTGTGTCGCCACTGCCAACAAGTACAACATGGTTGTTGTCAGGACCAACCTCCGTCTTTTCCACCACTAAATCGGTCCCTCTCGTCTCATTTCCTTTTGTTATAGTTTGACTCGTCATAGCTCAACGCTTTGCTCTATCGGTTTCCCTTTTGTTCACCTCGTTCAACATGCAGTACAGTTTTTCGTTCCTTCCTCTCATCTTTGCGGGCGTATGCATATGTCTGAATATCGTTTTCTTCGATCAAGTACATCGAGGTGCTCCCTGGGTTCTAGTGGGCCGGAGTGAACTCGGGAGTGGGATACAGCTTTCCAGGGTTGAGCAAGTTTTTGGGATCCAGAGCCAGCTTGATCGCCTTCATCACGCGCACCGTGCCTCCAGGCAACTCCTTTTCGAGATACTCGATTTTGCCCATCCCTACACCGTGCTCACCCGTGCAAGTGCCCTGCAACTTCTGCGCTCTCTCGCACAGTCTTCCCACAACCTCTGTCGTAATCCTCGTCTGCTCCGGATCGTCGGCCTTGAATGGGATCAAAGCGTGGAAATTTCCATCTCCAGCATGACCCACGATCGCCGTTCCTGTCAGACCAGACTTTTGGAAGTCCTCCTGCGATTCTCGTACCAACCGAGGTAGGGCGGAGATGGGAACGCACACGTCAGTTGTCCAGACCTTGACACCAGGGGCCTCATTGGTAGCAGCGACAGCCCACAAGGCGGCCTTTCTGCCTTCCCAAATCTTGCCCGCTCGCTCTCTGTCCGTTTCAAATTCGACGCTTTCCTTTTTGGCGCCAAACTTTACACTGGCTCGTGTGATCGCCTCTTTGGCTTCAGCTACGGCGGCTTCGCCGCCGGAGAGTTTGAAGAAGAGGGAATCCTTTTCGTCATACATCCTGCCGCAGAGGTTAGACTCGTTGATACTTTGGATCATCTTGTAGTCGAGCAGCTCGATGCACTGGACGGGAATGCCGGAGAGCAGGATCTCGTTGACCGTCTTGGATGCCGCTTCGACGTTTGGGAAGCTTGCTACTGCGACGGCATCTGCGGGCATTTTGGGAGCAAGTCGCACAGTGGCTTCTGTGACAATGCCAAGGGTGCCTTCGGCGCCGACGATGATCTTACCAATATCAAACCCGGCCGAGGACTTGCGTGCACGTCCGCCACCTCGGGTGTTGATGACTTCACCGTTGGCCAGGACGATCTTCATGTCGAGGAAATGCTCGCCGCGAGCAGTGCCGTAACGAACCGCGTTGGTTCCTGAGCAGCCGGTGCCAATCATACCGCCGATGGTGGCTCCCGGTCCGGGGTCGAGGGGGAAGAAGAGCTGATTGCCGTGGGTGTCGCAGTACCTGTTGATGGTTTCCCACCCGATGCCTGCTTGAACGACCATGTCTCCGTCCTCAGGATGGAATGCCAGCACCTTGTCCATTCGACTCATGTCGATCGAGATGCCGGCAAAGGGGGCGATGTAGTGGCCTTCGAGACTCGTACCTCCTGAGAATGGTACAATGGGCATGCGGTACTTGTTTGCGATGCGAATCACGGCCTGCACATCTGGCGTGTCACGCACGTAGACGGCTACAGAGGGCTTGGTGCCTTCCGAAGAGCTGCGGTGTCCGTTTTCATCCAATCCACGTCGCTCCAGCTCGTCCTCTTCGGTTGTGACCCAGTCATCCCAGGCCTCGCCCTGAGAGGTAAAGTAGGCCTTGAGTTCTTCGATTGCCGCTTCAAAGTCTTGTTTGCTGCCGTAGGAGAAGGGAAGCCTGGGGTTGCCGTACGCGTAGTCGCCACTGCTGACGGTGGCTGCGGGCCCGTCGAGACTGATTCTTTCGCTTTTGAGGCCTTGACGGAAGAGATAGTAGGCATTAGCGCCGAGACCGATGGCAAGAAGACCGAGGGCAAGGTCGCGTGAGCTGGAAGTGCCGTTCGCAGATGACTGTGCAGTACTTGAGGCGCTCTGTCGGCGAGCTGACGAGGTGAAGAGTCGGCGGGTGGGTGCTGCGGTGGCAACTTGGCCGCGAGCCACGTTCAAGGCTCGCAGCGAGATACGACTTGTGGATGCCATCCTGTGAAGTAGCTTTCTGATGATGTTAGTGGTTGGGAAGCAGGACAGACTACCCGCGACAAAGGCCCTCGTTCACAAGAAGAGAGACTTGGCAATGACCGGCGAACGCTTACGTCCTTTGACAGGTTTCTTCGTTCCTGACCTCTTGTGTGAGGGTTCGGCGGGATAGGCCGTAAAACCGCTGTTGCTGTCGATTCCCCACAGATCTGCTGTTCCCCCGCGCCGAAACAGAAGCATCTCGGCCTTTTTGATCCCCGTTCAGCTGGCCGTCTGGTGTTGGATCGACAGTGTCCACATATCATTGCTTTCATCAATAATTGTTAGACCCTTGAAAGCAACAGCTTTATTTGTGCGGCGCGTCTCAGCGGGAAGCTTCCAAAGTGACATTTGGCAAAACTTCGACGACGTGGCGGCAAACAGGTCAAAGTGTTGCTGCCTGTCCGGTGTGTTGGCAATTCGGCTCCGCCTCAAGCGGCAACACACCTGCACTTCTTTTGCAAAAGGTGCACGCACCCTCTCGAGCTCTAATTGTGCCTCAGTCTAGGCCAGCACTTCGACTCAAAGCCCACGCTCTTGCTCAGCTGACCACCACCATCAGCATCATCATCATCATCGCCACCACACTCTGGACGCACTCGCAGCATCATGTCGACCGGAAACTTTGACGCCAACAAGGCGCAGAACCTGCCCGAGATCGAGAAGCAGATGGCAGTTCGATGTGTCGAGCACGCCCAGACCTACTGGAACCTGTTGGAGAAGATCAAGCCTTCCACTCTTCGCTTGACAAAGTAAGTGCTATCTTTTGCGCTGCTGCGACTGTCGCTATGGCTGGCTTTTGCCATAAACACAATCAGACAGGCAATCCAGGCTCGGATGCGAGGTCGAAGGCCGATTACTGATGTCTTTCTACCACCAACTGCTTTGGATCTGTTACTACTATCTTTCGCTACACTGCGCAACAGGCTCGATGATGAGATGTACGAGGACTTCCAGGCCAGCTTCCCAGAATTTGCAGAGTCGACTGACCCCAAGTCGGTGCTCAAGATCGATGAGGAGGCCATGAAGAGCCCTGCCGGAAAGGAGAAGTGGAGGGTTTTCATCAACAAGTACGAGAACAAGGGTGAGTATCATACCCGCATCGCAAGGCGCAGTCGCTGAAAATGATGCAGAAAGACGCTGGCTCCGTTCAGGGCAGACACACGATGAAATTCAGGAGCTGCATACTAAACCGTTGCCTCTTTCATTTGCTTGCCTTTTCCAGTCGCCGACTTCAACTTTGGTACCTTGATCCGCACCGATGCTTCCGACGAGTACACCCAGTTCAACACCACTTTTGGTATGTTTGTACCTCTGCTTGCTGTCGTTGTCGACACTTTCTTCTGACACTCTCCCTGCTTCACCTCTCTCGCCCTTCGACCCTGTACCGATCTACTCTCACCTCACTCCACCATTACCATGCTGCACGAAATGCTTTCGGAATCGCCGCCACACAGTCACCCGCTTGCAATTCTACGTCTACGAGATCGCACGTTGCCGACGAGGCCTCAACGACTGGGTCTACGAAAAGGCTCAGAAGGAGGCGGCCAAGGAGAAGGCCAAGAAGGCCGCCTCTGGCTCCAAGTAAATCACACCATCCATCGATCAGCATCCTCGCACAGGCGATTGTTAGCCAAAGTTACCATTGAAATACCACGCTGCATTCGGCTTGTCATTGCTCGTTGTGTGATCCGTTTATGAGTAGATGTGGAGCATTTGTGGTCGTTCTTCTGCATACATGACAGAAAGGCTGCGTTACAAGTCGTGTGAGCATCCATCGGGATCCAGATCTGTTGCATCTCGTCCAGATGGCGATCCTGTTAGAGTACCATACAGAGACAACTGCAGACAGAAAAAAACAGGGCGACTAGAGAAGCGGCACAAGGTGTGGGAAAAGAGAGAGGGTCTGAACGCAACTTTGGGAGCGGGAGTCGAGCAGCCAAATCAAATTTGCGTTGTGCATGAGCCTCGGCGACCACATTCGCTTGCCTTTTTGCATGATTCAGGCACTTTTTTGAACCCTCTACGCTCGGCGAAGAGGCAACGTCTTAAGTTTTCTATTTTTATTTTTATTTTTGTTTTTATTTTACAGAAAAATCAACACAAGCCAGCAGCCAACGCAGCCACACTCGAGGAAGAAAGCACAAAAAAAGGCTCTTGGCGTGTCACAGCGTGTCTGTCCACAAGCGGCACTTTGGCCTTGGACACCACAACGGCACACCTGCAATGCCACTTTCCCCACCTCAAGTGATAGCAAATTCATTCACCACCGAGATACTGTAGATACCGACCGTCCACTTGACAGGTCTTGCTGCAGTCTCGAAACTCTTGGTCACCAACACCGACGATCTTTGCTGCAACCTCTGCATCCGCTTTTGGTCTATCACACCGTGGTCAGTAACGTGGTACCAGCACAAAGTGGGACAAGCAACCTTCCCGTCTCCTGCACATCTTCTAGCTCCGACCCGACCACAAGATTTTATCCTGCTCTTGGTTCAGACGTTGCCCACGCTTCTTCCGTTGATTGCTGTCGATCTGCAAATCTGCACAGCAGCACTCCAACCGCTTTGGCCCTTTCTTGTTTCTTGACCTCGAGTGTCAGCCAAAGTTTTGGTGTTGGTCTCGACGATTCTTTTCTCTTTCTAACCACCATCTGATCGACCCAAACTTCCCAAACCCGCAACCGAGAAGCTTCGAGGTCTCTCTTCACACAAAATGTCTTCGGGCAACAGATCCTTCTTCGCTCCTCAAGAGACGCGAGTGGAGCTCCCTCACGGCGCTGGCCAGCAGACCCCCGACATCACACGACCGGCAAGTCCATCGGAGAACGAACGTGCCTCTTTCCTCAATGGCGGCGCTAGCGGTTCGCGCGAAGATGCTCGCATGGGCGCCAAAGCTGTGCGCAACGACGAAAAGCCTGCCGTAGGCATCATGGCGTTGGCACCCATCCTCAGCTACTGTGCTGCCAGTATCACCATGACAGTCGTCAACAAGTTTACCGTCTCCGGTGCCGGATTCAACATGAACCTCCTCGTCCTTCTCATTCAGTCCACCGTCGGTGTCACCTGTGTCATCATTGCAGAGCGAGCTGGTCTCATCCAGCTGCGCGGCCTCAACTCTCGCGATGTGTGGAACTGGATGCCTCTCAGCACCATGCTCGTTTTCGTCATTTGGACCGGCAGCAAGGCGCTTCAGTATCTCAACATTTCCGTCTACACCATCTTTAAGAACTTGACAATCATTCTTATCGCGTACGGAGAGGTCATGTGGTTCGGTGGTCGCGTCACAAGGATCGTGCTCGCGAGTTTCTTGCTCATGGTGCTTTCGTCCATCATCGCCGCCTGGTCAGACATCTCGACCGTGTTCGCCATTGGCAACCTGTCGATGCCCCACACGCCCGACTCGATCAGCGGCGGCATGGCCAAGGATCCCGCTACCGGCGTCCTCGTTCCCGCCTTTGACCCGCTCAAGGCCGAGAAGGATGCCATCAACGCTCAGATTGCCGGCTCTTCGGCCAACGACGTCATCGAGGGCTTCCAGGGCTACGGTCTGCTCTCGAGCGGATATCTCTGGATGGCGCTCAACTGTATCTGCAGTGCAACCTACGTGCTTCTCATGCGCAAGCGTATCAAGATGACCGGCTTCAAGGATTGGGACACCATGTTCTACAACAACTTCCTCAGCATTCCCGTCTTGCTCGTCATGTCGTTCCTCGTCGAGGACTGGTCGGCCGCCAACCTGCACAAGAACTTCCCCGATGACAAGCAGACCAAGCTCATCTCTGCCATCGTGTTTTCGGGAGCCTGCGCCATCCTGATCAGCTACACAACCGCCTGGTGCATCCGTGCCACCTCGAGTACCACCTACAGTATGGTTGGTGCGCTCAACAAGCTCCCTGTTGCGCTCAGCGGTATGGTCTTCTTCCACGACCCTCCCGTTACATTTTCGAGTGTCAGCGCCATCATGGTCGGTTTCTTTGCCGGTCTCGTCTATGCATTCGGCAAGAACAAGCAGGCCGAGGCGGCCAAGCTCGCCAGCAACTCGTCGGCGAATGGAAGCTCCTCTGTGGCTGGTCCCAAGGAGAGTCTTCCCATGCACAACCTCAACGATAGGAAAGATTGATGGACCGCATGCTTTGGAACTAGAAGATCTGCATTGCCCGCTCGCTCGAAGTGCATCAGTCGTGCGCACATAGAGTATCGCTAGAGGTACACAACTGTCCCGTTCGTCACCCAAATCAGCGCATCGTCCTCTTACATGTGTAAATACAAGATTCATGATTTCATGTAGCTTTCTCGCTGCAAGTTTCTATGTGAAGCTTCCGTTGTGGACTGATACACTGAGAGAGAACAAGTGCTTCTTCTCAGTTTTTTTGACCATTATGATGTTAGACTGTGACTAGTGACAACCTGGCGTTTTCACCTCCACATCTTCTAGAAATGCGCATACAGTCAGACGCTCGAGCCACGGCTGAGCTGGAACGCACCCAGTGATCGAGTGCCGCGCAACTGCCAAGTGCGGAATTTAGAGAGCAAGCCCTCTCCGCTCTACACATCAGGACGCAGGTCAAAGCGCTGAGTTCACTGCTGCGCACTCAAAATACTGTAAGCCGGTGGCTGCGCATTCTCCACGCTTGAAACAGCCTTGACGTGTCGCTCAAATCTCCGTACTCTTCCTCTTACCACTTCCATCTTCTCCACTCAACACGTCTTCTTCTCATCTCACACATCAACGAGGTGCTTAAGAGACTTGTACGCCCTCCCACATCCCTATCTCGAGCCTGTGGCGATACAGCTTCGACAACTAGGGACAACAACCTCGTTGCCTCCCTGACTGGATCCTTTCGAGCTTGTCGTTTCGCTTCTGGAGGTCGACGCCACCAGAGCAGATCCACCGGTTTTCATTCAACAAGTCTTCTTCGCAGCGTCCGCGCTCCCTTCATCTACATCATGTCCGACCCCGCTCCCTCCAACCCTCCCGCGCCCAAGCAGGCTCCGGCCGATGACAAGGAGGAAGTCGCAACCGCCATTCTTCGACAGAAGAAGAGCCCAAATCGCCTCTTTGTTGAAGAGTCCACCACCGACGACAACTCGGTAGCTTGTCTCTCCCCTGCAAAGATGGAAGAGCTTGGTCTCTTTAGGGGCGATTCCATCCTTCTCAAGGGCAAGAAGCGCAAAGACAGTGTCCTCATTGTCCTTTCCGACGAGAACACGGAGGACTCCAAAATTCGCCTCAACAAGGTCGCCCGGAACAACCTTCGCGTCAAGCTCGGTGACCTCGTTTCTGTCCACGCCTGCCACGACATCAAGTACGGAAAGCGCATCCATGTTCTCCCCTTCGACGACAGTGTCGAGGGTCTGACCGGCAACATCTTCGACGTGTACCTCAAGCCCTACTTCCTCGAGGCCTACCGTCCCGTTCGCAAGGGTGACACCTTCACTGTCCGCGGTGGTATGCGTGCGGTCGAGTTCAAGGTCATCGAGACCGACCCCGCCGAGTTCTGCATTGTCGCACAAGACACCGTCATCCACACTGAGGGCGAGCCTGTCAAGCGCGAGGACGAGGAGGCCAACCTCGCAGATGTCGGCTATGATGACATTGGTGGTTGCCGAAAGCAGATGGCTCAAATCCGTGAGATGGTCGAGCTGCCTCTCCGACACCCCCAGCTCTTCAAGTCGATCGGTATCAAGCCCCCTCGTGGTGTGCTCATGTACGGCCCCCCCGGTACCGGAAAGACTCTCATGGCTCGAGCCGTCGCCAACGAGACTGGTGCTTTCTTCTTCCTCATCAACGGTCCCGAAATCATGTCCAAGATGGCCGGAGAGTCCGAATCCAACCTGCGTAAGGCCTTCGAGGAGGCCGAGAAGAACAGCCCCGCCATCATCTTCATCGACGAGATCGACAGTATCGCTCCCAAGCGTGAAAAGACCAACGGTGAGGTCGAGCGACGTGTTGTCTCCCAGCTTCTTACCCTCATGGACGGTCTCAAGGCTCGCTCCAACATTGTCGTCATGGCGGCGACCAACCGACCCAACTCGATCGACCCTGCTCTTCGTCGATTCGGTCGATTCGACCGTGAAGTCGACATTGGCATTCCCGACCCCACTGGCCGTCTCGAGATCCTTCGCATCCACACCAAGAACATGAAGCTCGCTGACGATGTCGACCTCGAGCAGATTGCTGCCGAGACCCATGGTTACGTCGGTTCCGATATGGCCGCGCTCTGCTCTGAGGCCGCCATGCAGCAGATTCGTGAAAAGATGGACCTGATTGACTTGGACGAGGACACCATCGACGCCGAGGTGCTCGACTCGCTCGGAGTCACCATGGAGAACTTCCGATTCGCCCTTGGCGTTTCGAACCCCTCGGCACTTCGCGAGACTGTCGTCGAGGTGCCCACCACCACCTGGAAGGACATTGGTGGTCTTGACAAGGTCAAGCAGGAGCTCCAAGAGACCGTCTCGTACCCCGTCGAGCACCCCGAAAAGTTCCTCAAGTACGGTATGGCTCCTTCCAAGGGTGTTCTCTTCTACGGTCCTCCTGGTACCGGTAAGACGCTGCTTGCCAAGGCCATCGCCAACGAGTGCCAGGCCAACTTTATCTCGATCAAGGGCCCCGAGCTGCTGACCATGTGGTTCGGTGAGTCGGAAGCCAACGTGCGAGACGTTTTCGACAAGGCGCGTGCTGCCGCCCCCTGTGTCATGTTCTTCGACGAGTTGGACGCCATTGCCAAGTCGCGAGGTTCTTCGTCTGGTGACGGTGGAGGTGCCGGTGACCGTGTCATCAACCAGATCCTTACCGAGATGGATGGTGTCAGCTCGCGCAAAAACGTCTTTATCATCGGTGCCACTAACCGACCTGATCAGATTGACCCTGCCATTCTCCGTCCTGGTCGTCTCGACCAGCTTATCTACATTCCTCTTCCTGACGAGCCTTCGCGTCTTTCGATTCTCAAGGCAACACTCAAGAAGTCGCCCATCGCCGAGGACGTCGACCTCACCTTCCTTGCCAAGCACACTCATGGCTTCTCTGGTGCCGATCTTGCCGAGATCTGCCAGCGTGCCGCCAAGCTTGCCATTCGCGAGTCGATCGAGGCGGATATCAAGCGAGAGCGTGAGCGCCAGGCTAACAAGGAGGCCAACGCTGAGGGTGAGGTCAAGATGGAGGAGGACGCCGCCGGTGCGGCTGCCGAGGAGGAGGAGGACGACCCGGTCCCCGAGATCACTCGTGCTCACTTTGAGGAGGCGATGCGATTCGCACGTAGGTCCGTCTCGGATGGCGACATTCGCCGCTACGAGCTCTTCGCTCAGAACCTCCAGTCGGCTCGCTCGTTCGGTACCTCGTTCCGCTTCCCTGAGGGTCAGAACCCAGCGCAGGCAGGTGGCGCTGGTGGCGCTGGTGGCGCTGGCGGAAGCGGTAGCGGTGGCGCCGCTTTTGGCAACGATGATGCCGGTGACGATGACCTGTACGCTTAACCCTGTTTGCCTAGATAATGCCTCACAAGCTCCGGTTCCAAGATGATCAATACGATTCTTGTCCTGTTTCCCAGCGTCTGCGTGTGAGAGCAAAGCCTGCAGTGAAAATCGGTCAGAAGATGATGTCCGTGACGGATTCGCATTTCGCAAGCAGCAAGGAAGAACGTCAATCGCGCGTTCTAGGTGTGGTTCAAAACTACAGGTAGTATAGAATAGGATACAGGGTGCGAATGTTTGTTGGGTTTGTGTAAGGACAAGAGGGCGCCGCTCTTTATCGGTGTTGGAGCAAGTCACGAGCGAATGCAGAGGAATGCAAAGGGTGAAAGGTCGGAGGATTTAATTCCGTGTGCGAGGAGGCATGATGCGGCGAGGTCGATCTTGTATGTGGTTCATGACGGGGTTGAGGAAATCATTTGTCCTTCTTGGCATCAGCAAGTTCTTTCTGAGCCTGCTTTCTCCTCTTCTCAGCCTCCCTAGCCTCCTGTCGTTCGAGGTACCATTCGCTAATCTGGAGGGTCAGGACACCGACGAGCAATACGGCGCAGATGGTGTTGCTGGCGCTGATGATCCTGATGGCAGCAACTTTTTCGTCTTGGGTCATGGCACCTTCGCTAGGCTTGAAAGTGCTCTCTCCCTTTTCGTAGGCTTCGAGTTGGCTCTGACGTTGGGTGGCGATGGCGGAGCTGTAGAGGAGCTTGATGTTGGTCGGATCCGAGATCAAGCGAAGGTTGGGAACCGCAACACCGAGATACATGCAGATGGCGCCCATGAAGAGGGCGAGAGAGCCACCGTCAAAGTATTTGGCCATTTCGTTCCATCGGTGGAGCTTGGCAACGAGTCCGATGAGACCCAAGCCCATCATACCGTGCAAAAGAGCGGAAACCGCAAGAGGGGCGGCAAAGAGCGAGAGATAGAATCGTTCCGCTGCATCAACGGCACTGTCGGTCAACTCGGAAAAGTAGAGCAAGGGGAAATCGTAGATCGATGCGATGAAGATCACTCCTACAATAGCGACAAGAGGCAAGAGATTGATGTCAGTACGACGCTATGCTGTGTGTCACCAACAAATGGAAAGCAAACTTACCAAAGAGGAAACTCGTGCTCGAGATAACGAAACCGCTACGGAAACCCATCTTTGATACTATTTCCTTCCAGGTGTATGAGGGCGAATGGAGGGGAAGAAGGAAGGACAAAAATCGTCGATCTCTCGAGTTTGAGTGTGGGGATGTCTGTGGAATGCGAGAAGAACTAAATTGGCATTTCTGAAGGACAGTAGAGCACGGAGCAACGCGTGTAGGGTCTGGACTTGCTGATTGGACCTGCACAGCTCCACTTGGCTTTCAGGGTCGTCCATCAGATTTCCCTCTCGAACACCTTGGTCTTTGTCAACGCATCAAGCTGTCATCCTTTCGTTTCATCACACAGCAGCATCGCATTCGATCGCATACTTTCCAAAGACCAAACACTATTATAACAAGTTTTCCTAAAGTCGACGAGGAGCATCCTCAAACTCGATCGAATCGTCCTTTGCAGCTCCCTTGCGCAAGACAATCTCCTACTTCTTCATCAAATCCGATCGAGCGGGACGAACAGCACAAGCGCAAGACCATTGAGGACTGCTGGATAGGGAGGATACCAAGCCTGTATAGTGTTCGATCAAACAGACGAGCTGGACAAGCTGTTCTAGCTGCAAGGAATAACTTTGGGATCTATCGCACGGCCTAACAAGCCTTCCTCTCCACCGGCCTCTCTAGGCAGCATCCTACACGAACCTTTTGGACAAGATGACAATACGAGCAGCACTGATCGTCAACAACCATGGCAAACCTCGACTGACCAAGTTCTACACTCAGCTTCCCGCCTCTCGGCAGCAAGCGCTCATCAAAGAGATTTTTCGCCTTGTCTCTAAACGACCTGACGGCGTATGCAACTTCCTCGACGCTACCGAGCTGACTGCTCTGCTGCCACCTCCTGCAGACGCAGTACGATTCAAAGGCATCCACACCGATCCGCATCATCCATCTCAACCTCCGCTCCCTCACACACGCAAAGATGAAGATCAGCTACGAGTCATCTACCGCCACTACGCAACGCTGTACTTTGTCTTTGTCGTCGACGCATCCGAGTCCGAATTGGGCATTCTGGACTTGATCCAGGTGTTTGTCGAGAGTCTAGATCGATGTTTTGAAAACGTTTGCGAGCTAGATCTGATCTTCCACTTTGACCAAGTACACGCCATCCTGCATGAGGTCATCCAAGGTGGATTGGTGGTCGAAACCAACATCAACGAAATTGTCGCTGCTGCAAAGGCGACATCGGCAGCGAGAAAGGCTAGCGTTGCTACAGCGGGAGGAGGAGGTGCCGTGGCCGGCGCAGTGGGATCTTTGGGTGGACTAGGACCAGCAAGTTTGAACCTCTCCATACCAGGCACGGGCGGCGGAGCAATTCCTTGGCCAAGAGGAACATTCATGGTCGATGCCATCTCGAACGGTGTCAACCAGTATCTGGGAAGGTCTAGCGGTCGTCGTTGACCTCGAAAGATTCCTTCTTGCATCTGACTCTCTTCCGTGTTACACTTTTGTACTTTTACTCATCCAAACGCGCATAATCAGACCAACGGCTCCTCTCCAACAGCTCAAGAGAGCTGCACACAAAGCACAGGCCGTGTCAAGGGGGTTGCATGAGGACAATGACGGACCGACAATTTTTGCACAGTGACTAGTAACATGTTGTTTGCGCGCGCGCGCGCAGGGGCGGTATTAGCATGGAGATGATCGAGGGAGCGGGTTGCGGGGTGAAGTTGCTCCGTCCGTCCGTCGTTTGTGGGGTCGCTGCTGGCACCTGGAGCTAGGGTGCATCTATTATTTTGGGCATCGTTTGAGCGAAGAGAGTGAAGTCGAAGAGAAAAAAAGAGTGGTTATGCGTGGTGTCAAGGCTTTAGACGGAAGCCTTGGACTGCTCGTTGAGGAAGAATCGGAATCCTTCATACGACAGCCAGCAGAGCGCGTTGGAAGGCATGAATGTCAGCACGCGTGGCGAAAGCCCACGAGCGAAACCCTTGATTCCTTCGCGAGCGTTGATGATCTTGAAAGCCTCGAACATGCCACTTGCGTTCCTGATCTGTGCATCGGTGCTGCTGCCGCGGGTCTGGAGGAGCGTCTTGGCCACGTCGAGCGGATTGGTGACTGCGGCGGCGACGGCACCGGAGAAGGCACCTGCGGAGACGTGTGTAAGAGGCGAGTAGCTTTCGGATGGGTTGAGCACCTTCTTGGCCCACTCGTAGACGGAGAACTGCACCGCGGTGAAGGGGACGGTCATGGTGAGGGTGGTGGGATATGAGACGTAAAAGGCACGCAGACCCTCCTGCTTGTAGACGGTGGAAGCGCATTGCAAGACGGTGCGGTGCTGCGAGCCGTGCATCTGCATGCGCTGCTTGATCACGTCGAAAGGGTTCATAAAGGCGTCTGCGGCAATGGTGGCTGATGCGCCGGCAAAGGCTGTGCTGGCAAACTGGTGACCCTCGCGGTTTCCGCCCGTCGCCTCCTTGACGGTTTCGTAGGTTCCAAAGTAAACTGCGTGCGCAGGACCCGCGCCCATGATGACACTGGCGACACCGCGCCAGAGCGTGCGGACACCTTCCAACGAGCTGATTCGGTTAAACGCCTGAACGACGCCGGTGTAGGTGGCAGCGGGAGTGGCAGAGAGTACCTGCATTCGGGTGCGAATCACATCGACGGGGTACATGGCTGCGTGCTCGCTGATACCAGCCAGCGAACCTGCAATCATGTTGATATGGAGTGGGACATTGTCACCAAGACCCTCGTAGTCGACCTCCTCCTCTACTGCTGGGACCGCACGATCGCTCATGGCTGTGTGTGCTGTTTTGTGGTTGGATGTGGAGCTTAGCGTCGGGCTGTCGAAATTGACACTGCTACTGCTACTGCTAGTGTTAGTGAGCAATGCTGAGTTTTCGGAAGACTGAATTTGCTGGAATACTGCGGATGGAAAGCTGCAGTGGGTGCGAGGCGCTTGTCGTGCAAAAGCGCCAGGGCCGGAGTGATTGTGAGTGTTGCCGCTGTCGTGCGACCTCTCGGTGCTGCTGGTAGAGAGTAGATGCGACGTGGTGGCAAGTTACGACTTGAGCGTTCCTTGAAGCAAGAGCGATGCGTATAGGTGAGATCCCGGATAGGTGCTACCAAAGATGTAATCGCTTGACGACAATCTCTGCGTATCGATGAGACAATATGGGTGTTGGACCACAATCGTAGAGCTTGGCTTGGAAGGAGAGATTCGTCCTGAGAGAAGATAGACGCGAGTGGATTCGAATCCGTTGAAGGCGTCGAGGTGCGATGCTTTCGAGGATGTTGAGGCAGGATGAAGTGAGAGGTGGGATGAAGGGAATGGTGGAGGATGAGTGGCCGGTGACTGCGGAGGAATTCTTGAGCGTATCAGACAGACAGACACACTTGGATGACGGACAAAAGCCGCCTGCTGCTCTGTTGAGCAATTTCAGACAAAAAGACGAGAAGGACCAATCACTCGAGAGGAAGATTCCGGCCAAGAGAAATTAGTGTGGCCTTTGCTGCGCCTTGTTTCGAAAATGGCAATTTCTTCGCAAAAAAAAAAAAAAAAAAGAGTGGGTGTGTCGCGTACACTTTGTAAGCTGTGATTAAGCAAAAAGCAGGATCTCGCTTCCTTGTCGGCCTTAGGGTCCCGATCCCTTTATCACAGTCACACTGCTCAATAAAAGCAGAGAATGCATTTTCTGTACTCTGTAGGCAACAAAGTGGTCTTACGCTCGATTGCCGGTTACCAGACACCGCCTCTCCTTGTGTAACCAATCAAGCCTCAGCTTTCCGACGTCGTGTAGCTCCGCCTCGTGAACCTCAGACACTACAGTATGCTTGTTTCGCTCCCTTGCTTCGGCTTCTCGTTTCGGAACAGATCGTGTCTCTTCCCCCTTCTTCGAGAGCAGAGCCTGCAATCAACCCTGCCAGTCTTGATAAATTCTCGGTGCTCTCTCGGGCTTGCTTTGTCGAAACGGACACAGGCTCGACTTGCTCTCAACGCGATAACGAGTCACTCTCTAATCAGATCAAATTCACGCTTTCAATGGCTTCGAGAGCATCGTCGTATCGAGCTTGGTTTACAACGCATTCCGCTGTGTGCTGCTAGCTTCCTTCATCGGATGATGCAATGAGATGGCTCGACAGCCATATGACACTTACACTCTCTCTTCATGACTTAGCTCTCAATGCCTCAGGCTTCGCGCAGTGAACTATGTCGCTGCACCACTACTGACTGAGATCACTATCAACTCGTTTCACACACTTTGCAAACAACATCGGGGCGTTATCCTGGCACGAGGCCAATCACTTGAATTTTTGGTAGGGGGAATGATGGGCATGGGTGATACGGCAGTATCCACAAAAGCCTCCAAAGAGATCTTTTGATGATTTTCTAAACCGAGATGAGCTATGTAGATCCCGCCGAGCAGCCCCCGACTGCTCGGGAGAGGTTGTCAAAGACTGAAATGTTACAACACCATGATGATGGACGGGAACGAACGGAAGGCGTGGGTGAACTGAAGAATGCTGCGGAGAAACAAGGAAGAACTGCAAAGAGATTGACAAAGCGTCGATCCGTTTACTTCTTCTTGTTGGCAACAGTGCGGCCACGACGACCGGTGGTCTTGGTGTGCTGACCACGGACACGGAGACCGAGGTAGTGGCGGATACCACGGTGGGCCTTGATCTTCTTCAATCGCTCGAGGTCATCACGCAGCTTCGAGTCGATGTTGTTGGAAAGAAGCTGGGAGCTCTTGCCGTCAACAATGTCGCGCTGCCTGTTCAAGAACCAGGTGGGGATCTTGAACTCGGCGGGGTTCTGGAGGATGGTGACGATGCGCTCAAGCTCATCCGAGTTGAGCTCACCAGCACGCTTGCCAAGGTCGATATCGGCCTTCTTGCAAACAATGTTGGCGTATCGGCGACCAACACCCTTGATCTGGGTAAGGGCGTACTGGACCTTGATCTTGCCGTCAACGTTGGTGTTGAGCAGACTGTGAGATGAGCAATGAAAAGATAAAAGCGAATCAGTATGAAGCCAAGAGAGTGGACAGAGTCAAAGACGACGAATTCGCAAGCAGTCTGATGATCAGAGTTGGCGGCATTGTTGGAATGGCAAAGCAGCAGCAGCGTCCGAGGCGTGGTTGTTTGGCTGGAGATGAGTCGGTTGAAATAATTGGTACCTTTCTCCGTGCAAGCGTCACTAATCGTTGACCTCCGGCGACAGTGAGGAACGAAGAACTTTGGTATCGAAATGCAGATAGCATGCAGTCGTTTCATTCATTGCTCCGACGATCCTGACGACGACATCCGAACTCCTCCATCCAATCTTGTGGCACGTTCCTCTGAGTCGTTGTCACTAAGGGAAGGGTGTCATCAAGGCAATGCTGGTTACCAAGTGTTTTCCATGTCATCGGATCATGCTCGCAAGAACCCGACTCCTTTCGCCTGCCTTACGTGCTGCGACAAAGACGTGCTTTAGACGTCGTCCATGACATGCGCCTGCTATCATGTCTGCTTGGCATACATGTCCTGACTCCTACGCGGCAGCCGACTGGATCGAGCTGCGAATCGTCATTGTTCCATATGATGTCGTTGCTGCCAATGTTGACTGGTGCAATGATGCCAATGCTGCGGATGCCGATTGCTGATGCTTGTGCTGCTGCTTGTGCCAGTAGAGAAGCTTGTTGTCTAAAAGTTGCTGCTTGCTTCGTCGGCTGTTTCTGCTGATCATGCAGACTTCTCGAATTCGTCGCTAGTATAATGTGGATTCTCACCGCAAGATGAAGGCGAAGTTCTGCGACGGGTCGGGGGGAACGAGAGACATGTTGGGCGATATGTGATGAAGTCTTGATGGTGACGAGATGCGTGAAGAGAAAGCAGAAGAAGGTAGCGCACTCTAGCCAGCTTCGATGTCCTCGACTGGCTCACTCGATGCGAGGCTCACTCGCCGCTGCCTGTGGCTCTGTGACTGACAGCCACGCCTGGCAGGTTGACTGACTAGCTGGACTTCAATTTCAAAGGCTTCTCGACTCTGCCAACTGCTTGAGACTCCCTCGCTCTGCGCTCTGCAAGCCCTTTTTTGTTTTTGGGATTGACATTCTGCGATGTGCTGCCTGAAATTCGAGACTGCTCAGGCTCAGTAGACTGTCCTCACGTGAAGTCAATCGCTCAAATTGGCGGGTCAAAATTTTGGTTTCAACACGCTGGTTCAATCAAAAGCGTGGGAACTTTTGTTTTTTCAAAGATCGAAGCCGGATCCGATGCAATTTTGTCCAAATTGTGCAGTCTTCTGCTAGTCTAACATCCTTCGGCAAAGTCGATCAACTCAAAGGTGATCACTTGGAGTTTGGATTTGGAATTTGGCGGCACGGGCCGCCTCCACGTCGCGAGCATGGGATTGGCTGAGCTTGCTTGTTTGGCGACTTGGCTGAGTCGCGCGTGCGAAGCTGGATATATTCCAGGTGTCGCCGGCCAATCTCTCCTCCTACTCCTCATCCATCTTCGTAAGTGCCGCCCTGACCCCTACCTTTTTGCACGTCGCATTCGCTTCTCTACGACATCCGTACTGCTCAAGAACAGTGTGGATGTTGTTTGATGCGTTGACGACGATGCACCTTTCTTCGAATACGAGCAAATGCTGACCTGTACCTCTGCTTTGCCTGCTTCTTTCCCGCTCTGGCTTTAAACGCTTCCTCTCGGCTCTCTTCACAATTGCCCTCTTGAACGCCGCGCATCCCACAGTGAGGCAGGCGCTTCATCCAGTGAGGTCTTTACCGAGGAGAAGCTTATTGCTGATTGCAAATTACCTATATTGCACGTCCTTGCTGTCACCATGACAGCCTGGCAATTTTTGGCACCCATTTCTTCTCTTCTTCCGCCATTCCTGGCAAACTTGTCGAACGCTGGCGGCCGATGCTTGAAGCTTCAGGTCGACGCTGCGTTGGACGATGTTGTTTCAGGATGGTCCGGGCGAAGCAGATACCAATCCACTGCGGCTTTGATGCCTTTAGTTTCTGTTCAGCAAATGCAACGTCTCAAAAGCAACCCTCATATGTCGTGTCTGTCAAATCTGAGATCAGTTCCTTGGCCATCCGCTGCGGGTTCGTACAAGGCCAGTATCAAGTTGCTGAATGTCAGATCGATGCAAGACGCCATCTCAAAGCGGCTTCTGTCTGAATGGCTAAGATTTTCTGGGGAACGACCCTTCAAACTCGAACTTTGCCGCTTCTGTCAACAGAATTGCTGAAGAGAGACGCGTCACTCTGTTGCTTGTACAGTCTCTGCCAGCCAAGCAGCTGCACAGACCCGCTTCGAGAGCGCGATGGACGGCAGAGTATATAATCTTGGCGGAGCCTGCATCCTTCGATCTGAACCTCATACTTGTAAGTCTCCTCCGCCCTGCCCCCCAACATGGCCCTGCAAAGAAGATAGTTCCACAGCATGCTCCTCGACGACATCCGCACCACTTCTTACCGCATCAGGGTCGATGGCTCCTCAAAGTCTGGCTTTGCCGCGGTCGAAGATGTCGTGTGTCGTATTGGATATGCTGGTGGTGGCTTCTTCACGCGAAAGCCGTACGCCCCTGCAATGACAGCAACAGATTGCTGACTTTTCTCTCTCCTTTGTATCGCTCTGCACACCCTGCTCACGATCCTTTGACGAAATCGCTACTCCATAGACCTTGGCATTTCCACTCTCGCTCACGCATGAGGGTTGGAGAGAGGGGGTCGGTGGGCTTGCACGGCCACCCGATTTGACCTACCGCCGACGCCCTCCCGCCTTTCTCCTCTGGGGGAAGGCATGCCGGAATATATGGAACTGGAGAGGTCTTCTTCGGGAGGCCTTTCCTCCTCTTTTTTTTTGAAGGCCTGCTTACGTAAGCATGACAATGATTCGAAAGAAAAGAAAAAGGCCAGGGTCTCAGCGGAGAGAAGCCTAAGAAATTGTGGGGAAATTGTAGCTTTTGTGCCTTGAAATGATGATGCCTGCGTTCCGTCCACTCGGCTGCAGGGAACAGATTCTTTGTGTCGATCTTGTGTCATGCTAGAAGGTGGATTCGTTGAACGTCGCCTGCTGAAGCTCCAACGCCCAGCGGCGCCGGTCGATATGTGCGCAATCCGATGACTTCAACCCACCATTCCCCACTATTCTTGCGATTCTTGCCTGCACTGAGCCCGCTACAATGCACTGCAATCCAGCCCTCCACCTCGACCACCGCTCGAGCCCACTCCCCGTTGGCCGCTCGAACATATTGTGTCGTGCGTGCCCAAGTTCCGCTTCGATGCAACCAAATTTGACACGAATGTCTTGCTCGACAACAATACACAATGCGACCAGTATCTCATGTGTCTGTGAAGCTCACGGGTGCAATACATGTCATACATGTCACGCTTGATCCACAGCCTCTTCCTCAAACTTAGTGACCCCCAATCGTTGTGAAAGCTGAAAAAAGTGATGCATTGCAAGCTGCAGTCTGATCCCTACACTGGAACGTGAGCCCTCTACTTCCTCTTCCTAGGCGAGCTACCGTTGGTCCCAACAGTAGCTGCAGCTGTTGCGGCCGAAGACAGAGCCGCCGCAGCTTCGACAGCGGCAGCACCAGCAGCACCAGCAGACTTGGACGTAGCGTCCAGATCCACTCTCCCCCCATTCGCCAGCGACGTCGCCTCGATATCCTTGTCCAGCGCCCACTGTCGGACGGCATTCCACACCTGCGCGCGGCGACGCTTGACAGCAGCCAGTCGCGATCGGACCTCCTCCAAGCGCTCGACATATTCTCGAGAGTCAGCCGCCAGATCGTGGAGGCATTCGAGCGCTGCCAGTACAATCGAGCGTTGCTCTGGAGCCGGCAACAGGGTCGTTTCAATCACAGCTTCGCTGGCGGCTTCTTCGGCCATCCCCGTCTGCGCGCGGGCTGCCTGGGTCGATGGGGAAGGGGGGACAAAGATGGGTTGCCCCATATCGTCCAGGCGGGGGATAGCGAGGCCTTGCTTCGTCACAAAGAGTTTGTCCAGATGCGAGAGCGCAGGGTTGTCAATTGGCGAGCCAAACATGCTGCTGGATGCGACGTCTCCGTTCACATGCCTGGCAGGGGTCTCAGCATCCGATCCATCGATATCCATACCATTGGCCGAGATACCGTTCTGTACTTCCGTAGCCTCGACCCCATCCAACTCGTCACCTTTCGGCTCAGGATCTTCGTTCCAACCCCCGCGTTCCATGGCAGCCCAGCATCGACCCACCGCTCGACCCACGACACCCTCGCTCTCAATGAGGTCGAGTGCGGTCTTTCCGAGAGCCGCAATGTGAGGGTTGCGGAACGTGTGTCGAAGCGTGTGGCTCGTCAGCAACTGCCGAGGCGTAATGGCTGGTTTAAGAAGTGTAGGTGCCAGAGAGGTAGATGTGAGATGTTCTGGACGTTGCAATCTTGATCCACTCGGACCAGCCGATCCGCCGTCGAGTCCAAGCTCTGCATCGATACGCGCTGCCTCGGAAATGTCCGACGGTAAAAGTCGACCGCGCGCGTCTCGTCGGGCATTACTGGGAGCATCGCTCGGAATGAGGCCGTAACGCAGAGCAGGGAACTGTGCCAACATGGCCTTGTCCTCTTCGGGCATCGCCGACAGCAGCGCGCGCACGTTGTCCTTCTGCATCGCCTCGACGCGGTGTCGCACCCGATCGCCGATTTCCTTCTCCATTCGCATCTCGGTCCAACCGCCAAGCTTGCCGCGACGAATCCAGCGAGATCCCTTGTCTCGGGAAAGCTTGTTGCCTCGGTTGCCGTTGCGGTTACCATGGCGTCGCTTGCGCTCTTCTGCGATGCGCATCGCCTCTTCGTCCGAGTCGGAGCTGTCGTACTCTTCCAGCGCATCGTCGGTGCGACCATAGGGGAAAATTCTGGGCAGCGAGGCACGCTCGATCCTGCTTGCAAAGGGACGCTCCGATGGCTCGCCACGGATGCTCGAGTCTGGTACAGGGAAGTCGTCGATGTCAATCATTGTTGTCGAGGGCAGAGCCTCTCGTGGCACCTGCCTCGAGCTCGATGAAGCAAAGCGATCCTCGCCAGAGACAGGCTTCCTTCGGAAACGACGCGACGAGGCAGGAAGATCATCATCGCTACCATCGTCGGTTCGTTTGCGCTTCGAAGCGTGGAAGGAGTCGTCAAAGTAGGATTGCGAGTACGAAGGCGCTGGATGGTATTCTTGAAGGGACAAGGGAAGGGGTGGGTTGAGGTCCTGATCCTCTTCATCCGTAAGCTCAACGCCCAGAGCACCGCCAACTCCGTAGCACGAGTCCGAGTCAGTGTCGGTGTAGTACTGCGGATGGTCATTGCCTGGCAGCGACAACCAAATGAGACGGGCCTCTTCGTTTTCACGAGCAATCATCATCTCGGCGTTGCGTTCTGATTCACGAATGCGTTCACGCTCGCGCTCGCGTTCACGCTCCAGACGCTCGAGCTCGCGTCGGCGATCTTTCTCCCGAGCGCGCTGCTCCCGATCTTGAGATCGCTCGGCTGGATGCGACCGCTCCTTGGTCCTTTCAACACGCCTCTCGTGGAGGGAGCTGGGTGCGGCTGAGCCCCTATTGGAGTTTCTGGAGCGGAGAGGCTCTGCACTGGCTCTCCTTGGCTCGTCCCTCTCGACCGGTGCGCGCTGGTGCGACTCTTCCGACCTTGGCGCTTCCAAACTTGAGACCACATCGGCCGGCGGCGTGGGAGATCGGTGACGAGAGTCGGTAGGCTCTGCTGGCTCCTTGGGCAGCTGCGCTTCCGTGTGGGGTTCGACGGTGCTTGGTTCTTCCTTCTGCATTGTTTCTTCACGACTAGGGCGCGTGGATTTGGCAGGCTCGGATTGAACTGGTTCCGTAGTCTGAGTTGCTTGTGGTGGCGGCTGCTCGTACGATTCTGCTTGGGGTTCGATCTTGACGTGTGGTGGTGATTGAGCGACTTCTTGCGCTGGTTTCGTGATCTCGACGGCATTTTCAACAGCAGACACGGTCGAGGCTTCAACGGGTGCTTCCGGGCCCTCGGAAGGCAGTGCGGGCGTGTGCACGGCATCGTCCACCTGCATCGGCTCTGGCTCTGGCACGGATTCGACAGGTTTGTCGTTCTCGTTAGCGGCAGGCTGCTTAGGACTGGCGACCTTCTCGTCCACGTCCATGTCAACCGGCCCGTTGTTCTCTGATGCTTCGACTGCCGGGTGCTCACCGATAGAGGCAGCTTGCTCGTCTGCTGCCGGTGGTGTTATCGAGCTGACGGGTACTTCGGTCAAAGTCTGCTTGTCCTCCTCCATTCGATCGTCCTTGCTCTCTTCTTGAGGCAAAGAAGCTGCAATGGCGATCTCTTCCGACTTGAGCTCTGCTGTCTCGGGGATTTGAGGAGTGCTTGGCTCCTCAGCTTCTTGCGGCGTGGTTACCTTTTCCGCATCTTCGTGAGACTCGGCGACCGCATCCGTTGTGGTTGGTGGTGCTGCAATTTCAGCGTGTACCTGCTCTGCACTAGCTTCTCTGGCTGCCGTGTCGTTGGAAGTTGCTTCTGTGGCTAACGCTGTTGCAGAATCAGCAGGAGGTTGATCCTGTTCAGCTGCGAGTTGGCCAGGCTCGATGTCTTGTGACGATTGCACGTCTACTTTCGCTGGCTCGGAACCAGGCGCTTCGATCGGGAAGGCTTCCGAACCGTCGGCGTCCTTGAGCTCGCGGTCGAAGGTCTTACGTGATGGTAATTCAGGTGTGGAGGGCTGCTTTGGTGACGGTTGGGAGGGCCGTTCGACATTGGCGGATGTAGACTGCGTGGGTGCAGCTGAAGAGGTCGCAGGTTCAGAAGGGCGACTCTCAGAGATCTCACCTTCCTCCTCATCGAGAATCTCTCCTTCTTCGGCTTCATCGTCAGAGGGCGCTTTTGTGGAAGCAACAATAGGTTTGTCGCCAGCTGCACTTGCCGAGGCGAGATGAGATCCCGCCGCGGGATCAGTGAGGCCTGATTGCGACATGACGTCGAGCGAGCGTACCGAGCTCTAGCGGATGTGCGACGTCTCGACAGCCGATGTTGACCGGATCTGCTGCGGGGCTCCTGACCTGATGTGGGTCGTAGGAGGAGGATCCGGCGTGGAAGCAGACACTGCAGCCGAAATTAGACGGGTCGTGAGAGAAAGCTTGGAAGTGGTTGTGAGAATGAGCAAAGGAAGGGGAAAGGGTATGAAGGACGATGTGGTGAAGTGGATGGGAAGCTGGTAGCCGTAGATCTTGGCTTGAATCGATCTGCGGAATGGATTCGCTCGTGCTTCTCTCGTTGCTCTCTCTCTCTTTTCAGCTTCTCCGCTTTCCAAGTGTTCGGCTGCTCGAGTGCCTGCCAAGCGGAGGTCCCACGCTTTTCCACTCTCGCATCTCTGCACGAGACGCGTAAATCCCGGGACCCGAGTTCCCAAAAAAGACTCAGGCTGACTAAGCAAAATTTCACTTTTTTGGCTCGCCATCTTCCAACTTTCTCGAGTTCCACCGTTTCTCCAAAGCTTTGCATCATAACACAAGCGCTCACAACATCTCACATCGTAACATCATCGGACAGCCATCCACACACATCCACACACACGCGTTACGCAACCAATTCCACGATGGTCGCCGCTCGCCGACAGAAGCAAGCACAAAAGCTGCAAGAGCAGCAAATGTCCAGGGCGCTCGCCGAATCCAAACCAAGCACAAGTCATGTCTCCTTTGACGATGGCGAGGACGACGATGCCGACAATGCTCCACAGACAGCCACTACCTCAAGATCAAATGTGCAGACCTCCAAAGCAGAGTCAGGAGATGAGGACAGCGAAGACGACGATGCTCCCATCGAGGTCGTAAGCAACAAGACCTCCCGCAAGCAGGCTTCACAAGACTCAGCGAAGATCAAGGCACAGGAGAAAGCGTACGTATACGAGGCCGCGACACTGCTTTGCCTGCAATTTGGAAATACTAGAACGGAATACTGAATTCATTTGTTTCGTTTTCCCAACAGTGAGAAAGCAAAGCGCCAAGCTGCTGAAAAGAAGAGGCTCGACAAGCAGAAGGAGAAGGAGGCAGCCAAGGCTGTGCAGACCTCGATTGCAGCTACAGAAGAAGTTGAAGAGCAAGCGACACCATCGGACAGCGACAAGGTTGGCGCAGAAAAGGAAGACGAAGAAGATGATGCAGGTCCATCAAATCGACTGGATCCCTCCCTGTTTGCCGAGGTATTCGCCCAACCCGTAGCAGCGCCAAGATCCATCTTGAAGAGGCGCTCAGCAGAGGAGAGAGCTGACGAGGTTGCAAAGCTGCAGAGAGAAAGAAAGCAGAGGCGCAAGGAACAAAGAGCAGGCGGTGTAGTCAAGGGTCGAGATGGCTTGCCAATGAAGAAGGCGGAAGACGGCACCGTCCTTCGTGCCCTCAACACGTCGAGCAAATCCCACAAGACCAGTTTTGACGATGATGACCAACAGCAACCAAATGAGCCCCTCGACAGCGTGATTCGACCCACACCACTCGATCCATCAGCCTCGTTGCCAAGTGCCAAGGTGAGGGCTTTCAAGAAGCGAACCCTCGTTAAGAAGGGAGCTCCCACAAAGACCGCCCCCGCAAAAGGCCCGGCCAAATCCAAGAAGAGTGAAGACGATCCTCTGGGACTCAACGACCCCGCCTTCATGCCAGGGGGAGAGTTCTATCATCTGCTCAACAAGAGCGACAAACGCGTCAAGGATCCCAAGCAGAGGGACAAGGGCACACCGGCTTCTGCACGACAGGCTTTCCGTGGCGGTGGTGTACGTAAGGATGCCGTCTCTGTACTGCGCGCCCGCAGCCGAGGTGGACCATCGCTGGGATTTGCGCGAAGCCAAGACGATTCCGATGACGGCTACTGATCTCACTGCACACTTCCTACGATACACTTACAGCATCGTTTCACATTTATGTACTTGTACCTTCACCGGCATGGTCGAGAACACGCATTATCCAGCCTCTTGGGGATGATCTGCATTGAAGTGTGCTTGCATCGTGGCTTTCATCGTGCTTCAAAGACGGTCCATATCGGAGGGAATCCCATGTAGGGGCCTTTCTGCAAAACCAACATGGCTTTAGAGTGAAGGATGTAGCCTTTGATGAAGCCCTGATCGATCATGCTTGCGAGTATTGCTTCGACATCCTCAGGCTGCAGTGAAGGGTCTCGCCATGCCATACGCGCGGCCGAAAGAAGCACATCTAATCGTAGTGTCGGAGGAGCCGAAGAGGCTTGCACGGATCCGTAAGACAGCGTCAAGCTATACGCGTCGGTCGAAACCCAAGAAAAGTGTCGATTATGTCAATACGCGATTCGGCTGCATACATCTGGCAGACATGGCACTGAGGTACTCACCATTTTCGCGACAAGTTACGCCAAAGGCTGATCTGCAGCTTCTCTCGCAAGATCAAGTAGAGTCCTCGAACTCTGAACCAGTCCATGTGTCGATCGAGCTCCTCTAGTGCAGCAGCTGCTTGGCCACTCTTGAGGTAGTAGGTGAGCCCTCCATATACGGGTACCAAATTAGCAGCATCGAGAAGGGCAGCATCGGGATATCGGCCCAGGATAAGATACGTTGCGACGAGCGGGATCAGGATTGCCCTCTTGTTTCTCAAATTTTTGAGCGTACAGTTATCGAAGGCCCAACGCAAGTGGGTTGATGCCTACCATTGGTTCAAAAAGCATCAAGCACAGGTGAGTAGAGAGGATCAGATGAAAGCTACACACCACACCTAGCGATATGTCAAGACTCACAGCTCGAATGTTGTGCTGGAACAAGCGTAGGCGTCCGAGGTAGTAGCGATAGGTGACGCGGTCTGCCTTGGAATAGCATTGTTCGCCTGAATCGTCCTGTATATTATTGTTGCGGGCAAAGGTGCGATTGACCTTGAGAGCATTTTCGACACTGCCGAGAACCGTCTCACATAGTCGAGTGTTGTTGAGCTTGAAGTAAGCCTTGAAGCTGAGGTTGGCGAGCATGAGCACGGCAGCACGTTTGGTATCGGATCCTGGAGCCTGCGATCGATCGTTGCCGGCCATTCCGGCTGCTTTAGAGAGTCTGCCAGCTGCATCTGTGGTCTTGCGCTTTTGGACGGCATCGGTACGCTGATCTACAGCCATGGCCAAGGTGACGAGGCTGGAAGCAAAGAAGCGGAGACTAGGGATGAACCATGATGTCTCGGGTAGGGAGAAAAAGGTGGAAGCGCGAGAGTAGACAAGGGCCCATGCATCGTAGGCGCGATCCCAGTCGGTTGGGTATGGTGGTTCAGCAGATGGTGCAGCATATTGTAGTGGAGCATGATCGCGGATATAGCAAAGAAACTCGGCGACCAGCGTCTGGAAGCGGTCCGAGTCGGTGGGAGCGGCCGATATTGGGATCTGGCCAAGTATCCAATCGGAGAGGTCACGGCGCGGCTACAGAGGGCAGAAGAGGAAGATGCATAGCATTGTCAGGGGTTTATGTGGATCATGTGCACGATTGTGTCTTGACCATACATACATTCTTATTCAGATCTGCTTGCAAAGCGGAGAAGGTGGTTGGATCGAGACGAAAGGCGGCTAGGATTGCGCGCGAATCCTGGATATAGTAGGCGCTCTTGATGGAGGCGACATGCTGCTGCAGGGCAGCCATTGCGAATGACTTTACTCTAAGCTGCTCTTTCAAGCACTGCGAGAGGTGAGAGGATGGAATGGTTGATGGATGTGTCGAAGTCTCGTGTGAAGCTACACCGAAGAAGCTGTTGTGCAGGTGGAGGCTTTTGGCTGGCCCAAGCTTCCAAGCTTCTTGAGGACCCTTGTCCCGATTTGGCACAGGGCCGATCTGGAGTGAATTCGGCTCCGTTGACAGAGAACGGACAAGCGCGTTGGAGAGGCAACAGGCAACTTTGTCAGCTCAGGAGAACACCACCAGCAGCGACCTTCTGCAGCAGAGGCCAGCTGTGCAAAAAAAGGAAAAAAAAAAAAAAAAAAGAAAAAAAAGAAAAAGAAAAAGAATTTCGGCACTCAGCTCAGAGTCTCGGGCTCGCGGCTGAGGTCTGTTGACCTGCCTCAGCCTTTTGGGCGAAATGGCTGTTTTGTTTCGGCTGGCAGAAAGGTGCGATCTACTGTAGCTCGCCGCTTTGACAAGGGACCGATTTGGATTTTGAGTCTGACTGAACGAGTAAGCGTCCGGTCAGGCGGCCACATCCACGCTCTCGCCCGTCCGAGCGAGGCCAAGATCGACTCGACAGAGAGGAGGCCCTTGATATCCTCGTGCAAGCTTTGCCATCCTCTGGCTTCTGCTTCTGCTTCTGCTTCTCCTCCTCCTCCTCCTCAACATCGTCTCGGACGACTCTGGCTGCTTCCTCCTGTCTCGTTTCGGTCCACCTCGATCTCTCCGCGACATCTCCGACTCTCATCGACGTGGCAGGACACCCTGTGGTTTCTCGACGTACGAGGCTTCAATCTTGTCTGGGACCTGTATCACCTCAGCTTCTGTCTCCTGCAGTTCGTGCCCGGCATTCTAAACCCAGCAACCTTCTTTTGCAGACCTCTTCTCTTTCGACACTACAGCTGCTCGAAAGTTCGCCTACATCAGATAAACTGGGAAAGCGAGCGTACAGCTCAGCTGCTGCAATCCGAGCGGGAAACACATCGCAGCTCTACAGCCGGACGACCATTTTTGTACTCGACAATACCTGAACGCCTCGTTCGGTATCACGGTACAGTATCAATCAAGGGCTCACAAATCTCGGCTGAATGCCCTTCGTACACTGCCTGGACTATAACCAACATCCCCGCACATGAGCGATCAGAGGTCAGGAGAGGTGGCGGCCGCCAGCCCTCCTCCTGCCGTTGAACCAGCGGCCACCCATACTCAAGACCAGATCAGCTCTGCGAACCACCATGTAGACACTGCTTCGACACAACCGACTCAATCGTCTGCTGCAACAGCACAAGATCATGACGAGGCTTCCACATCCACAATCTCAGCCTCCGTATCAGAGCGCGACGTCGAGGCAATGACCGCCGTACAGGACCGCACCGAGCAACAATCAGATCCTACTGCAGCAGCTCACTCAGGCGCACACGCCTCTGTACCTCAAGTTGCAGGTGCCCCCGTCAAAAAGTTCACCTCGCTCAATGTGAACAAGCGCTTCCTCGAAAAGGCTGGCCCAACCACCACGCCTGTCTCGCCAGCTGCTCTCAAGCTCGGCACTTCCGTCTCACCCAGGCCGTCACATCGTCTTTCCTCGCCCTCAGCCACTTCTCGCTTGACATCCGCAAAGCTTTCTAGCGTCCCCAAACCTCAGCCCGCAGGATGGGCCACTACAAAGCCTGCAACTCCAACCGCGAAAACCACTCCATTGGCCCAACCTTCTCCAGTTGCCGCACCCGCTTCAACCCCTGTCGTTGCCACAGATGCTCCGCCTGCCATCGCCGCCACCTCCGCCACCTCCGCCATTGCCGCCACTTCCGCCGACCCTTTGCCTGCCGAGGCTTCAGCGCCTCTGCCCAAAGCGGTTCACAGCCCCAAGCCAGTCAATTCGCAAGCAACGCAGGTCTCCAATAGCTCAGCAGCGGCGCCGGCTGCTGGCGCTGCGGCCTCCCCACGACTCGTCAGCATGGGTCGAGACTCGCCCAGACCAGGTTCCGCCGGCCTCGAGAGTGGCTCTGGACACGGCCGTGCCAGCCCAGGTCTTCGCATTGCAGCCCTCGGCTCCTCGTTGCGAGCTCCTAGTCCCGCCAACGTCAGCCGCGCTCCATGGGCAGGTGTCAAGTCCAGTCTCTCTCCCGATCCTACTTCCACCACTCGAAACAGCACGCTCTCTGATTTCCCCACGGCCGCTGAAGCCGCTCGAGCCAAGCAGGAGCAGGAGGAGAAGGCTGCAGCTGCTGCTGCCCGAGAGGCCGCCCGACAGCAAGCCGCTCTTCAGGCGCTCGACCGTTTCCGCGGTACTTCTCTCGGCTCAGGAAAGCATTGGGATGAGATGGAGGACGAAGATGGTGGATTCCTCGGCGAAGTCGTCGAATTTGGTGACGGGTCGCAATACAAGATTCCAACCACCAACGACGGAGGACGCGGTGATGGAGACGATGGCCCGCCCGTCTCGAAAGAGGATCGCTTCAAGGATGTCAGCCACGATCGCAGCTGGCCGCAGCGCAACGCAGCGCGACCTCCCACCGCCATGCCCAACGACCGTGCTAGACCACCGCCCGGCCCACCTGCCGCTTGGGGTCCCATGAAAAACCGCGAAATGGCCACCTCGGCTTCAACCGAACCCGTGCAGACACAAGGCCGACCCTCGCGTTCGGAACAGCGAGCCGAAAAGGTCATCATTCCCACTTCCGGTGCTTCCGTCTCGCTCCGTTCGCCTATTGAGAGTAGGGATCCTTCCGGATACTCTTATGGCCGAGAACGCAGATCCGGACCAGGTCCCACGTCATACGGTGGTCGACAGGACCAAGTCGGAGCTCCGCCTGCCGCTCAAGCCGCTTCTGCACAAGCTGTGAGGGCTTGGGGCCCTCTTGCACAGCGACAAGCTTCCCTCAACCCGGGAGCTGCACCACCAGCAACTGCTCCAGCCAAGTCAGCCCCCTCTGCAGAGTTAGCCGCCCCGCCCACCTCATCAACAGCTGCTCCCTCCGCTCCAGAGCCTACCCGCCCTGTTGCCACGGTACCTTCCGTACAATCGCAGCAGCAGCAACAGTACGAACAGCAGCGTGCTCCGCAGCCACTGCGGGACAAAGCGCCGGTGTCAGCGAGAGAGCCTCCGACCTTGGCCGCTGGCCCTCCCAACACCAACGGTCGCCCTCTTCCGCCTCACCTCCTTGTCGCCGGCTCTGCCGATGGTCGCCCGTCTGCGCAGAGCAACCGGCCACTGCCACCACACCTTGCCCAAAATCTTCGTCCCGCTGTACCTGCCCAGTCATCAGAGACTGTTGGGCGCAAAACTTCGCATGCGTTCGAAGAGGCGCGACGACCAAGGGCACCGTCGGCACCTATCGCGGTCGCACCGCCAGCAGCAGCGAGCCGCAATCCTTTGAACAACGAACAAGCCGGCTCGCAGCCGCAGTCGCAGTCGCAGCATGCCCCACAAGCGACGTACGCACGCCAGGAGGCATCCGCGCGAGCGCCGTGGGGTCCAAAGGCTATGGCACACACCAGAGCTCCGACCTCCGCCGATGCCTCTGCACTTCAAAGCTCACTTCCACCTGCGCCAGCATCGAGTCAGCCGTCTTCATCCGGGAAAGAGGAGGATGTTCATGCTTCCATCGAGCGTGCTCGCAAGCGACGCGAGGAAGAAGAGAGGCAGCGATTGGCTGAGAAGGAGCGTGCACGACAAAAGGCACTCGCGATCGAAGAGAGAATCAGAGCAGCCCAGCAGCAGAAAGAAGCTGAAGCGCAAAAGGCGGCTCAGAGGCAAGCTGCTGAGGAAGCAAAGGCTGCCGCTACTGTCGCCGCTGCTACAGTTCAAGAGGTTCCTTCCACCAGAAAGCCTGGGCCTGCAGACAGCGCTGCATCGTGGAGAACTGCACGCCCTCAGGGTGCCGCAACAGACAGCCGAGCTGTGGGAACACGCCAACAACAGGTTCCGGCCATTTCGATGGATGTTGCTCCTACGGCCAATTCGGCTCCTGCAGAGCAGTCTCGCAATGGCAGGTTCATGCCCTCCCAGCGTGAATCTCGCACCGATGACGAGCGCCTTCCGTTGCGACGAGAACAGCGAGAGCAGAGGTCGACCCAGCCCAGGGACGAGACAAGGCAGCGAAGCGCAAATGCTCAAGACGCAGCTTCTCGACTTCGTCTGCCTCATGTCGAAGGCGCAGCGCGCACAGAAGAGGTTACATCGAAGGCGGACGCCGTTGAAGCTCCCAAGACCATCTTGACCAGGCCCGTCAAATCGCCTCCTTCGCAGCCTCCGACCGAAATCCGCATTCGTGGAACAGCTCCGACGCAAGCCGTGGAATCCAGGCCACACAAAAATGCATCGCTTGCGGCCGACCGTGCCGCCGCCAAGGCTGCCACCAGCCCTAGACCAAGGGAAGCAGCTACCCAAGAGCCCTCTCGCTCGGCGGCCCTCCAAATTCAGCAGGCTGCGGTCCCAGTGCCGACTCCTGCTCCAGTGAGGTTGTACCCCATCGTAGCGAAGGAGGCTGTCGAGACGAGGCAAGAGGCTGCACACGATGCGCCGCCTGCATGGAATCGCTTTGTCGTCCACATCAAAACATCTCGCCCGCGGCCGAGGCTCAACCGTTACCAGCAGAAGCAGCTGTTCGCCAGGATCGCCGCTATGAAAGCGCCTGTACGTCCCGTCTATCCCCTCACATGGGACCCTCCAATCCCTTATCTTCCAATCAAGACGCTCTCTCGAGACGACCAGCTCTTCCCCAAGCGCTTCCACCGCGGTACTGTGATCACGCCAGTCAAGCTCCCGTCGCGCGTGCTTCCGCGTGGGCTTCCTTCCATTGTGCCGCACATCATGTCGCAAGGCGCAGGTGCCAGGAAGCAGGCTCGATTCGATCTCACCCCTCAATGGCAGGAAAGCCAAAGAGTTGTTGGGCTCGGCAATGGGGCTTCGACCGACGCGCAGGCCCCGAGCTTGTCTCCAGGTGCTCAGATCCAAGTACGCCTGCCCGGTCACCATGCGACACTGGTTCAGCCTCACGCCGATGCTATGCAGGCTACGGCATCCTCAGCGCATCGCAGGGCTCATCAGGTCGACCCGACCGCGGACGCCATCATTGGAGAAGTGCTCTCGTCTGGCGCCTCCCAGTCCACATTTGACGATCGCAGTAGGGCCTTCCACGCAGGAGCCGCACCTGGCTCTCTTGGCCCTCTCGACTACCCACAGAACGGGTACTCTACAGATGCTTTCGGCTCGCACAACCCCGCAGGTGGCTTCCGATCCAAGGGACACCGTGGCTCGAATGCTGCTGTTGCGTTCTACGACGACCGCCAAGTCAGCACGCCTTCTCCAGTGTCCTTCATGGTCAACAGCGAGATCAAGGCCGAAGCAGGCGGAGCCCGCGGCAGTCTTTCGCCTTTCGCCATTCCTGGGTCTACTAGGGCGTCTCAAGCTCAGACCCCCGCCAGTGGAGGGTCGATGCTGCCTTCGCCTAGCCTATCGACGCAAGGAACCTGGGGCCAGAGCTCGCTCACCTTCCCTGTACTCGAGACTCGCTCGTCGAATCTGGCCGACCGTGACCACATCAAGAGTGTCTGGTCGCTCACCACCAACTCGCACTCTGGCGAGATGCAGAATTCACTCAAGGACATTGGTGACGACTTTTTGCCTTCGACCATGCCGATGAGCGTGCACGACTTCCGCGCAGACGAATCGCACTTGGGTGGAGCGCAGGAGGAAGGCGACAGGTGGGCTTCTTCCACTTTCAACCGATTCCAGCAGTACGGTCGCGCTCAACAGATGCACGACATGAACTCGAACTCACGCGATCTGTCTCCGGTGAACAATCGCTCCAACGGGTTTGATCCCACTTCGCGCAGTCCTTCCTTGGGAATGGATGCTTCCGCAGCTGCGGCCGCAGCACGCGCTCGCGAGTCGCAACAGGCTTCGAGCGCCTACTCGTCTCTCAATGGCGGCGCATATGCTCACCACCAGTCATCCTCCTACTCACCGCGAGAGCGACAGCAAGATGGAGGTAGCGGTCTGAGCCAAGCCGCCTTTGGTGCTTACGGCGGCTACACCAGCGGTGCATCTAACAACGTGTCGAGCATGACGACGGATGCACTTTACGGTATGTCCAACTACGGCGGAGGATCCATGACGCCAAATCGCCAGTCTTATGGACAGTACGGCTCGCACGCTTCGGCAGCAGCTCGTTCCGCACCCGGATCGCCGTACAGCGGCATGAGCCGACACACGAGCAATCTGACGAGCAGTGGTGTTTCCGGCTATTCGCTCTTTCCCACCAGCGGCAGTGGTGCCTCTGGTACGAGGAGCTCGCAGGCCAGCAATGGGATGGAGGGACTCGGCGTTCTCGATGATGCCTCCTTCGGCACTGGCAGAAACCAGTTCTACGGCGCAAGAGGCTACCAGCAGCAACAGTACTCGGGTCAGCAATCTGGCTCTGGCAAGTGGCCCTCATCCTCGACGACCGCATCAGCATCTAACAGCAGCAACAGTCCGAGCGTCAATGTAGCCTCTAGTGTCCTACGACCGGCAGCTAGCGTGTTTAACCCATCCAAGTATTCCGCCAGTCAGCAGCAGTCGCGTGGATCGCAACATTCACAGACGCAGTCAGCTAGACTCGGCCAGCACAGCTCGCCTCAGCATCATCACCATCACGGCGGTCACCACCAGCATCAGCACCAGCAGCAGACGGCAACCGAATACTCGCTCGATCAATCATCGAGCAGCAACGGACCGATTGATCGGGAAGCTGGTCAGTACAATAACAACTCTGCTTCTGCCTCTGCCACCACCGCCGGCGGTGCTGGGGGTTATGGTTCGGGAGGATATTCTGGTTTCTCATCTGGCGCTGGACTGTGGTAGTTTGTTCTAGCTTTTGAAGGTTGCTAGTCAAAACGGGAAGAAGTCGGTCAACGTCGAAGGTTTGATGATGTAAAAGTTGATGCTTTGTGCGTTTTTCTTGTGGAAGGACCATGATTTTTTTTGTTTCCCCCTTTTGTGTGTGTGTGTGTGCTGGGAGATGAGTAGGAAACGTGTGTCTGACGATGTTTTGGGGTTTGGATTGGTGGCTTGAATAGCATGTTGTTAATTCACCTCAGTATCAGTTGGACGATTTCTAAGCTTCAGTTCTTCTTTTGTTGCCTGCCCTGCACTTTTACAAACGTTCACGGTGTGATCAGAAGCTTCTACCCCGATCTATCCTTCGCCTTGTAATCTGACGATTCGTCTTCAGATGCGAGTGGTAGACATCGGACAACTCTCGTCCAGATCAAGGTAGAAGCTTTGAATCATTCCGTACACAATTGCAACACGCGGGAAAGGAATGTTGTTCTGGTTTAAACGGCTACAAGAAGCGCCTGCATTCAAAGAAAAAAAGTAGATACTGGTATAAGACGTTCGTTGTAGTAACGCTGTCAAAAGGGAGTCGTCAAATCGTGAAAAAAGCTATACACATGAAGCATCAAGTGGAGAAGGAATCATGACAAAAAGCAGTCCTCTATGTCACAACAACTACAGGAAGAACAAGAAAAAGGCTTGTCTTCAACGACGAGGAGAGTGCTCTCCCGAACTGCCTTCCGAAGTAGGGGTGGCAGTAGCGTCTTCGGTAGCAAGGTTTGTGTTGTCGCCGTTGCGCTTGCCCTCGTGGCTGAGGTTCTTTTCGAGATCGTTGGAGTGGTCGCCAACAATGTCGACGTCGTCGCTGATGAGATTTCCCTGCTTGTCGTATCGGCGGGGCGTTGTCTTTTCCTTTCGGACGACATCGTAAGGGTTGATCTTGCTCGAGTGGGCAAAGATGGCCGACATCTCTTCGAGCGATCGTCCAGCAGTCTCGGGGAAAATGAAGAACGTCACCACGAGAATGACGAAATTCAGCACTGCGAAAACGACGTAAGTCTGGTAGCCTATATTGTAAAACATAATTGGGGTCACCATGACGACCATAAAGTTGAAGAGCCAGTTGGCCGAAGTCGAGATACCGTTGGCCTGGGCTCGGATGGCGAGAGGAGTGATCTCGGCAGGGTACAGCCAAGTCATGCCGAGCCAACCCCAGGCGAAACTGGTGTTGAAGAGGAAGTAGAAGACGACCGAGACGATGGGAGGGGCAGTGCTGGAGTTCTTGATGGAAGGAACATCCATGATGGCAAGGACAATCATGCAGATACACTGACCGGCGGCACCACCAAGCATGAGAGGTCGACGACCCATCTTCTCAATGAAGAAGACGGCGGCCCAGGATGCGATGAAATATTCGGTACCGTTGGCAGCGGCGAGGATACGCGAGTTGAGGTCCGAGAAGCCGAGGTTCTCCTGGAGAGTCTTTCCGATGTAGTAGGTGATGAGGTTGATACCCGAGATCTGCTGGAACATCTGCGAGATGAAGCCGAGGACAGTACGGTGGAAGTTGCGCTCGGGACCGTTGGTGAAGAGGTCAGAGATCTTGGTGGTCTTGGCGGCAACGAGCGAGGCCGAGATCTCGCGAAGCTTCTTGCCGACCAGAGGGTCATCGGCGGGGACATTGTCGAGAGCGGCAATGACCTTTCGGGCGTCGTCCTCGCGACCCTTGAGCATGAGCCAACGAGGAGACTCGGGAAGGTAGATGGTGACGAAAGTGGGCAAGATGAGGATCATCTGGAGAGCAATGGGCAATCGCCAAGCAGCCGAGCTGGGGTCCAAAAAGAAGCAACCAAAGTCGATCCAGTAAGCCATGGCGATACCACCGGTAATCATGGCACCTTCGACCATGATGAGCATACCTCGCTTATGAGGTGGCGAGCATTCACTCTGCCAGACGGGGATGGTGGCAGTGTGCATACCGTTTCCAATGCCGAGGATGACACGGAAGACAAAGAGCTGAGCCAAACTGTAGGAAGCAGTGCAGCCAATTGTGCCGATAGCCATGATGATGGAACCGATCCAGATGTTGGCCCTGCGACCGAGCAAGTTACCGAGGTAAAGCATGGAAATGGCGCCGGCGAAGCATCCGAGCTCGTATACACCGGTGACAAGACCTTGCAAGACGGCAGCATTGGAAGTAGGATCTTGACCAGTGGTGTCGATAGTGGGGAATTGCGAGTTCCACGAAGGGAGCGTGTAGAGCGAGCCCAGCACGCCTTGATCGTAACCGAACAAAAGGAAACCAGCGGAGGCGGCAAAGCCGATAGCCCAGTTGAGCTTGATACCACGGAGACCGATAAAGGTAGGAACCATATCGGTCTCGGGCCTACCTTCCTTCAAGCCCATCAAACCCATGATTGCGACGAATCTGAGAGAGAAAAGGCGGAGAGGTGGTGGTGAGAAAGGAGAAGAGTAAAGAAGGGAAGAGAGAGACCTTGAAGAGGGGGCGAGTAGAGGGAGCGCCGTTAGTTGATCGAGGGTCGCGTGGATATGAAAGTGGGAGGTTGCAAAGGTGCGTGGGAAGGGCAAGGTCAAGGCCTTTATAAGGATTCAATCACATTTGAGCTTGAACGGACAAAGCCGAGGTCGAGTGAGGAGGAAAACAGGGGGGTCGCAACGATGAGGCGACTGCAGCGTGGGGTGGGACAGACAGGCACAATGAGAGAGGGTGAACCCAGGGGCCTCTGGAGGGCGTGAGTAACTAGAGTCAGGGTGCGCGCTTGTGTTGAGATGAAGTGCAGACGGTGAAATCAAGGTCAAGGCTCAAAAGAGTGGTGACGATGCAGAGACACAAGAGCAAGACTGAACGGTGTCGAACGATGCTGCGCCTGAGCTGTAAGGAAACTTTAGCCGAAGGTGAGCTGGAGAGCAAGAGAGTGGGAATGACCATCAACACACCGGCAAGAGCGGAGTCGCGACGCCAGAGAAACCGGTCTCCCTCTCTGTGCTCATCACGCCAAGAAGCCTACCCACGCACACACTCTTTCCATCTGACTTTGAAACGCTAAGCGCCAGGCAGATGTTGATGAACAGCATGTTCAGTACTGAAACACAGAGGAACAGTCTGAGCGGGGGTGTAAAGGTGTCGACAGGCAGAAATCGACGGATGACGGCAATGTCGAGTGGGGCACAAGACCGGTGGACTTGAAGTGCGGAGGTGCAAATTTGCGTCGATCTGTGACGGCTGTTGAGCAGGTGTGTTGTGGTTTAGAGCTCTGTCTAAGTGGGGGGGTTTGAATGTTTTGATTGGCAAACGCTTAGGAGGAGCAAAGAGGGCGGGGTTGAGCCTCTGTTCCGACGCCGCACTTTGCGTCCAAACTGGATGCGGTAACCCATCATGTCGGTGACCAAACGGCTGCAGTGATTCGACGCCCGATCAATCCGCCTTTTCCTCCTTTTGCAAAGAATGTCTTCTTTTTTTCCCCGTTTGCACTTGGCTTTCTGCAATGGCACACGAGGGTGTGAGCTGTGAGCTAGCTACCTTTACCCCCAAGGTTCCTGACGCCTCACGCGTGTGCATTTGACGCCCCCAGCCGATCCACGCTAAGCACAGCTGTGGCATGCACACTAGCTCAGCCTCAGGTGAGAGGAGCAACACCACCTCTTCTCATTTCACAAAGGCGTACTGTATGCAAAAATCATTTTAAGAATAAAATTTTTAATTTAATGAGAGGGTGTGTTCGCTGCTGCGGAGATTGAAATCGGAGACTTTGAAAGGTGAAATGACATCGTTTCGTTCGACGACTCTCTGGTTCTTCTCCTATCCTCCGCACTTTTCTACTCCGCTATCCGCGAAGGAAAGGGAGAAAAAAAAAATCCAAAAAATCCAAAAAAGAAAGGAAAAGGAAAAAGAATTCCTGCGATCGGTTCGTACGCTTGCCTCCTTCGTTATTGCAAAAGCCGCATCTTGACTTGCTCCTCTTTGCTGCTGTGCGTCGTCAGGGTACATCATTACGTTTCACACATGTCTTTGCCTTTCTTTCTAGTTTTGAGCAACAGCGGAGCCAGGTTGCGATGACAAAGGCTTCCCCACCAACCCCTTATGTGCCACGCTCTCCTTTTTGCACCCTTGGGACTAGGAACGCTCCAAGTCGTGTCCAACACGATCGACTCGCTTACCCTTCTTTTTGATTCTGCACTAGCCAAATCCACGCACGCTACAGTAGTGTGGAAGCAATCTTGACCAGAGTCGCTCGACCTCATCGACATCGCTCTGCCAGATCACGCGGCAAGCTCGAATAGGCAATGACCATCCACCCATTCGAGGCATCGTGCTAGACCCTGAGCTTAAAATTCCACTCCCCAATCTTGCCCCATTTTGTTGCTATGACAACCGACTTTTCTAGGTTTGCAAATGCGGGGATGCTCCACAACTTGAACTCTTCTGTCTGTACTGTACTTCTGAGAAATGCTGACCGTAAGATCGAGAGTCTGTGAATTCGCCGTTCGGCGAGATTCCGGAGAACAGAAAGAACAATGCGTTGTCCGGCCGACCGGCTGTGATCGTCTCACCTGGGCCGAGAGAGAGTAAGAAGAGTGCGGGGAAGCATCTTTTTGCATTGCGCGCATCCCTCCCTGCCTTTCTTTTCTTTTCTTTCTTTCTCTCTCAGTGAGACCTCTTTCCCACCCTTCTCGACTCGCCTTTTCAGCTCGGGTAATGCCATGCTCCCCCCTGGCGAGGTGTTGACTGCATACGAGTCTCAGAAAAAAACATCAAGCAGTACAGCACACTCAATGTTTCGCGGTCTCATTCTGATCTATAAGAGCTGTCAGGCACAATGTGGCTCTCATCTGCTCAAAGGCACGGCATAATTCCAGTAAGACTGATGGAGAGCCTGTGCAGTGTGCGGTGGGATCAGTTCCTAGCTCGGATTGGCTCCGCAATCTGCCCTCCAGCAGCCAAAAATGCTGCGCGTCGTCCATCGCTGCTCTGGCTCGCTAACCGTTGCCGAGGAAAGTGGTGGGTAGCACCCCAATTTTCTCCGCCCTTGCACCATTGGACGAGAGCAAAGCTGATGGATGCAGTTTGCTCCTTCGCATTTTTGCTATGCTCGACAATCGGAATGAATTCGGCGCGCCCGACCCACGATTCTGTCAATCCTCATTCGCAGCATTAGACACCGAGGTTGTAATGTAGAAGATGTTGCACTCTGCTGCACTTTGCTGCAGTCATACCATGCAACCCCACGCTCCTGCATGCTTTGCCAACCCCTAACCCCTGCCCCTCGGATGCCCCACAGCCTCCGTCTTTTCTTCCTTCGACACAGCTTCGGCGACTAAATCAACCAAGGTACGGCGACTTGTTGAAATATCCAATTCCACGCCTTGTTTCCTCCTGTCGATGGCAAAAACAATGGTAGTAGAGTGGCAGACCCTGTGTAGAATAGTCTATCGTACCGCCCAAGCAATGGTCTCGGAAACGGCATCGGAACCAACCCCTTCAACAGCGACTCAAAATCATCTTGTCCTTCATTTTCACTCTCCGACCGCACTCGCTTGAGCAATAGAGCGTCACCATCCATCCAAGCATGAGCCTTGAAGTTCAGAATCGGTCCCATCTCTCTTCTTCTTTTGGCTCGTTTTGCATCATGTTCCGTCGGGTTTCGAGCATCTCAATCGGGATCCAAGGCATATCGTTGCGGATTGATTTTTTTTTCCACCAATCAGGCAATTTCCAATTCAACGACCAAACCCGCGTCGACCGATCGAACGACGTCATGTTGCAGTTTCTGCCAAGCCTTCGCATCCCGTATCCTTCCTTTTGCCCACATGCTTGCCGCTGGCGGCCGTCACAAAAAAAGGGGGCGGCAACGACGGGTGGGTGACAGACCGGGCGGTTGTCTGATAGGGCCGCACCTCGGGCGGGCTACGGTGGGGAACGGGATTCCAAAGCTGTGGCTGGCTGCGGCAGTCTCGGCGTAAAAATTGACCGCTCTGCCAAGCCTCCAAAAATTTTGACGCTGTGACATGGTTTTGGGTTTGTTCATGTGGTGTGGGTATCGCGGTGATTGCAGATGGCTGTGCTGGTCATTCGGGTGCTTGCGAGGCTCTCACAAACAGAGAGGTGGGCTTACAATGAGGTATTTGCGTTTCGAGTTGGGCGCTTCAAAGCGATACAAACGTCGGGCTTTTGTCCCGATCCAAATCTATCGGGAATCACTCTCACTCAATGCCCAGCAGGTTGCTGCTCAACTTTGCTTTTGTCCAGTTACTAGAGGTACAGATCCTCATAACTCATACGATGGCAGAAAGACATCGTCAGTAGAGACGCCTGAACAGATAAGAGCAGAGGATGAGAAAGATTCACAAAGAAAAAAAAAGAGAACGACAAAAGCACATCTAGAACCCACGTCTTGAAAAGTGCAGTTCTTGACAGAAAAAGTCTTGAACAGCATCAACATATAACCAACCTCAATGAAGCTAGTATGGTGCGACGTTTGGCTGGCTCCTATGTCCACCAGTGTCTATTTGGCCTCTTGTAGTGATTCTCCAGCAAGTTCTGCATGTCGTTCTGCCTCTGCTTGCCTAGCGTGACACTGGCATCACTTGTATCCAACGACGTGAGGACCGTCTCAATGCTCGGCTTACCTTTTTCCGCCTGAGTCGGCTTGCCATCGAACCGTTCCTGCATCCATCTGATTGCCAAGGGGCAGCCCGTAAAGCACAGCACCACGTGACCTGACATGGTGTCCTTCGTATAATCTATGCAAGCGCCCATCGAGCTCCACGCGACTACCAGGTCGTCTGTTGTCTTGTATGGCACCACTTCGTCGTGGAGCGACTGGTAGATCTGGCACGCTACCGTGGGGTAGTGCTCCTCGGTGCCCATTCTGTTGTCTGCCATAATCGAAGCGGGGAGTGTCTCCTGTAAAAGGTCAGGCGTGTCGAAGTAGGTTCCGAGCACATCCTTATACATGCAGCTAGCCATTATGGTACCAAATCCTTTGTTGAGTGCCATTTTCAGCGCTGATTTACCCGTTTTGTTCGCATGCTGGTCCAGCCATTCTTGCAGATCCGGATAGGCGTTGGCCAAACCTTGCATAACTCCAACCAGTAGCCCCGCTGCAAGACCTTTATTCACCCACTCCCCGCACGCCTTGAGATCGCTCGGCAACCCACCCATACTCGCCCCCACCAGATACCGCGACAACTCTGCCGCATACGAAGGCTGCAACTGTGCAGCCCATCCTACGGCCAGTGCACCCCCTGAGTAGCCCCACATTGCGATTTTGACCGCAAACTCCCCATCCTGACTCTTTGCTACACCCATCAGATCGAAGCTCAACGCTGCCCGGATCGAGTCCAAAAAAGCATACCCGGACTGATATCCAGCACCAAAAGCGCACGTCTCGCCCTCATAGTCAGGGATGACAACAATCCAGCCCCTATCCAAACATGGTGCGATGAAGATTTGCTCCGAAGCTGCTCCCAGAGTGTAATCGTTTCCTGCGCGAAGAGCATAGCTGGTGCGGAAATTTGTACCGGCAGAATCGCACTTGGAGCCATAGATCAGGATTCGGTGCTTGCCGTCCAAGTCGGGTGCCGCGGTGGAAGGACGGAGGATGGTAAGAACAGTGATCTGAGGGGTCATGCCATCTTGAGCTTTTGTCTTGTAGGCAACCTGCCAAGCTTGTAAAGGCGGATCGTCGAAGCCAGGGAAATAGACTACTTCGACTGGACGGGAACGGAGGATGGCTCCGTTGGCCAAGTGGGAAAAGTTGGTGGGTCGGTCAGAGTAGAAGGGGTCTTTTGAGGGGGTGGGGACTGTTGCTTTTTTGGGAAAGAGGCTGCAAGTAGACAAGAGTGATGACGAAGAGAAGTGAGTGGGTGTTTGCTGCCAACAGACGAAGTGGTGTATATGGAGGTTTTGTTGTCACTTACCCTTTGAACCCTGCACAGCAGCCTTGAACGTCGTTCGTCTGATTCACAGATGCCGGCTTGTGTGCTGTCTTGCCCATCGTGTGGAACTTTATCTTTGGTGGCGAGCACGAAGTAAGACCGAAAGGTTGAGCGCCAACTGCCAAGACCATGTGTATGGTGTGCAATCAGAGAGGGAAGGGTGATGATGCTGAACACAAGCAAATGTCTTCGTGATATATCCTTGGAAGAAAGCGGCTCCTCTGGCGGAACTATCACGTCCAATCGCTGCGCCGGCGGCATCGCAAGGACCTCCCAGCACCATCTCATAGAAGGCTTGAACAATATGTGAACGGGAACCCAGCTCCGGCAGGGCAACACTCCCACCAACAATCTCGGCCCTGAATCTTTTTGCAACACTTTCTCTCACGGTCGATAACAACCAGGGTCCCCCACACGGCCGAAGCTCGCAGGGCTGGATCGGGACAGAGTGGTACACAAATCCAGTTCGCCCACCATGAATCAGGGGCTGTCAAAGGCTAAGTTAACTTGGCTCTTTTTTTTTTTTTTTTAGTGTGTCTCGTGTATGCACGCTGTCGATCATGAACCGAGCATTTTGTGCCACCCATGTCCAAAAGTGCCGGCCTCGAAAAATAGGTGCTCAAACAAGAGCCTCTCGCGAGCACTGAGCGCTCCGTGTGGTTCTATGTCAGCTACAGCACATCTGGCCATGTCGTCTTGCCGAACGGTGCGTACGTATGTGTCTACGAACAGAAAGTGGCAGGTATGTTCAAGGTGTCAATCCCTGCTGTCAATGCCGAAATTGGACCCTGAATCGCCTGCCCAAAGGAGGAAAACTGCTATGCTCCGACGAGTTAATCTATCTTCTAGCTTTATCTCTCGCGATTGGTACTTGCGCCATCCCTCGGCGTTCGTGGCCAAAGCTCAGCGAAGCTAGTTTCGATCCGATCGAGAGGCAAAGCCTGCTATGTGATACCTTATCATGGCCCAAGCCTAGACGATTTTGATGTCACTGGTTTGGCGCTGCTGCCGAAAGCCTTTTTGGAGGAGCCGCCTAAGAGACATCACCATTTTCCGCTTATGTGTTACACCCCCAATGTGAAACATTTCTGCTTGAAAAATAGAGACGCGAACACTCGCACGGCAAAAAAAGCAGCCCCCACTCGATTTCGAGTTGGATCCGGTTCGCGCATCCTGAGAGCTGCAGCGTGACGACCTTCGATGGCCTAAGCACTGAAGCAGGCCCAATCACTTGCCAAAAAAATCGTGTCTCCATGTGCTGTGACGCTGTTTGGCTGAGATTTTATCGATCGGCTTTCTTGCGCTTGGCCAACACAACTCCCACGCAACCGATCTGAACTCTGTGATGGGGATCTTCCCAAAACCCTGCTTCGCTTCACAACGAACTTCCTTCTGCTCCTTTACATACCACTAAACCTCTCTCTCAACCCCTTGACACCCCGTATACTTTTGGTAAAAATGGCTTTCTACGTTGTTGGTGACGTTATCGAGTGTAAGTCACATCTTCGATGATCAAACGAGGTTTTGGGATGATTGCTGACTTGCTTTGACTATTTCTATTGCGGGCAATACGCAGACCGACCCTTCGGCGGCGACGTCAAGTCCGGCAAGATCGAGAAGATCGACGTCAAGACCGGCGGCCACGTAAGTAAATCCTTACCGAACCCCCTTCTCTTTCACCACCTTTTGCAGGGTCGGGCCGAGAAGGGGAAGTACGTCGAAAAGGTTTTGATTCACTGACATGATATCACGTATCTTGCTTTGACGCTCAACAGGTTGACATCAAGTACCACGTCAACGGCGAGGAGATCATCTCGACCCAGATCATCGGCAAGAAGGCATAAACCTGTCCTCTTTCTCAGCTCCAATCTTGTCATCCCCAAACTTGGCCTCTTTTAATACATGCTGTTCTAGCGAAACACAACTCAGCGATTGCGCCTGTTTCCCGTGTCGAATTCGCATGCGATGGGGCAAAATTCAAAAGAGATCGCACGCATTCGCGCATTCCGCAAAGAACTTGTGTGAGCAAAGCACTGACATTGCACACCGGATACAGAAAACGACGGCTCAAGAAGGCAGCAGTCATGGCGCAGAACCACCCGCAGTCGATTCGCTCGCCTGCTCCACAACCCCTTCTTTAGAAGACTTGGTTCGACCAGACATGCGACCCTGAACATAGTCCTGACCCACAACGCTCAGCGCGTTCGAGAGCACGTCGACCAACGACTCTTCGACCCACTGGTTGTCTTCGAACGGGACATCCACTGTTTCGATGCAAAGCAGATTGAGTCAGTTGAATAGCATGGAGAAAGTGAGGTGAGGTGTCAGCAACCGCTTCTTGCGAGAGATTTTTGGAGGGTTGAAAGGAGAGTGGTGTAGACTTACGCCAAGAAGTGGGCACGGCCTGAGAAACAGTCTTGTGAGAAAGTCCGTGCTGGGGATCCCTGAGCAAGACAAGGAAGAAGAGGTTCTTGTTCGACTCTCCTCCCTCCGCTGATCCCTCGTCGCCTGGCAGATGGGCGAGACACGCCTGGATACGAACAAACACAGGGCAGGTAGTGATCGGCAGCGCCGCAGCATCCGCCGACCTCTGCGGAGGCGCAGCAACTTCATGCTGCTTGATGCACTCGTCCAGATTAACCCTGGCCAGCCTGAAAGCTGCTTGGAAACCTTCGACCGCATTGAGGTCGCGCTCTTGTTCGGCCGTGCCGTCGGTCTTGGGCTTAGATGCTGGCGTCTCGATCTGTGCCTTGTTGACAACGAGCTGCTGCTCGGTGCCGGAAGAATCAACCTGCTCCATCACTTTCGCAAGGACTTGGTAGGTGACGTCCGAGATACCGTCGTAGCCAATCATGTCGTGGGAGAGGGTCACTTGGATGATCTCGTGCGCGGCGATGGGTGGAGCTACGGCGTTGACAATGTCTGTCCAGCCGCGCTTGCCGACCTTTGTCACCTCCTCTCCTGCACGTACGAGAGACCAGTTACGATCACGATAGAGGTTGTTGGTTAGCTACACTGAAATGTCAGACCTGCCACATCGAGGTGTAGGTGATACTTACCCCATTTTTCAAGCCCAGCCTCCTTGACAAAGCCACGAACACCTTTGGCCAAGTGCCAACCTTTGCTACCAAGTTCGCGGGCCTGTTCGGCCTGCGTCGGTGCCCTCTTCTCAAACTCCTGTCGTGCTTGGTCTGCGAGCTTGGTCGCTTGGGAGAAGAGGGAGCTGCCCCAACCTGCCCAACCTGCCGCGCTCGAATTTGAAGCGGGCAGATTCGTCTCTTGTGCTGCTGCTTTCTCCGAGACAGGTGCAGCGGGTGCTTCAGGAGCGGCAGAAGAAGAGTCGGTCTCGGTCTTTGTGACGGCCGCCGTTACCGCTGCAGACGGCGTTGCAGATGCAAGGTCATCCTTCTTTCGCAGCGAGGCCCTACTACTCGAAGCAGCCCGACTCTGTACTAGGCTATCCAGGTCATCGAGCAGACTCTGCGCATCTTCGGGTGCCTTCTTGGATCCAGCTGCGGACGATGTGTCTGTAGAGGCGGTAGCGGTGGAGGCGGATGACTTGTCGGCGGACTTGCGAGGAGGCTTGCTAGGCGGCTGCTCGGTGCCAAGATTGTCGAGGTCTGCGAGAAGATCGTCGACGTCTTTTCTGTTGCTTCTTTTGCTCATTGTGAGTGACGATGCGTATCAGTAAGGGTGAAGGGGAACAGAAGAAGGCAAGGATTGCCCAAATTGAGAGTAGTTGAAGCGCCACGCGACTGAAAAGTGTGAATTCACCAAAAAGTTATTGATCCGTGCTGCGTGCTGCGTGCTGCGTGCTGCGTGAGGAGGACCCTGAAACAGCCTCATGCGGGGGCGCTTCTCCACACATACTTCCGTACCAGGATGGCACCCACACCCAAACATCCTCCTTCAGCTCCTCACTTCTCCTACACTGTCCACCACCATCTCTAATAACTCACAAGGAGAGCACGCATCTCAAGATGCCAGCCACAACCGCCTCCTCCTCGTCCCAACCTCCACCAGCGACCAGCACAGACGCCAAAGCGACAGTCACCGCTCGCTTCCGACTAGCTCTCCTCTGGATCCTCTTCTCGGCAGCCAACTACGGCTACGGCATCTCGGAGCTCAACGCTCTCCAGCCCATCTTGACCTGTCGTTCACGCCACCCTACCATCCATACTCTCCTCTCACCGCTCTCAACCGGCTGCATCCCATTGTCAGAGAGCCAGTTCGGCCTCGTCACATCCCTCTTCACCCTCGGCGGCTTAGTATCGTCATTTCTCATCTCTCCCATCTCCAAATCGTTCGGTTGGGGGCGTAGGACGTGCATCACCTGGTCCGCCATCGCTGGAATCGCAGGCAGCTGCATTCTCGGCCTCTCGTCCAGCTTGACAGGGCTCGGAACGGGACGGTTCATTCAAGGCATAGGTTCAGGCATTGGAGTGGTGATCGTACCCATCTTTATCAACGAGATCTCCCCCATCGCTCTTAAAGGGTCCATTGGAGTGCTGAATCAATTTTCAATCGTGATGGGGATCTTCATCGCCCAAGCAATCGGGGCGAGCTGGTTGGGTAGCGACGGCGCCTATTGGAGGGTTGTACCGTTGACGTCTGGCCTTGTGTCGGTGTTGCAGCTTTTGGGCAGCTATAGTGTCGGGCTGGAGTCGCCAGGCTGGCTTGAGGGAGAAGGCAAAGGGGTGTCAGCAGGAGGACTGGCTGCAAATGATGCTGCAGATGAAGCTAGAGCTCTGTTGTGGTCCCCCAAGGTGCTGCAGAGCTGGAAGGAGAGCCGAGGCAGGTCAAACGGTAGGAGGGCTGATGAGGAGCGGCAGGGTTTGCTTTCCGGAGAAGGAGATGCTAATGGCGAGGTGGCTGGTAATGATGGTGTCAATGAACGCAATCAAGTAGGCCTCGCAGGCTTGTTCTCAGACCCAGAGGTCCGACCAGGCACCATACTCGTCATCCTTACCCAACTCGGACAGCAGCTGAGCGGCATCGTGAGTAGCCAACCCTCCCCCTTATTTCCTTTCGCACCTCCACTAACCTCTAACCATCGCATCTCCATCTTTATCACCACAGAACGCAGTCCTATACTACAGCGTCGGAATCCTAGGCCCGATCCTGCCCACATTAGCCGGATCCATAGGCATCCTCATCACCGTCATCAACATCCTCATGACGTTTCCACCCATCTACCTCATCGACGAGCATCGCATCGGGCGCAAGAAACTCATGGTGGGCTCTGCGATCGTCATGACTTTTGCCTCTGCTCTGCTGGGTGCTGGTATCGTTTGGGGATATAAAACCCTCAGTGCCGTATGCATGATTCTCATGGTCGCAGGGTTCAGCTTCGGATTGGGTCCAATTCCCTTTGTGATCTTGCCCGAATTGGTGCCTTCTAGAGTAAGTACGCCTCGCCCTTCACGAATCGCTTGGGGTAGACAGTCTGCTAACAAAAATCAAGTTCTTCCCCCCACACGTAGGCAGTATCCACAGCAACTTCTCTAGGCCTAACCCTCAACTGGACAGCAAACTTTCTCGTCGGATCAGCATTCCTCCCCATCAAAAATTACCTCGCCAACTTTGACACCAACCACACTGGAGGCGCCGTATTCTGGATCTTCTCAATCACCAACCTTCTCACTGCCCTCGTTGTCGCCAAAATGTACCGCTACAACCCCGAGTAGATCTAGCCTATCGTACCCGCAACGTCATGCCAAGATGTCGAAAAAAAAAATTGTGGTAGATTTCTAGCACGATGCAGTTACTTCATGTTGTCCGAGCGGATTGGCTTTCAGCTTATGCAAAGTAATCAGATCGTCCAAGTGTGAAATCGTTCACCTCGGGAAGAAGGTCACCAAACTTGTGCTGGTCTTCGGACCAGGTATCTTGATGAGTGCGTTTGAAGTCTGCGGCGCATTTGCGAACGGTCGTCGAGATGGGCACTGGATCATCGGTGTGTTGTGCCACAGTTTCAACGATCAGACTTGGCATCCAGTCCGGTACCTCGTAAGGGAACGCTGCCAGGAGTGCAGAGGCGCCAAGGATACCAGAGTGAAGCTTAAGCAGTTGCTGGTCGTACTCTGCCTCTCCGCGGCGAGGTACCATGGTGGTAGATACCGTCTTGGTGAACCGGTTCTTGAGCGTCTTGATCAAACGGCGTTGAGAGCAGCGAACGATACCCGAAAGTGTTGTGGCTGCCATCTCGCGCACTTCGAGATGTTTGTCGCTAAGCAGCTCGAGGAGAAGCTCGACGATCGAATTGATCAGCTTCTCGTCGAGGTAAAACAGATTCTGGAAGTAGATCACCTGCAATACGGGCAGCGAGTCCAGTCGAGCTCTCCAAGAGTCGACCGACGATCGCGTCACGTGAAGCAAGGTATCGATCAACCTGCCTGCGTACTCCGACGTGAACGGGTAGGTTGAGATCTTGGTCAAAACGGCACGTGCAAGCGCCGACAACTCTTTGTTGTCGTGCAACTCAAGCATGGCAAAGATGTCGGGGATGTACTTGATCACTTCGCCTGCAAGCGCACTGTTTCGATGGTCGCCCATGGTAGTCGAGATCCAGAGCAGAGCCGTCATAGCGGCACGGTCGTACTGCGAAGTGCCTTCCGCAGTAGGCTTCCTCTCCGTGCGCCACTCTGCCAGCTGCTTGGAGAGCACCTCCAAACGACCGCTGTACAGCTCAGGCCTAGACAGCAACGATCCCTGCCCAGTGCTACATGCGTTCAACATCAACTCGACGCTGCCAAACGAAGGGTTGACCTGCAACAATTCCAGATCCGCCAGACCCTCGCTGATGACACTCCTAACCTCTTGGAAGTGATTGTCAAAGTTCTCCGAGTAGATGCGAATGAACTCGTCAGCTCCAAAGGGAGCAAATTGAAGGTTCATCGAGATCATGGCTCCTCGCAGCAAGTTCTGCGCCTTGGCTTGCTCCCATGGACTGGCGGTGTTGTTGTCCTTGCCAATGTTGTCACGTGCGGCCTGCACAATGTAGTTGACGAGAGGAAGCGCACGACGAGGATCACGAGCCTGCAGCATGTACTCGATGCACGACTGCCATGCTGGCTGGCTATCGGGAGTGCAACCTTCAAAGATCTTGGGCAGAAGACTCTCTAGCCAAACCCAGAGCGTCGCTTGATCCTTCATGTTCCAATGCTTTGAGCCACGGTAGATACCGCAGACGAGCTCCGATGCAGCTCGGTGACGATGGCGATCTTTTTCAGCGATGAACTGCTCTGTCGTCGTCTTGATGTAGGGCAGCAGTTCGACGCCAAAGATCTGGAAGATAGACTTGAGCAGGGTAACCGAGTCGCTTCCAGGATAGTCTCGATCCTTCTCCTGGGACAGGTGACGACAGAACGACTGCCACCACGACTCTTGCGTGATCATGGCGCGCACCGCTTCGATGGCAGGTTTGGATGCAGGCTCCCAGTTGAACACGACACCATCGGCAGGAGGTGGGTCGTAAAAGTCTTCTTCTTCGCCCCACACCAACCAGCCTTGCGAGGGCTTGTCTCGCAGCTTGCTCTTTGGAGTCAACGGCTCGGCAAAAGACCCAATGTACTGCTGCGTCCATTCGCTCGAGACAGGAGTCGGCAGCTTCTCCGAGTGCTTGAGCGGATTCTTGGTCTGCCCAAGCAACAGATCCTTGTCCGTCGGCGCGAGCGTGCGCAGCTTGACATAGTAGAGGATCTTGGTGATGGCAGCCTGGGCGCAGTGCCGCATCTTGGGATTCTCCGAAATCATCTGCTCGGCGAGATACGTCGCCGATTTGTCACCGAGCGGCCTGTCCTTCCGGATGAGCGCCCTCAACAGTCGAGCCGCAAAGATAGAGAAAGCCCAGTGCGTCGTCTCTCGCTGAGCAAACTCCAACGTCTTGCCAGTCAGCTCTTCATGCAGACGGTCCACCCGCTCCAGACGGAGGCGCCTCTTGGCAGCGACAGCCTCGATGAGCTTGGCGTCCGCGGTCTGCAGATCCGAAGGAAGCGCCCTCTCCAAGATGTCTGCTGCCTCGTTGAGCGCAGCCGAGTCCACCTTGTCTGTCAGAGTAGAAGGCTCTGCAAAGCGAATGATAAAGTCGTTGATGATGCCACGTACGAGCTTTTGGATCGACGGCTTGGAATGATGTTGAGCATCTAGAAGGCTCATGATGTACTCGGCGCTGAAGCGAGCATCCGTAATGCAGAGGTACGAGGCGCCTTTGCTGCCGAGCACGTACAACGCTCCCTTCATCTTGTCATCTGGCACCCCAGGCTGAATGGCTGCAATCAGCTTGGGCAAGCACAAGATCCATGTGCCGTCGTAGACGCCACCAATCGTGTCGAGCGTGTTCTGCGCCGTCTGTCGAATGCCGACGTAGTTGGACATGCACAACTCGAGGATCTGCAGAATCAGCTTGTCCACCAGAGGGGTTCGCTTCCGGTGGAAACTGTTGAGCCTGGCTCGGCTGGTGTTGTAGAAGGCTGCACGACGGATGTAGAGCACGCGGGGGAAGGCCTTCTGCTTGGCGTAAAGCTTGGCAATGTTGCGGAAGAAGCTGAGAGAACGCATGTGGGCCTTGTAGTCCTCGCCGTTATAGCTGTAGCAGGTCAGATACGAGCGGATAGATCGGATGAGCATCTTGACGCAGTCGATCTGGTCCTCTGCGCCTGAATCCTGTGTGCTCTGAGCAGCGAGATGCAGGACCTGCCCACATCTCAGCTTGAATGCTGCGACCTTTTGGTAGCGAGCATCGTCGCGGTCTGTCAAGCAGAAATGTGATCGGAAGCGTGGAGGGATGTCGACGAACTCGGGCACCTCGTCGCCTAGATCCATCGCTGGCTCTCCTCCACCAACCTCATCCTCCTCGATGAGGCTTGGCATGCCAATCAAACCCATCCTGACCACCATCAAATAGCGGCAGAAGTCGTTCGACCAAGCCTTGTCCCTCGTGAGACCCTCAGCTTGAAGTGCCTCAACCTTGTCCAACGATGGGACTACAACCTTGTCGAGAAGTTCGAGCGCCATACTGATCTCTGCCTCGTTGGGGGTGTGCCAGTTGATCTTGATGCTCTTCTCCTCGTACATCTTGCCCCAGAAGAGATGGGATCGTTTGGCGAACCCTTCGCTCTCCCAAGTCTCCTGATTGACGAAACGTTGCTCTCTGGGATAGAGGGATGTGAGCGACGAGATGACTCTCTGCACGAGCTTTGCACCGAACGAGTAGCCTCTCTCGCTTTTGCATTTCTCGGTGATGAGTTGCAGAACCGAGATCAAGTCGTCTTTGTAGTGCAGCAGATGCTCGCTAGGTCCATTCAGCGCACCCGTCAGCACGCTGAGGTTCCAGTGCAGCGTCGCATCGCTTGGCGCCGGCAGACTGGTGCTGGTGGTCCGTGTGGAGCTCGCCCCGTTTGCGATTTCGGCCCGAATGTTGGCGATGCACTGAGGCACCAACCTCTTGAGCACCATCTTGCTGTCCGCACGAGCGAAGCAACCGACCAGCGAGCCAATGACGCGCACCGAAGTGGCTGAGACCGTGGTAGCGCAGTAGTCTGCGATCTTGTCGAATGACTTTTGCAGCAGATACGGGCTCATTGCTCGGCAGACGCCATCGGAGGCAGCCATGATCATATTGATGACTTGCTCCTCGGATTTGCCGCCCGTTCGGCCACCCTTGCCCTCCTCTGGCAGTGTCTCGAACAGCGACAGGACACGCTGGAAGAAGGCCGAGATCCATGCGTCGAAATCCGCGGTGCTGATTCGCAGCTGGTAGTCTTCTTGCTCTGGAGATGCTGGAATGGCTTCCTCATCCATGGCATCCGAAGCCTCGGAGGCGTCGACTTTCAGCGTAGGCTGCTCGGGAAGGGCTTCGAACGGCTCTTCGTCGTCAGCATAAGCCTCGGGTCTGGTGAGGTCGTCGATGCGGATAGAGAGTGTCGACAGGAGCACAAACATGCAGGTGCTCATCGTCTTCATGGGATCGTTGAGGTCAATGCCGGGAATGCAGAGCTGCAGCAGCGGCACCAGATGCTTTCCACCAGCTCGGTAGAGTTGACGAGAAGTGAAGACCGGCGAAAGCGTCGAGAGCGCTGTGATGACGGCATTGGTACGGTGCGTGGTCTCAAGCGCCTCGAGCGAGTTGAAGGCTCGATCAAGGACGGCCGGGAAGACCATCTCGGGGGCCAAGATAGCCATTCTCTTCAAACTAGCTTGCGAGGCAGCGATGGTGAGTGGGTCCTTAGAAAACATCGACAGCAGGCAGACCGTGCGGAGGATGGAGACGATCTCGGTCTTCATCTCATCCGTCAAGCGGTACTGCTGCGGCGTCTTGCACTGTGGACGCTCCTCTTCCTTGGCACGCTTGAGGAACTCGAACATGATTTGCTGTACCAGGTTGGATAGCGAAATCTGCCACATGCCCCAGTTTGAAGGGTGGAAGTAGCTCTCCGTGGCCTGTACGAACTTGGCAAGGTGGTCGAGCGCCTTGGATCCTGCAGGATAGGTTGTCAAGGGCTTGCTGGTGCCTTGCAGTCTTGGCGAAGAGCCATCTGTGGGCGTGGAAACGTACGAAGCCGATGCTGCCTCGTTGGCACTCGGCCCATCCTTGGAGATGGAGTAAGCCATGATGACTGCAAACGAGCGTAGGCGGTCTGTGGGCTTCTTCATCTTGAGCGTGGCGCCTGACGCTGCAGCGTCTGGACCGCTTCGGACGCTGGCAGACTGAGCCATGAGTGCGGCATTGGCAGCCTTGGTTGAGCCGACCGGAAGACCAGCCGACTTGAGACACTTTGTCATGATGAGCGAGTACTGCTGTTCGGTAAAGATACCGATGTCGCTGAAGAGTCCGACCGTTCCTGATGGGCTTGCGGTTCCTGACGTCGACGTCGAATCCATGTTCTCTGGTTTCTGCGATGCTTCGCCCTCGTCCATTTGTTCGTCGACTCCAGATCCTGGGACAACATCGGCTTCGGTGGTCTGCGCGTCGGGCCGACTTGTCGCCTCGGCCAGTGATCCAGCCTTTCGAGCCGACGAAGCCGAGCTGATGGATGGGTCTGTGACATGCATCTCTGCGAGGCGGGCGAGCAAATCGAGCATCTGGTCGTCGAAAAGCGACGAGTTGAAGCTCTCCCACAATCGGAACATGGTCGGAAGCCATCTTTGTGGATGACTGATGGGCAAAAAGTGCACGAGGAAAGCCTGGGTTGCAATGACAGAGTTGAGGTTGGATCCGTCCATCTTTGGCAGGAAAGTTCGCAGCATGTCGTCTGCCTCGCTGGCGGGGAAGAAGCGTTGCGCTGTCTCGGCGAGGTCAAGGAGGACGTCGGCGATGTTGGTGAGACCGGTTCTACGGCGCTTGGGGAAGAGCTCCTTTTCGAGAATGTTGTAGAGCGGCCTCCATGGCAGAACGAGGTCCTTGATGTCGCACTTTTTCTTGTTCTCGATGAGCGTCATGCACATGTTGGCTGCGAGCTCGATACATCGGGTGTTGAGGCCAGGTAGCACAGCAAGCTCGTAGTACAGTCGAGCTAGCCTCGCCCTTGTTTTGCGTAGAATAGGATACTTGAGCGACAAGAGACATTGAAGCCTGTGGTTCCACTGAATCAGACCAATGTCGTAGTCCTTGGTGCGCACGCAGTCGACCAAGCGTCGGATGATGTGGTCGAGACGGGCATCAAACTCTTCGAGCGATTCGCATTCGTATGGTAAGCTCTGCGGATAATCGAGCTGGAGATGTCGATTCTCGCCCTTGGGCTTCTTTGCGGGATGTGGGCTGCGATCTGAGCTACCCCCATCGAGGTTCAGGATGGGCATTTCCTCATCTTCATCGTCGTCGATGTCGACGGCGGGCTCCATGGGGCTATCGATCTCGAGAACATCATCATCGTCCATTGTTTCTGGAGTTCAGCAGGCTCTGTGCAGCTTGAGCGAGGCAGAATACCGATTGGCAGAGGTCTGAAGGCGAGCAGACTTGTGGGTGACCCGATCACAAGAAAAGGGATGGTGACAGCGATGATACAATTGTTGTTGCGCTGATGGGTTGTGGAAGTCACTAATGAGCTCGTAGGGAGAGCCTTGGCTGTTCAGAGAATGATGTGATGATGCTGGTGTCAAGGTCTCGGTGCGGTGCGGTGCGGTGCGGTGGGGACCTTGAGGCTATAAGGGGAATGGGTTGTGGAAGAAGGGGTACGAGGATGTAAAGTGTCACTTTTGATGCTTAACTTACGCGTCGCTGCGCCTTCCTCCACAAGATTCCGAGGCCGCGCAAGGCAAAAAAAAGCTCAGTTAAACGTCGAGCGAGCAAAGCAACGGTAACTAACCGAAAAAATAGAGAAAAAGAGCCGCGTGGTAAGTGGTCGTCATCAGACGATCAGATCTCAGCTCGATACTCAACGCTGCGACAACAGCTCGTCGCTTTCGCGTCGAATCTCTATTTGAGGCAACGCGAGGCCTCTATTCGAAGCAGCTGCCTTCTCACCAACTTCGCGAATGCGCTCGAGAATCTGAAGTTCGCCAATGTAAGGGGGTGGTGAGTCGATGCGGATACTGCATTGCAAAGGGACACACGCCGAACAAGCGAGCTCTGAATCTCAAGACAATCCACAAGCTGTCCGTCACACGAAAAAAGGACAAGGAGGAAGCGTTGCACCGGATGCGAAAGAAATGTAAAACTGTACAAAAAGTAGGGCCGTATCATATGTACTGCAGTCGAGACGTTGACGTAGAGGCGATGGTCCGGAAGAGAGGCGTTTCTCTTTTAGCAGCATCCGTTCTTTTTGGTCTGTCCGCCATCGTCGGCGCTGGGCTGCACCGTGATGGTCTCTCCGCCCGAGGGCTTGATGACATCGTCGGACGACTGCAATGCCTTGTTGGATACGATGCGGTAGATCTCTGTTTGTAGCGGAACAGACGATAGTCGTTGTCAATGAATGGCATGTTACAAAGAAGAGAGATTTGTGGTCAGCTTGGTGCGTGGCTTCAATGTGTTTGGCAAAGTATTGTTGCTGCACTTACCTGTAAGGATGTTCTGGAATGCCTGCTCTACGTTGGAAGCGTCAAGGGCCGAGGTCTCGATGAAGGAGAGGTTGTTCTCGGCTGTATTTGCGGAAGATTGAGTCGAAACAGAAAGAGAAGAGAAACAGAATGTCAGAAACTGTAGCTGTTCAAACAAGCTGTGGTGTGAGACTTCAAACCGCGCGATTCCGGCAGGGCGAATCGCACAGGAGCGCCAAGGAATCTGATCGACCACAATGCAAGCTTGCGCCGGCCATATTGTGTCAATAGCTGAACATGGGCAGCTACGCTTGTTCGTTTGGATATGCATCAAAGTGCTGAAACCTCGCGGTGCAGCAGACTTACCAGCAAAAGCTTTCGCCTCGTCTGTGGGGACAGCTCGGAGGTGTCGCAAATCGCTCTTGTTTCCGACGAGCATGATGACAATGTTGCTGTCGGCGTGGTCGCGAAGTTCCTTGAGCCACCTGGATACGTTGACGTATGTGGGGTGCTTGGCAATGTCGTAGACGAGCAGTGCACCGACGGCGCCACGGTAGTATGCGGATGTGATGGCACGGTATCGCTCCTGTCCTGCGGTATCCCAGATCTGCGCCTTGACTGTCTTTCCGTCGACGGAAATGCTTCGAGTAGCGAACTCGACGCCGATGGTCGACTTGGACTCGAGGCTGAACTCGTTACGGGTGAAACGCGAGAGAAGGTTGGATTTACCGGTGCCAGAGTCACCGATCAACACCACCTTGAAAAGGTAATCGTAGTTGGATTCCGCAGCCATTATGCCTGTGTGTGTGTGTGTGTGTGTGTGTGTGTGTGTCTGTGGTGTGGATGTGGTGTGTTTTGTCGAGTAGCTATACGTGGGGTGTGCAAAGCAACAAAGGGATCGATTGCTCGTTGAATGATTCTGCGCAAAAGTTGATGTGTTGGCAGATAAATGTGTTCGAGCCGTTCGTGCAGTAGGAGGTAGTCGATGTTGGTGGTAAGTAGTAGATAGGAAGCGTCGAGTTGCTGTTGTCGATCGAGGTGAAGGAATGAAGTGGAAGGAGAAGTCGAGATGAAAGGGCTAAGAGTCGAAGTGTCTGTCTGTGACTTTGCAGCTCCTCAAATTGGCGTTGATAGCGCACGACAAAGCGTGTCTGTGTGTGTCTGAGCTGCAGCGCTCTCTGCCCCGCGCAACTTTGACAACTGCAACACCTTGAGATGAGCCAGCGAGCAAAAGGCCAAAGAAGCCAGCCAGCCACGCGCACACTTGGCACTCTGACACTCTGACGCTTAACAACCGCCACTCTCTTGAGTTCCAAAGCCTTGAGAGCCTTTCAGAGCTTCAACTCACGCGCGTCCACCGCCAGCAATTCATTTCAAATTTGGCTTCACTGGTTTCAACGTTTGTAAGCGAGCCAGACTCACCAAAAAATACAGATTTGGACAAGCGCTTTCAGGAAAAAATACTGTGTATATATATCGTTGTGCCGATCTAGAAGCCCGATCTGACAACTGCTCGAATTCATCAATCAGCTCACACAAGCATCAATCGTGTAAGAGCGAACAATAGATGAGATTGCTATGCTGAAAGGAGAGACAAAAGCCTATAAGCATGGAACAAAAAGTACCACAGAGAGACGTCAGCAAGAGGAACGCAAGACAAGGTGGTTGGATGATTCCATCTCGCACAAGGCCAGACGCCAACGACTTTGAACGACGACAGCTCAGTGATGCATGTTTGGCTGTATGCTATAGTCACTCTTCAATATAGTTGCAGTCTGGGGCGACACTGGTTGCTCATCATCGCTGTCGTCGTTCTCCTCCGTGGCTTGCCAGGTACTTGATGGGGTGTGAAGAGGAAACAAGACTTACCTGATGACTCCGAGCCACCTCTACCGCTTTCGCAGCGAGGTGGCAGACACGACAAGGAAGAGGATGGTCAAGAAAGAGATGGGGACGAAACAACTTACCTGGCAGAACCGACCAAAAACCGGCCTGCAAATACAAATCGAATCTTGATGACAAGGGTATGTCGGTCGAGAACGCTGCCGACTTGCAAACGACCCAATCCACCTCCGCAATGGCCTAGATCCTGGGACGATGTGCGTCGGGATTCTCACGAAGAGACTCACCATCGCCATCCTCGGGCCATCGCGTAGACATCGCAAGCGAATGCGGTGAATCAGGCCTTGCCGGTCTCAGCAGAAGCAACGACCCATCACATCTGCCACGAGGAGCAGACACGATGGAAGGGAAGGCTATCTTTGAGCCAACTCCTTCTGTTACTCTTGAAGACGGGAACGCGAACTTGGCACGGAGAAAAAGTCCAAGCTCGAACTTTTGTGTCTGTTTTTGGCGATGCGTTGGAGAGTAGCAGTACATGTCGTCAGCATTCTGTTGTGGCTTGCAATCTGATATCATCGTATCGCAAATGTAGCAACATTGACGGTATTGGAGCTTGTGGGTACGTACCTTCTTGGATTTTTGTTCGAAGAGAAGAAGAAAGGAGAGGCTCGCACTCGACAAGCTTTTCTAGTCTTCCTGTTTGCACAGCTTCTCTTTCCGCAGGCAAGACCCGAAAAATTGCAACAGAAAAAAAAAAAAAAAAAAAAAAAAAAAAAAAAAAAAAAAAAAAAAAAAAAAAAAAGAAGAAGAGAAAAAGAGAAAAATCGGCTAAAGCCTCTTGTCCCTTGGCATCACGTGCAAAGTGTCAGACCGTCGCTTCCAGACAAGTGGAAATTGACACGCGTCCGCTGTGTTCTTCCACAAGTTGGACCCTGAAACAGCCGCACGTCCCACCTCTTGTTCAGGCACAGCTTGTGATTACGAGAAAGGGTGCTCTACCACCTTCATCCTGTGGCATCCAGTCAATCTTAGCTTGGTTCTGCTGACTGTTCAGTAATTTAGTCACCACGTTGCCCAGCAATGGCCAGCTATCCAACTTCGCCGGCGCCTTCACCAGGCTCGCCAGCCTATCGCAAGGGTGTCGCCTTCGGTCAGCCAGGATGGCGCGCCTCTCGCGCCTCTCGAGGTCGTGCAAGCATAGTAGACTCTCCACTGCAGAGAAGTGGCGCTTATGGATCTGCTTCCCCATCAATTCGAGGCGGTACGCCGACGTCCATGCCCGGATCTCCTCTTGTGCGCACCGCACCTCGTCTCGGCAGTCACGACGCTTACGCTTCAAGCTCTTCTAGCCTAACACCTCAGCAGCCTACGAATGACAAACTCGGACAAGTCAACAGCTTTGCTCCAGGCGACGAAGCTCCAACACCGCTCGCTCCGGTACACACGACTCGGAAGCGCTTCGTCCGGAAGCGACCCTTGCTCGAGCGCATCCAGCAATGGCCGGTCGATATCTACTATCGCCTCACATCATCGGTGCTCGACATCGAGGACCAGCTCTTTGCAGATCAAGCCGGCAATGTTCTCGGTGTCGTCCTCCATGCCCTGTCCTTGCTCGCGCTTCTCCTCTCTCCAGAATCGAGCTTGGGAGCATGGTTCATGAACAAGCCGGCCTACCGAAGAGCCCAGAACCCTGCCATCGCCTACGAGTACCTCGTCAGCCATACGGGCGACGAGTATGCCATGGCAGATGCCCTCAAACGACATTCTCGCAAGAGCGCCGTCTATCAGGCTTCCGATCGCTTCTTCCGATTCGCATCTGTCGCCATCTTCCTCGCCATCTTCATCACGAGCTGCGCCAACGCCTGGATCTTCTTCACCAAACGTCGAGCGTACAAATTCTACGCCCAGTCCAAGCCCTACGAACCAACAAGCTCCAGTGTGCATTCGAAACACGGCATCCGTCAGCTGCTGATGTGGGATCCAAGCCCATATACAGCCAACCTCTTCGCTACATTCTCTCCTGCACATGCAGTCATCTATCCTGCAGCAGCGTTGATACACATGGGTGCGTTCTCCTGGTTCGTCTTCATCTTCTTGCTCGTGGCAGTGTCGGCGCCAGTGCACCTCATCCTGCATCAGTATCAGCAACTGATCAAGGATAAGGGCGTCGTCCAAGCTGCCGTCCTCACCGAGTACAACGAGAAGTACGTCTACCCTCGAGCGACACCTGTCGTTCGCGATCAGACGACGCAGACTGAATACTGAAACCCACATCGCCAATCATACTGCATCTTCGCGTGACAGTCCCTCCTGTGTCGTTTATCACACATCATATCTTTCACATATCAATCAGGTTCTTTCGCATTGATTTTTGTTTGTTCCTACATCCGAGCCAGGCTCTCTTTTCTTTTCGTTTCTGATTTTGGTTTGGTGGCGTTCATCTTCATGTGTATGGACCATTTTATTTGATCACTTCAATTCGGACTGAGGCGCTGCTTGATGGGGGCCGACTCGTTCGTCAGTCAGTCGTTGGAATTGGGCATCACGCCTACCCTCTGAAGGAGCGAGCTTCTGGCCGTACTCGTGGACGAAGGTAGAGACGGGGCGATATCCTGATCGTGACGAAAGCTATTCACCCAGAAATCACAGTCGACGTCAAAGGTCAGCGAGGAACTCGCAGTCCGATTCTGCCGTCTGACTATCCCAACTTACCAGCATCGCTTGGCGTAGGGACAATATCCATACCTGCAAAGCAGAAGCAAATCAACAAAGAGGATCGAAGCTGACGTATCAGTATCGTGGACGCAAATATCGAAGAGAGGTGGCATCGCCCAGGAGATTTAAACACTCACTGTGCGAACGACCTGCAAGGCTTTGTCTTCCAACGAGGATCGCGGAAAATGGAACGCAGCTCATGATGTCCATGAGCAAATTGGCATCGACTGACGTAGCAACACACATAGCGAGCGAGGGTCAGCTGCTGACACATGGAGATGTGATTTGACAAGGGCTGAGGCTTACCTTCCGTACTCGCAGGACCCCTTTTCCTCCCAGTTGCGACACAGTTCGGTCTTGTACAGCTCCATCTTGCGATTCTTAGGCGAAGGGCCGTCGAAGGATCCCATGGCATGCCAGTCATTCGAATGATTTGCATCGGTCTGAACAAGGAGGAGGCCGACAGGGATGAAATTTGACATCGACTTACCGTACTGCAAGCCTCGTTGACTGTGCAACTGACTAACAAGCATGGAAGCTTGAGAAGAGGCAGCCAGAAGCTTTGGAGAGGCCGCAGTATCCACTTTATCGGGGCACAGCTCGGATCTAATTGGATTCTGGGACGTCTGTTGCTGACCCTGGCTGGAAGTGGACTCGTTGCGCTCGCGAGTGTTGTAAAAGCCGAGCTGTTGCATGTGCAGGGTATCGATTGCAGTCAAGCCTGCCCGTTGGTGAATTGGGCTGAACGAGGCTTGTCTGCCATAGCTCGATGGACCAGAGGAGTCGGTATCAGAGCCATAGGCACTATCGGATGAGGGGCTTGCTCTAATGTCAGCGCCAATGTCAGGGTGGAAAGGGGAAGGCAGGTTCCGAGCGTCGACCTGCCAGTTAGTGCGGAAAGCCCACTCACTGGGACCCTCTTGTGCAGTGTGGCCTTGAGCAGACACAGCCAGACTGGCCGGACGCGGAATGTTGAGATTGGGACAAGACTGGTAGCTGACCGCGGATTTGGGCGAGGAAGAGAGCGCAGCGCCGCTGCTTAAGCAGGGCTGCTGCTGCTGTCGCTCCTGCCCATTGTCACTGAGGCTGACGGGGGTCAAGGCCGGTGTGCGGTATCCCAGCTGCTTGCGAGCATCATCGCCGTTCGAGCTGTTGAGATTGAGGCGACCGAGCAGTTCGAGCTCGTCGTCGACCCATGTATCGAGACATCGAGCGTCGCGACGTGCGTCCGCTTTCCAGATCTGACTGATCTCTGGGTTCTTCAGGGGAGGAGGAAGAGCAGGGCTCACGTGCGTCCTTTGAGAAGTCACAACATGGTGAGGCTTGGGCAGAGGGTAGGCAATATTGGACAGAAAACGGGCAGGGTCGAAAGCGGCGCTGGGGCCAGTATCCATGGCAGATCTTAAAGTCAGGCGGAGTATCAAGCAGGTTGGACTAGGGAGGATTGCTGATATGTGGAGTGGTTTGGCGGTCAAGAGTGGTGGTTGGAAGCTCAGCGTCTGAATGAATACCTAGAAACGGTAGTGCAGTGAAAAGTTGAGGTCAGTACTGTTGCGGAAGGCGTTGAAAGCCATGTGCGGGAACGATGGTCGGAAAGCCTCCAGACTCACAATAGGAGTGCGGGATGAATAATGATAGGTTCCTGTCAAAGCTTGCGGGGTTGTTGTTGAGCTGGAGAGGAGCGGGGAACTACATGAAAGCTTGGTTGTTTGTCCGGATTGACACGAGTAGTAGAAGGAGGGAGGAGGGGAGTGGTTTGTGGCCTCTACCTTTATAGAGGCTGATCAGAGGTGCTAGGGTGTGGGATTTCGGCCCTTCCGTTGTTTTTGATGATGGGGTGATTGTAGAAGTGACGCTTTGTCGTTGTCCATCTCTTCCACCTTGCTCCTCTGACCGCCGGCTCAGCAACTCAGCAAATGGCCAATGCGTCCCATCTGGTTGCGCAACGGAAGTGCCGCAACTGAGCTGCAACCCTAACCTTATCCTACAGTCGGTAGCAAGAGAGGCTCAAAGACTATAGCGGCCGCCTCCGATCTATGAGGGGTGCAAGCTTGCGTTTGAGTCTTATGCAGATGTATTTGTTGAAGAGACGACAAAAAGGATGCGTCGTATCGCTGTCGCTTCGCGTCGATACAGTAATTCAAGCAGCCTTTCGAGCATGCTTCAAGGTTTTGCTGCACTCCGCAATCACGTTGCAACCCCGCCTTTCATCTACAGATAGTGTTTCTAGGCGTTTTCTAAGACAATTGGATAGCTTTGGATAGCAGGTAAACCATACAGCATCAACAAGTCCGTTGGCACTCACTGGCAAGAGCCGCGGCGCGGTGACTGCAACACGCTAGGCAGCCGCTTGGAAACCGGCCCATTCCGACACACACGACACTCGCTGCGACTTGTTTAAAGCTCGCCGTTCGTGAAAAGCCAGCCGGGGATCACAGCAAGATCAAGAGCCACTCAATCTTCCTCACAAAGCAAGCCTACACTTTGATTCGACACCGTGTCGATGTTTTGTGAGGAAAGGTGAACAGCCTGGCATCTTCCCTTCTGCGCATTCACTTTGCCAGCTCGCCTTGCCTTACACCCACGTATCGACATGCTGCCAATGAAGGCCGCTCATCTGCAACATTTTCGACCAATGCCCAACTTGATTAGACGAGAGAGCAAACATCAAGGACCATCGCAAACGGACGCGCTGCTCTGCTACGCCTCGTCACCATAGCTTAAAGAAGCTCAGTAGAGCAGCAAGCGCAGTTGAGGATATGCTCTTTTGGTGGGACCATCCGTCGGGCATTTCATCAGTCTAATGAATCGAGAAGGCATTTCAACCCGTGTGCGGATGTATGCGTCAAATCCAAATTTGGGTGCATTTTTCCAAAAAAAACCAAAACTGGATCCGCCAGGTTGGGCTTTCGCGCTTTTGAGTCAGAAAGTCTTCTTTCTCTCGCAAGTGCAGCTCCGCAACCCGACGCTCCAGCTTCAGCCAAAGCACACGCTCTTTTGATTCATCTTTTGACGTCGCTCAAATCAACCATCAAGCAGCCTTCACCATCTCCATCCAACTCTCCTGTCCCCTCTCCGCCCGCGACCGGCCCATCTTCCGCTCTTGCATCTTTTTCCTGCCCTTGTCGTGCTAAAACGGTGCATCATCACGGCCACGCTCCTTGTTCCCGAATTTCGTCCGCGTCTGCAACACCCATTTACGCATACGCGCTCCACTTCACCGCGCGTTGTTTCTCGAATCCCACGCCCTCTTTCCGACGATTGCAAAGCTCTCTTTCGGCCCTTCCGTCCACCTTTCTGCAGAACATTCGTCGATCACTTTGTTCCAGACAGCATCGCCACCGCCGCATTCGTCGTCGTCGTCGACATCGTCACTCGAGCGGCTGCCACCAAGGCGTGACGCGCTTCCGGAGGTGCCGCATATCCAACTTCGACCATGATGACGTCCCCACTACGCAGATCCGCGCGTGGCGCGAGGAACACGGATGCCACAGCTACAACACCAGAACCATCGGCAATGCCACCCTCCGCCTCTCCTACCAAAGTCGACCGCAAGCGCAAGCGCGGAGATGAGCCACTAGAAGGCTCCAACGAAGTCAATGGAGCCGATCAGCACATGGCGGATGCTGCGGATGCTGCTGCAAAAGATGCTTCTGCGGATGGCAGCAAGCCCAATGGTGTTGACGCTCGAGCACAATCAGCGGATCCGACTTCCAAAAAGACGCAGCTGTCCAAGAAGATGCAATCACTTCTAGGGATACCCAGCTCCAGCGCATCTGCAATCTCATCGCCGACGGCAGAAGTTAGTTCGGCTGCTCAGAAAGTGGAAGAACTTGTCTTGAGCAGCGACGACGCCAAGAAGCTCTCCACCATCCTCAGCGCCTTGGACGCTGCCGATCTCATATCCGACTCTACGCAAGCAGATACGAAGGGCAAGCTTCGCAAGACAAATGGCTCTTCTACGAACGCCCTCGAGGATTTATTGCGGCCTGGTGCAAGTCTGCGCGACCTCAGGAATCGACTGCTAAGCATGCGCGAGCCTCTCCTTGCAAAATCCGACATTTTCAAACACCTTCAAGTAGGGCACGCCGCAGCGGTCACACAACATGCTTCCAAAGACTTAGCAAGGCTTTCAACCCTCACGCTCGTGCTTGGCCTTGTCGATCAGCTCGCGACACACCAACGCCAATCAGACGCCAGCACAGATGCGCTCAAAGGCCAGATCCTTGCTTCAGTCGTCGAGGAGAGAGCACGCTTGCTGGAAGCTAAGAATGCTCGCAAAAGCGGCGCTGCAGAGGCTTTGAACGACGACGACGACAACGATGCTGTAAAAATTTGGCCCATCCGCTTGTTGACCGACAACCAAGCGGCCAGCAGATATGCTTTGCACATGCGACTCCCTCGTGGCGACTATTTCACCAAAGCCATCGCTCTCGACCGTGCACAGTTGGCCAAGTTGGATCCAGCACAGGCAGACCTCGTCCAGATCAGTGCACAGAGCGAAGCTCAGATGCGCGCCCTCAAACGTCAAGGACTTGTACCGACACCCACCCTTGGACAGAGACTAGGCAGGAGTAGTCAACGACACCGTTCCGACTCGAAACGAGCTGCGACGCAGCCGCAGGCCAAACCTCAGCCCGTGACGTTCCTCAACTATGGCAACTACGCCTCCTTTGCGCCCACGTACGACTCGTCGGCTTCATCCATCAGTAATTCCACTAGCAGCACGCTTTGGTACAACTGTGTCCAAGCTCAGCATTCGGTGTCTTTGGCATGGGGTGACAAGCCTTTCCAGGCGTACGGTGACGAAGAGCAGGAGGAAGACGGCCTTGACGCAGACGCGCTGGAAGAACCGGCACCTTTCTCAGCGACGGCAAAAGGAGATGCCAGTGCGGATGTCGATGGCGATATCTCCATGGAAGGACCGGAGAGTGACGAAACGGCGGTCGTGTTGCGCAGCCTCTTGAGCGGAGTCGATGAAGACGATGTCAGTGCAAGCCTGAAGAGGCTTAGCCAGGACGAGCTGGTCACTTCACATCTCCGCTTCAACATGATGCTGCTTCATCGATTGCAGGAATTTCAATGGGCTCGACTTCGAAGGTCGTACCAACCAACAGCTTCAGATCGCACGAGCTTGTCAGCTGTCGAGGACGAGTCGCCGAGTGCAGAAGAAGAAGCGACGGCAGCTCTCTTGTTGGAATCTCTAAGCTCGCTCGTGGCACTGCAGCCACGCGCAGCCGATCTCACCTCGGATGCTGTCCAGAGCGTCGTGCCGGATGCGAGCAAGCTGCGTGCCTTCTCCACTAGCAGCGGCGCCATTGATCCGGACCTCCTTGGTAGTGTCCGCGACGGCTTCTGGGGCGCTCTCGACGCCAACGTTGTCAAGGTTACCAAAGCCGGAAGCGTCATTTCCGAAACACCCTTGGTATTGTGCGACGACACTACGATCCGTCTGGCAGACGGAAGCGGCTCCAAGGCGAAAAAGTCGGCACGCAGAGCCGGCCCTGGAGGCAGTCACGCCGAAGACCGTGGACGTGGCGCCCTGGACCGTTTTGCCGCCAGCCGCACCTATGATCACAACAGTGATCGCCACGACATCGATCCCGTTCGTGCTCCAAGTGCACCAGGTCCGGTCTCGGAGCAGCGCCAACCGTCGCTCCCGCAAGGCTCTTCGCCTGGAACGCGGCCAGGTCCACCTCTGGCGCCATCGCCTCAGCAGCCTCGCCAACAAGCCATGGCCATGTCGCCCAACGCGCGCATGCATCCAGGGTATCCGGTCGGGCCTGGTATGACGCCTCAAGCGCAGCGATTGGTGCCAGGTCCCAACGCTTCCTTCGCATTTGCGAGTCCCGCTGGCGGGTTGAGCCACGGAGGTCGCCTGATGCCACCCAACGCCTCAACACCCTATCCGCAGCCATCGTTCGCGCATCCTCCAGCTGGACAGGCGAATTGGGGCCAGCCAGCGCGTCAGTCGTAGTCGCAAGCAACAGCGGGTGACGTTTGACTTGTTCTTTTATGTATTTGCTGTCACACAATGAAATGGTTATTTGCAGCATCAGACAAGTTCACTGCCATTCCTTGAAGAACGTATGAGGGATCGTGGGAGATCTTTGCTTCGATGTCTTGTGGTGAAGTCTGGACTTGGGCAATTGCGGGGTCTGGACTTTTTCGCTGACCTTGTTAGATCGACCGGAAATTTGGCACGGCACGTGACGATCAGGTCGCGGCGAGTGTTGGTCTGTTCTGAGAGACACACACTGGCCTCGTGTAGAAATTTATTGGACCTGCAGCTTTGGGAGCAACAGACAGTCAAGACACTTCGGCCTGACTGTGGAGCACTTTGCTACTCCATCTCACCACACAACTTCGACCGAGGCGATCAGCAGTGCAACACTTGCTGCAACTTAGATCCGCTTCGCTTTACTGGTATCAACTCAGGGCTGACCGACTTCGAGCGCTCGCCGACTTGCGGAACAACAACACAGTAAAGTAGCTAGTTAGCTGCTATAGTTGGAGCGGATTCGTCACGATGGCTTCAAGACTGGGCGCCTCGAACGGCATCTCCATGGACTCGCCTCTCAAGGATGTTTCGGCCAACATGCGCGATATGAAGCTCGGCACCTCTCCCAGCAAGGGTGCTTCGCTCAAAGCTGGGCCTGGCAGACTGGGTCTATCGCGCAAAGACCGTCTCGACTCTGTCCCCTCTTCTTCAGCGGATCTCAAGGTGGGCATCACAAGGGACTGGCAAGGTCCTGACAAAGCTCTGAAGCCCAAGGTGGCAGCAAGCATCTCTCGTGGCGACCGATACATTCCCAACCGAGAGCTCAAGCGATCGACCACCCCTCACACCCACGCGGATGCTGACGGTGACACGATCCGCTCGCAGATGTCGAACGATGCTACGGATCCCAACATCGCAGCGAATATTGCAGCAGCCAATGCAAATCCCACCGACTTGGATGGACACCCCTCCTTTGAAGACTCGGTCTCAGCAGAGATGTCGCAGAGGATTCTCTCGTTCTCAGCAGCGCCGCCTAGTTCCCTGGCGAACCCAGACGTGCGGAGCCGATACGCAATGACAAAGCCCAAATCCACAATGCCAAGCAGTCTGCAGAGCGCTGGACGTCGAAGGATCCCGATCACACCAGAGAGGACCTTGGACGCGCCGAGCATGGTGGGAGACTTCTACTACAACCTTTTGGACTGGTCTTCGACCAACATAGTTGCGGTTGCGCTGCAGACAGGATTGTGGATCTGGAACGGCAACACAGGTGATGCAAGTGCTCTGTTGGACACATCGACGATGGCAGAAAAGGTGGGCGGTGGCGGACTGATCACTGGACTGCGATGGGATGCGGATGGCAACATCCTTGCCGTTGGTCTCGAGGGTGGCTTTGTGCAGATCTGGGATGTGGAGAGCAGCACTCGTATGCGAACGTTGAAGCCAACTGGCGATGGTGGTGCAGACCACGCCTCGGTCAACGTAGCAGCCTGGGCACCGGATGGAACGCTCAACGCAGGTTTCCAGAGCGGTATCATTCGCGAGTACGACGTTCGAGAGCGCGACGCAGTGACTCGAACACTCGAAAAGGCACATCACGGACCCGTCTGCGGCATGGAATGGCGATCAGACAGTGCCCTCATGGCGTCAGGTGGAAACGACAACGTAGTCAAAGTTTGGGATCGTCGTACCTCTGTCGCCAAGATGCGCAAAGAAAATCACCAGGCGGCAGTCAAAGCCCTCGCCTGGTGCCCGCACAATCTTAGCCTTTTGGCCACCGGCGGAGGCACAAGCGATCGCAACATCCACTTTTGGAACACCACGCAAAACTCTCGAACCATGACCATCTCGACCGGTGCCCAGATCACCTCACTTCATTGGGCACCGCACTACCGCGAGATCGTCTCGACCCATGGACTTGGTACGACCGAGTCGAGCAAAGGGTTGCTCAACATCTGGTCGCATCCCTCGGGTACCAAAGTGGCCGAAATCGAGGCGCACGAGAAGCGTGTGCTCCACTCGAGCCTCAGCCCAGACGGAGAGGTGCTGGCAACTGTCAGCGACGACGAAGAGCTCAAGCTCTGGAGGATCTTTGAGAAGCCGGTGGAGTCGAGTAAAGGTGCCAAAGCGACTGGTGGCTTCGGATCGCACAGCGCTGGTGGTTCTAGTGTCCGTACTCTTCGTTGATTCCTTCAGCTGGAATTGAGACCTGCATATGAAAGCTCTCTGCCGTTTCGTCAAAAGTCAAAGTTGGTCGTTCTTCTTGCATTCTGCTCCGTCTAACCCTGGTTCCTTCCTCTCGCTCTTGCTCACTATTCATAAACAACATTCATACGCATTCACTTTCCCGTAGCTCTTCACCTATACCACTTGCATCGTCTATATATCTGATCAATAAGAAGCATTTCATAGGAACCTTGGAATGCTGCACCTGAAGATCGCAACACAGCGGCCGCTTGCTCATTGGAAAGCGCCGACATTGTTAGAGCATTGCAAACGTTAGATCCGGATCGTGTCTGACACTTTCTTGGCGGAGTGGGAAGGTATCGCACTGAGAAGACAAAATCGCGCGTCCAAAGTCTGAGCGCGACTTGTTTGAGAAATGGACGTGTCGCGTAAATTGCAATTCCTCATTTACGCGTTGAGCACGAGCGTGTTCCAGAGATTGAGAAATTGGAGCGCGAGGAAACAACACAGAGAGAGGCACTGTAGCTGTCTTGTGTCGTCTGTCTCCTTTTGCGCAAGATCGTGAGGCACTTGAGCAGCGGAAAAAGAAAGGGTGAAAGGCTTTGTGGAATGACTGTGCAAAAAGATGCGTGCGCTTTTCGCAACACTTCAACACTCTCGGTCGCTCGCCCTCACACGCAGACAAACAATTTGTGTCTCCGTGTTGCGTACTGTCACTTTCACCTTCTACGACGATCTTCATACCATCCATCGTATCACCAAACATTGGCTGCCATCACCATCTCGACGTAACGCTCGATCGTATTCACGACTTGGCTTCGCTTCGCATCGACTCTATCCTTCTACCGTCCCCACCAGAAATCACATACGGTCCATTGACCCCAATCTCACACCACAATGTCGACGCCTGGCGGTCCTCCCAGCGATACCGAGATGCGCGATGCCGAGCAGCGCACTCCTCTCGCTCCAGCATCCCTTTCGAATCGAAACGCAGCAGGTGCCTCGTCGCCACTCGCCTTTCCCTCAAGCAGTCCTCTCAAGAGCCAGGCATCTAGCGTAAGACAACCACAAAGTTCACTCGGAGGTAAGTTTTGTTCTGGCTCAAAGATGTTTTGCGGCCTTCGAAAATGCTGACGATTTGAGTCCGTCATCCAATTCTCGCAGCTTCATCACCACTTCACTTTCCTACATCGTCACCGTCGGCACGAACATCAAGGGGTCAGAGGACCCCGCTGGCTTCGGCACAACGTAGCCAAAACGCAGAGAACCGCTTGCCTTCGAGCAGCAGCGGTATCAGCCGTCTGGACGAGCCTCTCTTCTTCCCAAGCTCCGGCGGCACCACTCCACGACACCAGCGTCGTGGTGAGATCCACTCCTCGGTCGCCCTCTCCTCGCCATCATTGCTGAGGAGGACTCGCATCAACAATAACTCGAACAGCGCTGGCCAGGGAGAAGGTGCACCCGCTCGTGCCTCCTCCGTATTTGGCGGTAGTCAGCCTGCTGCTGATGGCCACAGTGACGCATTCAGCTTCTCCCAGCACGGCGTCACCAGCGATGCCGCTGCTCCAGGTCACGATGGCGTCTCCAAGGTCATCTGGGGTACCAACGTCTCCATCGGCGAGACCATGGAGATGTTCCGATCTTTCCTCCGCGGCTTCCGTCTCAAGTACAGGTGGGCTCACGCCAAGAACCTCGGCCAGCCCCTTCCTCCAGCCGCCACCGGCAACCCTGCTGAGGGCGAGCGTCTTGTCTACGAGGGCTACCTTCGTCGCATGAGGATCACCGACCAGACCAACCTCAACCTGCGCATCTCGGACCTCGAGGCTTTCCCTCCCTCCAAGAGGCTCAAGATGCAACTCATCCGCTACCCACAGGAAATGGTGCCCATCATGGATCAGGTGCTCAAGGACGAAATGCTCGAGATGGCTTACGAAGACCAGAAGGAAGGACGAGAGGGTATGGGCGGTGACATGGGTCTCGCCGAGATTGAGCTCATGGAGACCAAACTCTACAAGGTGCGCCCATACGGCGCCGAAGCCATCAACATGCGCGATCTCAACCCTTCGGACATCGACAAGCTCGTCACTGTGCGAGGTCTCGTCATCCGTGCCACGCCCATCATCCCCGAGATGAAGCAGGCCTTCTTCCGATGCCTTGTCTGCAACCACACCGTACCCGTCGAGATTGACCGAGGCCGCATCGCAGAGCCAGATCGCTGTCCACGACAGGTCTGCAACTTGCAGGGATCCATGTCGCTCATCCACAACCGATGCGAGTTCTCGGATCGCCAGGTCGTTCGCATTCAGGAGACTCCCGACGTCGTTCCTGATGGTCAGACCCCTCACACCGTAAGCATGTGCGCCTACGACGAATTGGTCGACATCAGCAAGCCTGGTGACCGCGTCGAGATCACCGGTATCTTCCGAAGCACACCTGTCCGCGTCAACCCTCGACAGCGTAGTCTCAAGAGTCTCTACAAGACATTCGTTGACATCCTTCACATCAAGCGCACCAACGCCAAGAGGCTCGGCGTTGATCTCTCTACTCGAGACGCTTCCGAGCAAGCTGCCGGCCCTGGCGCGCAAGCTGTCGGCGTCGGCGGTGAGGAGGACGACGAGGATGTCGATGTGCAGAGCGGCTTTGGTGGAGATGCTGATGACGCAGACATGCCTCGCAGCCAGGATCTCGAAGACAAGCTGCGTTCCATCGCCGACCGACCGGATGTCTACGAAGTGCTCTCGCGCAGCTTGGCCCCGAGTATCTACGAGATGGACGACGTCAAGAAGGGTATCCTCTTGCAGCTCTTCGGAGGTACCAACAAGACGATTAGTACCGGAGGCGGCGGCGGTGGCCCTCGCTACCGTGGTGACATCAACGTGCTGATGGTGGGTGACCCCGGTATCGCCAAGAGTCAAATCCTTCAGTACGTCCACAAGATTGCGCCACGAGGTGTATACGCCTCGGGCAAGGGTTCTTCGGCCGTCGGTCTCACCGCCTACGTGACGCGTGACCCTGATACCAAGCAGCTTGTGCTCGAGTCCGGTGCGCTTGTTCTTTCGGACGGCGGTGTCTGCTGTATCGACGAGTTCGACAAGATGTCGGAAGCTACTCGCAGTGTCTTGCACGAAGTGATGGAGCAGCAGACGCTCAGCATCGCCAAGGCCGGTATCATTACCACCCTCAATGCACGTGCCTCGATCCTCGCGGCTGCCAACCCAACGGGCTCGCGCTACAACGTCAACCTGCCCATCACCAAGAACATCGATCTTCCTCCTACCCTCATCAGTCGATTCGATCTGGTCTACCTGGTGCTCGACAAGATCGACGAGGCCAACGATCGCCGTCTGGCTCGCCACCTGGTCAGCCTCTACTTGGAAGACAAGCCCGACACTGGTGGCAAAGACATTCTGCCCATCGAGACACTCACCGCCTACATCTCTTACGCACGCAACCGCATCTCGCCGGTCCTCACCAAGGAAGCCGGTGACGCTCTCGCCGCTCGCTACGTCGAGCTGCGTAAAGTCGGTGAGGACCCACGCAGCGCCGAGCGCCGAATCACTGCTACGACAAGACAGCTTGAATCGATGATCCGTCTGTCCGAGGCACACGCCCGCATGCGTTTCGCCGACGAGGTCGTCGTGGACGACGTTGAGGAGGCAGCCCGTCTGATCCGCGAAGCAGCCAAGTCTTCAGCTACCGACCCGCGCACTGGACTTATTGATCTGGACCTCATCAACACAGGCCGATCGCACCACCAGCGCAAACTTGCTGGCGATCTGCGACGCGAGTTCCTCCAGCTGCTCGATGAGATGGGCAGCGCCTCTGGCAGGGCTACCTCTCCTTCGGGCCCTTCGTCGACTGCCCCGACCAAAGCTGTTCGATACGTCGATCTCGCCAAAGCGCTCAATGACCAGTCGTCGGTGCCGGTTGATCCTACTGATCTATACGAGCTTGTGCGCACGCTCGAAAGCGAAGGTGTCATCAAGACGGCCGGCGAGCGCGAACGCAAGACTGTGCGTCGCATCAGCTCGTAACCCAAACACGATTCTCGTTCCATGATTCCCTCTTGTCTCCTCTGATCTGGCCCCTCGTTGTCACTGCTGTTCCGTACGCCTCTATTTTGATCTCGCTCTTGTACCTCTACAGAATCCAAATGTTGCTTTCATTACAGACCATAACGATTTCCGGTATGTTCGTCGTGGAAGTGCAGAGTGACGACTGAGCCTATGCCTTGATTTCAGCGGAAAAAGGTTGCAATCAGGGTCTTCTTGCTTGTTACAGTACTGTGTCCGCGGAAAGCGCATTTGGAGGCTAGGCTGTGTGGAGGAAGACTGGAATTGTGCCGCCTTTCCGAAACGCGTGCACAGTCCAGTTGAGCGACACTTTCCAAGACCACCTCGCACATCAACCTTGCGTCCATCCTCTTTCACTGCCTCATCATCTCATCCAGCCATCGCTCAAAAGTGAGACCGATAGCAGTTCGCATCCGCATCTTATACTCTCCTCGCTCCAATCAACACAAAGTGCGGTCGACTCTCGCTTCCGACGGCAGACGATAAACATGGATGAACCACTCCCCAACCCACCCGCGGAACTCAAAGTCGTCCTACCTTTTGTCCAACGAGCAAACGAGCTTCGCACCGCAGACAAGGTCATCGCCTATTGGTGCTGCTACTATGCAGCTCAGCTCGGCATTTCTGGAAATGCCAAAGAGACCGAAGCCAAAATGTACCTCCTCACCCTCATGGACACGCTCGAAGACCTCAAAGCCAAACTCGCAGACAACGACGCCGTGACCAACGATGCGGCCAGCTCGGCGTACGTCGAAAACTTTGCGCTTAAGGTCTTTGTCGGTGCAGATAACGAAGATCGTGCAGGAAAAGCAACAAGAGCAACGGCGAAAAAGTTCCTCGCTGCAAGTCAGTTTATCGAGCTGCTCAAGATCTTTGGCACGCTCGAGCCGGAGATGCACGAGAAGATCAAATACTCCAAGTGGAAGGCAGCAGACATTGCGAAAGCTTTCAAAGAGGGCAGGAAGCCTCAGGCGGGCCCTGCAGGCGGTGATCCAAAGCTTGAGGCGGCAAATCTCGAAGCTGCGATGGGACCTTCTGCAGTCGATGACAAGGAGGAGCAAGAGTATCTTGCCAGAGAGATGGCCAAGCTTACCACTGCAGCTCCGGAAGAACCTTCAGCCAATCCAAGCTCTGCAAGCGCTGCTGATGCTCTACGCGATGTTCTGCCATCAAACGATCTCGCCATGTCCCGCGGAAGCAGCTCAACCAGCCACGCTGTCCTCCCTGCACCAAGTGCACCCACCGAAACCTATCCGCTCGATAGCGCTTCGCCCGATGCCGAAGAGATGTGGAAGAGCAGCAGCAACAAGCCCGCCGAAGCCATGTCACGCAGTAGCTCCTCTGCGCAACAAGAAGATCGACCTCAGGTACAGCCTTCGAGCAGTTTCACTTTGGGCCTTGGCTCGAGTCCTGGTGCACGTCCGCTTCCAATTCCGCCTCAGAGGGACGGCATGCCCATCCCACCGATCAGCGCACATCAGCAGCTGTCAGGAAGTCCAGGTCTCGATCAAGCTGCCGCTGGACCTGGCGCTGTACCTGCCTCTTTCTGGGGTTTGCCCAATGCGCCAACGACAGATCAAGGAGACGCTGCTCCTCACGACTCAGTGCTGCCATCCGTACCGTCGGATCACCCTCCATCGCTCAGCGGTGGGCTTGATAGCCATCCCGCCATCGAAAGGATCGACCCGCCGCGCTCTCCCACCGCCCCGAGCCTGCCTACGACTCCTGGTCAACTGCCCGGCGCACACGCCGGCGGTCCTTTCATTCCGTCGGCGCCGCCTACCGCAAGCTCATTGGGACATATCACAGGACCTGCATCTACACCAATCCGCACTGCACCATCTGCACCTGCAATTCCACCGCCGCCACCTCTACAGGCGATCGCATACCCAGAGAGCCTGGATCCAAAGCTCTCCACTCGAGTGCAAAAGCTCGCCAAAGGAGCAGCAAGCGCAGTCGACTTTGAGGATCTCGAAACGGCTCGAATCCAGCTCAGGCAGGCGTTGGATATTCTGGAGGGCAGAACCACTGCTTGAGGGCTGTTCTCATGCCACCGCTGCTGTACACAATTCAGGCTCTATATGGTCATCCCTAAGCAGCTGTGAGCAGTACAAGACATTGACAGCTGTTTGCAATCGTACCACCTCCACCTAGGCAATAGAAACGCTACGTACAAGCTTATCTTTGCTGTCTGGAGCGTCAAACAATGTTACAAGCGATCACTCAAAAGTCGTACGATTATCTTATTGTTGTGTTTGTGGTGTTACATGCTTCCGACGGATGTAACAGTCAACGGTGGGTTTTTGTGTGTGTAGAGCACGGTCGTTGGTAACAAAAATTTGTGACATACGAGTGTTTTGTCACCGACCGAGGAAGCGACAGGACAACTGCGGATGCTGTGAAAGTTGCGGCTTGAGACAAAGGGTTTCTGACGGCGACAGAATGTCTGACAGACTGTGAGATGTGTTTGTGGTCAACATGGTTCGCGCGAGTCTCAAGGTCAAGGTGAAGCTCTCGGCGCGAGAGTCGTGGGAGTCGTGGGATGGGCGACTTCGTCGTTGCTGGAATACGCTGAGACCCGCGACTTTACCAGGAGGGCCGCGGAGCTGGTAGGACCCCACCGACTTCTCGACAATCCGCACACGACTTCGCAGGCTCGACCGCGGCTTCGCGGGTTCGAACGCGCTAATTGGACAATCGCTGGTTAAAGAGCAATTATAGGCGGCGATAATGACCTCGAGGCAAGCATTTCGCGCCATCCCCCGACGGCGCCTGTCCCAACCCTACCAATTTCACGACCGCCCGACAGCACCGCCGGTTCTCGTGTCGGTAGGCTCACCCATTACCGTTCAAGGCAATGTGGGTTGAGGGTTTTCGCGCGACCTCATCTCATCGGGGTGGCTTCTGAGCGAATCATACTCGCGCGACCGATTGTTCCGCCTTGTGATGAGATCGAAACGGGAGCTTGAGTAAAAAACACAAGTCAACCGAATCTGCAATGTCTCCCAACCCGTTTGGAGGCATCCCATTCGTGATTTCTGTCAAAGCTTCATCAGTTCTGGCTTTTTGGTTTTAATTCGGTCCAGTTCGGTCTTTTCGCCTGAAACTTTGTTCAACAACCGACAAAACGGTGCTCAAACCAGAATGACCCTCTGAAGTTCGGGAAATCGCCCGAAGATGTCCAGAATCACCCCGAAGTTCGGGATTGATCAACCAGCAGAGTTGTGAAACAGCCAAGTTTTTGCCACAATCAGTACTGATGCAATATTCCACTTTAGGTAAGGATTTTGCAACTTAAGCGCTCTCATCCTCATTCTCGACCCTTCCAAATCCATTTTGCATCGTCATCCGTCGCCATACAGACCAGACCTGGGCAACGCCAAGAGCCCCGTCTGTAGACGGAAAGGCTAAGCTACACAAGAGTAAGCTTTGAGATTGACTCGAACGGAAGGCATGTTGCACAGACCAGTTGGATCTTGTTTGACAACATTGTGACGAGACGGAACGGAAAACATCCCCTTTCTTCCTCGTCCATAGGTCACGGGGAGGGTGTAAACAAGGCCTTTGAGGATGTGGAAAACCCAACCGCGGGCGTTATGGACATCAGGGGGTTTCAAAGTAGGACACAACACACGCTTTGGGTTTTTGTCGCCAGGCATAAAAGCGAACAACTCTAGAAAACACGCCGATTGCCTGACCATAACGACAGACAATTAGCACGAGCTAAACACACGACTGCCGTACGTTTTGGGCAACCCCTTAGACACTCCTTTGACCAGGCCTCTTAAGCGACATTCGTTTGAAATTACGAAAAACAAAAAGGAACAAAGTGGTTGATTCATGAAGGCATCGCGAGAATGGTCAGCAAGCCCTATACCAGACACGACTCGGCCTGGTCATGACAACGAGAAATTGGACGCACTTCAGTCGGCGGTGATGGGAGCTCAGTCGAGTCTCGTTTCCCAAGCCCTGCGGATGCTGCATCGCTCTCCGCCGATGAGGGAGGAATTGCGCTCTCTGTCGGGGAATCAGACTGCACCTCTTGACAATGTGCGCCCTCCAGAACTGGCAACGTTGGACACTCCCCCCTCTTCGTGCGTGATCTCGATTGAGGATGACATCAACGATCCTCTGTTGAAGCCTCCTACGGTCCCCAGCCAGACCAAGCGGGTAAAGACGGAACTGGAATCCTTCGAGGAGGCTCCCAAACCAATTTCCGCACAAAACTTTCCACCGACAGAGGCTGCTGGAGCAGGAGGCATGTCAAACGGTCCTCTTTGCGTAGGCATTTCCGCCGAGTGGTTCTTGGGTCATTCCGAAAGACCAGCCTTGTGTTCACCATGTTTTGCCGCAGCTCCATCTCAACAGCCCTTCGTGGAGCTAGACAGCTTCCCCTCGGCCATATGTCCTGCGGAAACACACAGTCACGCACTCGAACCCTTGCCACATGGATCGTACCATCCTGACCTTGTCAAGCAAGAAAATGACGAGCTGAGCTTGTACGACTTTGCCAAGTTTGACGGCAGTCGCTACTCTTCAGCGCACAGTTTCGGTTTGGTCGACTCCCAAGGGACGATTTCTGATCTCAGTCAACCAGCTTCGATCTCGGACACCAGCGTCGCATCGGAAGACTGGTCTTCGATGATCGATCTCACCGGTGCTGGTGATACGCCTGTTGCTTGCGATGCATTTCGCAAGACTCCCTCGCCTCCTCTTCCGGTCCCTCCACTCGCACAGGGTTGTCAGCCGTTCATCGGTGAGGTTGGGTATCAGGGGTTTCAGGAAGGTGGTGATCCTAGAATGGCGCCTTTCCAACATCCCAAGATGCATTCCTCCACCCTGGACCCGTTCAAGGTATCCTTGTATCACAATCCGTCGACGACTGTCCCTCCAACAATCATCGCACCAAAATCCCACGTAGGCGTGCTCAACAGCAATACTGCCCCCCAAACTGCCAGCGAACCCTCCATCCAGCTCTACAAATGCGACGCCCCTTCTTGCACCCGAATCTTCACTAGCACCCACGAACTGCACTCGCACCAAAAAGCAGTCCACTTCCCTTCCACCTTTCGTGTCCCATCTCCCCATACCAACACTACAGCACCAATCCTCGCCGCACCCTCCACCTTTCCTGCATCACGACTTGCCACCATCGGCACCACTGGCGCTGCAACGGTGACCCCGCTGAAATGCAACTTTTCCGGATGCGCCAAAATCTTTTCCAGCATGCACAATTTGAACGAGCATAAGCAGGTTCACGTGTCTCCGCGGGTTCGAAGCTATCACTGCAGCGTATCGGGCTGTGGAGGAAGGTACTTTTACAAGAGGGATCTACAGAGACATTTGAGGAAGAAGCATCCTGCACTGGCGGCTCGGTTGGAATCTTGTCGTGGGTCAGGGGCGAAAGGGAAGGTTGGGGCGAAGGCGAGGTTGGTTAGGATGTGATGCGAGACGGGATTCGGGTCGAGGTTGAGGAATAAAGATGTAAGAGGGTTAGTGCTGGTGATATCTTCGTCATTGGGGTGTGCGTGTTGCAAGGTTCAGCTCCGCCAAACAGCCATTGTCGGAAAGATGGCCAAGAAAAGGATCAACGTCAGTGACACATCCCTCTCCAGAGAGCACAATTCGCTCGTTCAGACGCTGCTACAAAAGCGATTTGATGGTGCTATCGCCATCAAAATGCTTGGGTGCAGAAGAAGGCTTCGGCGATAAGTTCGTTTTTGGTGATGGTGACGTTGCTGCATCGATCCTTTTTCGATGCTGCTTTTCTTCCACGGTTGGTTGGCGGAGACAGTCTTGTCATTATGCTCTCTCGTGGAGAAGTTCGTTAGTGTCATAGCGCTCGTATTGCTCACCAAAGTCAACGAATCTTTTGGCCGTTTATTTCCATTCACGCCACTTTTGTTTCCATAATTCTCCCTCAGACCATCACAAACCATCCCATAACACCTTCCATCCTCAACCTACACCCGCTCCTCCCCGACAATCTATCTCAAACAAACACGATCACATCCCACGAACAATAAGCTTTGGCCCATCTTTCTTTGTCACAATCTCTCACATCGATCCCCTCTTCTTTTTTTTTTTTTTGTCTTTTTCCTTCTTGCTTCCGCTCCTCCATCTTCTCAACTATGTGAACAATCGGCTTTCTCTCATTCCGAACTCTCTCCTTTCTTCTTTCACTCTGTACGTTGTGTTCCAGTCTTTCATTTGGCTTCGAGACGATCGACCGTCCACCTCTACCTCTGCGTATGCTTTCCAAGTGCACACCAAGCAATCATACAGGCTTTCCGAGGGGTCAACTCTCTCCCCTCTTCCCACCCTGTGTGTACGTTTGTATGGTTGTAGACATGGATAAAAGCAGCTTTCAATCACAAAGCAAAGCCAAAAGCTCTCTATTCTATCCCATTAAGAAGATTCTGGGCCGAGTGTTGAGATCCGCACGCCGTGCCTTGTCCAGACCTAAGCATGTGATCGGCCCGGAAGGCGTTAGGACGTGGACCCTGCAGCCGAAGCCAAAGCCGCGGGGCATATTTTAGCTACGTTGGACAGCATGACAACAAACGCACAACTGTTCGAGAGTGCGAATTCGAAAGCGAGTCAGAGTCGATTCTAAAAGAGGGACTTGATTCAAACAAACCGAATCAACGTAGGCAAGAACAGTTCTTTCTCCTACACCAAATAACTCCACCCCTCATAACCTTACAACACGCATCGTAGTCCTATGTGTGAGTCAAACTGTATCAGCTGCATTGTGGTGTATGCCGATCAAGAGTCGACGCATTCAATCGTCCAACTTGAACGTTACCGAACCCTGGTCGAGGTGATGCTGTTTCAGTCATTTCAAATCCCAATGCTGATTTTGTAGTAGTTAATGGCCATCTCATCCCGTTCACTGATGGGTTAGGTTCGCAACTCACACATCTGCCATCGAACAATCTGTAGCTCGCACGCCTCAACACCCCGATCAAGGTTGAACAAGACAATACAAAGGGCATAACAGCAAACACTCAATTCGTCAGCAACCAGAAGAAAAGTAAACAAGCGAATCAGCAAGCAACGAGCAGAAAAAAAGAGGGTGAAAGGAAGAGGAAAAGAAGAGGAAAAGTGTATCTGACATGTAGAGAAGATGTGAATCAAAAGGAGTGGAAAAGAAAAAGTGAAAGTTCAATGTTGGGGATGGTGGAGAGAGAGAGAGAGAGAGATAAGAGATGGGTGGATGGGGTACTGGGTGGCGAGTTGGTGAGTGGACATGTGATGGAGAGCGTGCTGTGTCGGTGCTGGAGTCGAGTCAAAGGCGATTTGGAAAGAGAGAGGTGAGCCGAGCGACCGTCAAGTGTTGCAATCGGAAGATGGCCGAGAGTGACTTTGTGCTCCAGATCTGAATCCCCAGCTCCAGGGACGGCCCAGTCGTCGGATTGACCGGCGATCGTAGAACTGGCGGATTAACCAGTAATGACGGCGCTTTTGCTGGCTCAACAGCCTCCCATACCTCCTTTGACGCTACACGCTCTTACTCCTTCCACCCTCGCCACCAACTGCAATCCGACCAACCAGACAAAAGACACGATGTGTGCAGATGCAGGTGGTATCGTGAAAACAAAAGTCGAGAAGCGCCTTAAAGAATGTTGCAGCGTGACTTTTTCTTCTCCTTCTTGTGCGTTGTGGTTCCCTCCCTCTGCTCACGAATCATGCGCACCACCGTATAGTAAGCCCGTTCAACGTTGACGCACGTCTTGGCGCTTGACTCGATAAACTTGCAGCCGAGACGGTGTGCCAGCGCTTGACCCTCTTCTCTTGAGACCTCTCTTTCATTGACCTTGTCGCACTTATTCCCGACGAGCATGATGGGGACTGTATGTGGTTCTTGATCTTTGACGCGGGAAATTTGACTGCGGAATCGCTCTACGCGTTCGAACGTCGCTCTCGCCGAGATCGAGTAGACGAGCAGGAAACCTTCACCTTCGCGGATCCATTGATCTCTGAGCGCCGTGTACTCCTCCTGACCTGCGGTGTCGAGGACCTCGAGCATGCATGGTTGATCGTCGATAACGGTCTGTTTACGATACGAGTCTTCGATGGTGGGGTCATAAGTCTCGACAAAGTGGTTGAGACAGAGCTGGATGGTCAAAGCTGTCTTTCCAACACCTCCATCTCCGAGCACGACGAGCTTGTAGATCATCATTTTGCCGCTCATGTTGGGCAACGATTTGCGGCGCAGGATTGGCCGTAGTTATGCTGAATGCAAAAGGTGATGTGTGTGCCGGTAGCGTGCAGCGCAGAAATCTGTCACAGCAAAAGCGGAGTTGTCGTGGAAGATGTGACCCAGGTGAGTGTTGCTCGTGTGTGAGGCAAAGCTGGGAAAGGGCGTGCAGTGTCGGTAGAGTCGGTGGCGTTCGGGACCAAAGGGAACGAATGGGCGAGCGCTTGTATGTGAATGGCAACGCGTGTGATAGACGGAATGCGAATTCGTGGAAGGGGATGGCACGGTGCTGGTTTCGGAGGGGTCCGTGAGCAGCGGTACAGCCAATTGAGCCGATGCGATGAGCAAACGCCGGTTGCGAGAATAAGCGGTTGCGTCGGTGCGTGCAGAGCAGCGGCTAACACTCGATCGAGAGCGACGTGTGCTGAGAGCTGATCAGTGCTGTCGAGGAAGCTTGCCCTTGTACTGCGCAGCTGGTTCAAGGACGCTGAATTAGTCGATTGTCCTGTAATCAGATCTGAAAGGGGAGCTGCAGGGCGCTGGGGGAAGATTGCTTAACCGCCACTGGTTGCACCGCAAGTATGTTTTGCGATGGTGTCGTAAAACTAGCGGCGAGACGCGAGGATGAGCAGCGATGCAGAGTGGACGAGATGCGTGTGCTTTGTACGACAGCGGAATCGGCCGGGGTATATGGAAACGTTAGGCGTGTGTATTGTGGTGAGGGTGGCTGTGGTGGTGGTGGTGGTGATGAAGAAGAAGAAAGTATGGAGAAAGGAGCAGAGAATGGAAACGAGGTGGCGGTTTTGGTGAAAGAGAGATGATGATGATGATGATGATGATGATAGAGGAGCAAGGATCGTGTTGTATCCGAGTGGCTCGAGCCGAAAGGAGAGGTTGAGCGAGAGAGAGACGGAGAGTCAGAGTGTCAGAGTGTCAGAGAGAGAGAGAGAGAGAGAGAGAGAAAAGGTAAAGGGAGGAGCACAAGTGTGGCTTCCGAAGTGACTTGACTGGCGCACAAGCATGCAAGCGACGCAAGCGGAATTGCGGACAGGCAGACGGACGGGCAAAAGGCAAAGGGCCGACGACCGACGTATCTCGACACAGAGAGTGGTGAGCCCCAAATCCAGCCAAATCCAGCCAAATTTAGAGGCGACAAGCGAGACCGGGCCAGTCAAGCCCTCCGGTTGCCAAACGCGTTGCTGCTGCTCACTTGCGCTGGGCTACCCAGAGAGCATGCAGTGCAGAGTGTGTCTAATTCGCCTCCTTCTTTCAAGCCGCGCAACGCTTCTACCGCCTTCCTGTCCTAGGGGCGCTGCAACCTCTTGCCACCACAGAAAACTCTTCCATTTGCGAGTACCCTCTCGCCTCGAACATGGCCTTGTACACATTGATCCGGTTCGCCATCTTTCTCTGTGTGTCTGCTGATATTGGCAGAGCACAGGACAGCACAAGAGGCGTTTCGGAGTGAGCGCGACACAATTCTCCCAGCTGTTCACGCGTTTCAAGTCACTTTTCGAATAGCGTGGCAGCCACTGTTGTATTTGTAATTTACACCTCGATTTGAATAAGAGTAGAGTACCAAATACAATCCAGCCTGGGAAAAAAAAAGCAGGGAGCTGCTCAACATACGTACTGTCACAGCACAGCACAGCATTTCAAAACCAAAGATGGCTTCCATTTTCCACCTCCGACGACTGTCATTCCACTGAACCATCTCCGCTTCAACGCAATCCATACCACTCTCTTGCAACCCTAACCTCCCAAAAAAAAAAAAAAAAAAAAAAAAAAAAAAAAAAAAAAAAAACACCAGGAGAAAGAGAGACGCAGGTCCGAAACACTGCTTCCGGTACTATATACAGCTTCTGTACGACAAGTTGTTGACCTGCTGATCCCCACTTTACAGTAATCTACTTGTACTGCGACTTAGGTGCCTTGACCCTGCTCTGATCGAGTCCAAAACGATACTGTGTGTACTGCACAGTACACTGCTGCTCTCGCTTGTGCGCGCGGGATGCTGTCAAATTTGTCAAAACCCAAAAGACGGCATGCAGATTGACTTGTCTCTTCGGAATCTCTTGTCTCTGACAGTACACGCCTTCCGACAATGCGGCCCTCTCCGACCGACTCGCTCCGTAACCTCATGTCACGCCTCAGCGGTCTGACATGTGCCAAAATTAAGCTTTTTAAGGGAGAGTCTCTTACAGCACACTGCACTAATGTATTTTGCACCATCTCTTTCGAGCTTATCGTGATTGATTGTCGTGAAAACGGCACAGGTCGCACAGTTTTCAGTTAACTTGTGCTACATCCTGATGACATCGTGGGACCCAGCTGGGCGCCAAAGTAAAGCATATCGGGTGGGAAAAAAAAAAAAAAAAAAAAAAAAAAAAAATCAAGACTCGGACCCCTGCGCGCTTAGCGTCGATCGTCAAGTCTGCTGCATACATCTTGCTACCCACAAGGTGCGGTTATCACCATGTCGAACCGTGTGTTTTCATTCTAGTCTGCCTTTGCTCGAACCGTTGCGCCACGGTGGCGTTCGCAGGTCAAAGCGTCACACTAGCCGTTCAAGACAAGACAAGAAAAATAACAGCATGTGCGCGCGTGAATGGATTGATATCAGAAGCTGCCATCGGATAGAGCTGCAGATCAAAGAAAAGTGAAAGGTGATGTCAGCACTAGGATCTTAGATATGGCTTGGTCGGCCCCGCCGGCATCTTCGATAGGTGGATGATCGGAAGCAACTTACAATACTGATCGTGCTCGTCGTGGTCAAACTCGTCATCGTCATAGTCAAAATCAACTTCGTCTGCTTCAGGAAGCTCTTGCTCCGGATAATCGTTCCTGTAGAAGCCCTCGTCGTTGCTATCTTCATCTTCTCCCTCGTCAAAGCTTTCAAATCCATCATCTTCGGCCTGCTCCAACTCGTCGTCGCTGTCCTCGAACCCTTCCAGCGAAGCCACCACCGCGTTAGGCCCCGCAAAGTCGAGACCAGGGAACCAGGTTGGTGTGAGAGCAGCCGACTCCGGAGGCACCACCTCGCCACCTAGCACCCTTGGCAGCGCCATCGAGTCCGGCACAGCAGTATACGCAGCAGAAGCCCCTTTCTCCCGTCCCGCCACTTGCGCAGGCTGAAGACCCGTTTCCGCCGACCCCTGAGGCCCAGCTTTGGTTGGAAGCATGTCACGATAGTATACGTCGTAGACATAATCTTCGTCTTCATCGTCCGTCTCGTCCTGCTTGTTCGCCTCCTGTTCTGCTTCACGCTCACGTGCAGCTGCATCCGAGGCACCTTGCGCAATCTGATCCAGATCTTGTGAGGGCTCGATGTTGTTCGATCGCAAATAGTCTCCGAGCATCTCTGCGAACTTGGAGTCGAGGCCGGCCATTTCTTCGTCCTGCATCACAGGTAGAGCTTGTCTGGCGGTTGCTGCTCTTGCGTCTGCTGACCTGCGTGAAGGCTTGGCTGACTCAGTCTCGGCGTCGATGATACGTCCGAAAATGGCTTCTGCCTCCTTTTCCTTCTTGGAACGAATCACGGGTGGGCCTGCAGGTGTATGCCAAGGACGGCTTGGCCCTGAACTACTGCGCAGCTTACGCAGACTCGCCGAGCTACCTGTCCGCCTGAGACCCTTTGCTCCCGCCTGCTCCCTCGAAACCACCTTGAAGCGGATTCCGACCGGCGTGCTGCTGCGAGATCGACGGTCCTTATCACGATCAATCTGCTCTGATGCCAGCGCCTTGAGCCTTTGTGCCGGTGTCGCTGATGGTGATGCTTCCGTCGAAGCATTGAGAGAAGACACCGAGTTGCCGAGTGATCGGTGTGCGCGCGATGCGGAGAGAGTTTCTTGCTTGCCATCGTCATCAGGAGACCCTTCTGCTTCTGGCAAACCTTGAGCTGTCTGACTGAGCGAAGGCGATGAGACACTCTGTGCAAGTTTGGAGGGATGCAGCGGCTTGGTACTTGGTCCAGCTGCCCCTCCTCTGCTGAGTGCAGAGATACGCTGATGCAGCTTTCTTGCTGCGACAGGATCCGAGAACGACTGCAGCGAAACCGTCTCGGCCAGACGGAACACGCCACGCTGCTTGCCTGCTGCATCTGCGCTGTCGGAAGCCGTGTCCTGCTTTGATGCATCCGTATCATCTGCGCCCTCATTAGGGAATACCATGGACCTGCGCTTGTTCCTACGCTCGTTCTGTGCGATGATGAGCGCATCTACGGGGTCCTGGTTGCGTTTGCGCTTGATACGGAGGATCATCTGTACGCCGTGTCCATCATTGTCGCTGTCTTGATCTTGAGATGCAAGCGGGCTGGATGAGCCTTGACGTGATGCTGCTAGAGGTGTCGATGCGGGTGAAGACTGCGCCGAGGCAGACGTGGAAGAGCGAACAGCCGACATGGTCGATAGCATACACCAGGCCGACCTGGCTGAATCGTTGAGCGAAGATTGCTGACGAGGGGTCTATTGAAACGGCAAAATATCGGGATGTGTACAGAGCAGTCACTGTGTGCGCCACCGTTCGCGCTGATGTGAAAGAAGGTGTTGGATGAGTGTGTTCGGTGTCGTGATGCGAGTGGTGGTGCCTGATCGAAATCAGAAGACCCTGAAGGAAGAAGCAAAAGATGATGTCCGTGCTCCTTTCTCAACTTTTTGACCCTTCAACTCCACTTTTTGCGTTGGTTGAAGAGCTTGTCATAATTTCTTTGAAGAAATATGTTAGCGGAGAGATTGCTAACAGCTTGAATTTTTCGGGCAATCACGAGAAGCCACCAGGCAAAACGATGAACCATATCACATCTGATGATGGAGCTGCACCGTTGACCCACCTTCTAAAGTCCAATGTCATAAGACCCCGAATCTGCTTCACTCGTCATGACACTGTGAAGCTCTTTCCTGGGCTACGTCACACCATTTCACTTCGTAGACGGGCCAGAAGAGCCGGGTGGGTCACGATTGCACGCAGCGCCACAAAGCATGACATAGATGAGGGGAACAATTGTATCTGTTCAAGAGGGGGAGGCTCAACATCCCGCTCCGAGATGATCTGAGAGAGAAACAAGCGGTGTTGCGCCGACGCAGTCTTAATTTCCTGCGTTGGGGTACTGTATCACGGATGACAAGCATTTTGACCCTGAATTTGACGCACCTTTGTGCCCAAATCGTGTGGGCTGTGCCGCCAGCACTCCCTAAAAAAAGTGTGGAGCATACGCACTGCTGAGACCAACACCGCCGCACGCTGCTGTCACTCTCTGTACTGTGTAGTGTTGGTGTCGAATCACTTTTTTGACACCTCCCTTTTCATCCTCATCCTCTTTGCCCATCATCATCATCCTCCCTACCTCCAACTGTTCTTCATCTGCTTGCGATTACCATCACTTAAAGGTCTCTTCTCATCGCCATCTTTTCATCACAGCCGACAGACCGGTGAACTTGCCTCTGCGCTCACAGACATCTAACAAGTCACTCGACCGACCACCTGCTTTGCGGCTCTGGGCCTCTCCACCTACTCACAAACATGAGCCGATACCACGGCGGAGACGCAGCACAGCACAGCTACCACAGTTCAGCATGGGATCCATCGCCCTACGGCAACACAGACTATGACCAAGTCGAAGACCTAGCTTCCTCCACAGACACACACTCATACAACCGCAACTCAGCTGGCGTTGGTGCCAATTCGAACGCTTACCGTCTTGCGCCTCCTGCGACACAGATCGGCGCCGACTCTCCCTCGATGTATACGGATCCGTACGAGGCCTTCAGCACCGCACCTCCGCCCGACCATACTCGCTCCACACATGCTGCTGCTGTTGACCGCCAGTCGTACCTCCGCCACGACCCCTATGCGGCCGACGACCAAGCTCTAGCAGCGGGACCATCGTTTCTCGAGCGTGCCGACACGCTAGCTCCCAACGACAGCATCAGCAGCTACAACGTCCGTGTAGGCCGCAACACGGAGCCTGATCGACCAGTCGCTTACTCTGATGCCCACCAAGATGCGCTTCGGGCACAGTACGCTACCCGCAACTCAGCCGCATACCCAAACAATTACGAAGATCCAAGCGCCTACTACAGCCACCACCAATCGGATCGCGACTACAGCCACGCTCGCTACGATACCAGTGGAACAGATCTACCGCTCAAAAATCATGCCGGTCCCATGGGCTATGCCGAGGATGAAGAGGATGAGGCCAAGCAGATCAAACGTGGATCCGCTGCGCTGTGGTCCAATCAAATGATGGATGCCTCCCACCCTGCAGCGACTGCCGACGAGGAAGCCAAAAGTGGACTATTGGGCAAGCTCTCGCGTTCCACCAGCCGCCGTCTTGCAGGTGAAGACAAGCTGAGGGATGAAATCGAACGACGAAGACAAGGGATTGGTCGACAGAGATGGCCGTACGTCTCCTGGGTTGTCGCTGTCGCCCTCGTCATTGTCTTTGTGATCGAACTGATCAAGGCCAACGCTGAGACGGGGCAAGCCGTTCAAACGCGACCCAGCATCAATCCGATGCTTGGCCCCTCGCCCGAGTTCTTTATCTCCTTTGGCGCCCGTTTCGTCCCCTGCATGCGAAAAGTCCCCGCCCTACCCGCCACAGAACAGCTTCCCTGTCTCAAAGATTCCACCTCATCCTCCAACCTCTACCTCCCCTCGCAGCTCTGTCCCATCTCCCAAATCTGTGGTCTCAAAGATGCCTCCAAGCCGAACCAGAGCTACCGCTTCATCACGGCCATCTTTGTCCACGCCGGATTCGTCCATATCTTTTTCAACCTGTTGGTGCAGCTGACGCTCTGTGCGCAGATTGAGAAACTGATCGGAAGTCTGGCGTATTTCCTGGTCTACTTTGCAGGTGGAATCGGGGGTAATCTGCTAGGAGGTAACTTTGGACTGATTGGTCAGCCGTCATTGGGCGCTTCTGGCGCCATCTACACCTGCATCAGTATCGAGCTTGTAGATCTCTGCTACAATTGGAAGTACGAGTATCGCGCCAAGACACGACTGGCCATGTCGATTGGGTTTGCCATTATCGGTCTGGCGCTGGGCCTCCTACCGGGGTTGGACAACTTTGCCCACATAGGAGGATTCTGCGTTGGACTGTTGGGCGGGCTCATTTTTGCACCCAGCATTCACGCTAGTAAGCGGCATAGGGTGGTGACTTGGATTCTGCGCATTGTGGCTTTGGGATTGGCGATCGGATTTTTTGCAGGATTGGCGAGCAATTTTTACAACTCACCCGATCCTACAAAAGCTTGCACGTGGTGTAGGTATCTGAGTTGTTTACCGGTTTTCGACAGTTGTAAAGGGGATGGTTTGACGACGTCTTCCAGTTCTACTGTGACGACGATGGGTGGAACGAATTGAGAAAAGGTAGCAAGTGGTGGTGGTGTTGGACGTTTGAAGTGTATACAGTAGTTGGAAGATGATGTGGGACAATGTATGTGTTTGATAGTCTGACTGATGATATTGAAGTATGGGTTGAGGACTGATGATTGAGATTAGGTTTTCAGGGTCCGGCATGGAGTAACAGACAATCTCTTTGCTCCATTGAAATGGAGGACAAACTTTGAACAAAGCCGTCGAGTGATTGTGGATCTGCTATGTAGGCCGTGTGCATCGACGACACAAGCTATTTTCTTGCTAACACGTATCTTGTCCGCTGTAAAGACTTTCATCTCGGACCAACTTCCTCCCACCATGCAGATATCAAACCCAGCACCCAGCACAAAAGTCACACTATCGGCATTTTGACAAGTCAAACAAGAAACGCGAATGGAAAGTCAAGATGAAAGCAGCGAATACAAAGCAAGTGAAAAGAAAATGTCCATGAGGCAACCATCATGTTGGGGAGGTATATCGGTTGACACTATATACACGCGCGCACGTTGCAACCCTTTTTCTCTTTTAGAGGACAGACCATCCTGCGGCGCCCATGATGCCAAGGGTCATCAAACTCCACAGACCTTGGCCAGTGGTCAAGGAGCTAGCGGCCGCATTACCCGATGAGGGACGTGCTGAAGTCTGCGATGGTCGCGAGGCTGAAGTTGCGCTTGCTGTGCCTGTTCCATTGGTAGAGGCAGAAATATCGGGTTGAGGAGTGAACACCCCAATCGGGTTTTGGCTGAGACAGCTGGAAAAGGCGCTGTTGATGGAAGCCGAAGAGGCAGCGGGAGGATTCTTGGTGCTTGCATTACCGGCAAAGTCGCACGACTGGGCGTTGAAACCGGTGATCTCGTAGTACTGCGACATGGCCCATTCAAGTCTCTGGCCCGAAGTGCAGAACGAGTAGTTTCCGTAGGTGCCACTCTCGCCATCGGCGAGGATGGGGTTGCACGAACCGCCTCGCTCGGACAAGTAGGTGCAAGCTTGACCAGTGAGGGTGCCAATAATGTTGGGTGAGTTGAAAGCGGCCTGGTTGAGGACACAGCTGTATGCGTTGGTTTCAAGACAGTTGCACAGCTGCGGGCTGGGGGTAGGTGGAAGCTGGGTGGAGGCGGGGAAGTTGTTGGTGCCACCTTGGCAGGTTTGATAGTCTGGCGAGGCGTTGGCACCCGCTGGAGCACCGGTTGGGGCCGAGGTGGTGTTGGCAAACTGCCTCTTGAGCGCCTGCCAGTCGGGTCGAGTGGTGACAGAGTTACCAGAGACGCTGACCAGACCGTAGTCGAGACCCGATGGCTGAGGAAAGTAGGAGAAAGCAACACCGCCGCTAAAGGTGTTGGTCATGGGCTGCGAGAAGAGCGCCGAAACCTCGGTCCACGGGCGATTGTTGGTGCCAACACCGTCGACGCAGCCAAACTCGGCGAGATAGGCAGGCACGGGTAGAGAGCTAAAGTCGGTGGTGAGGGTGCTGTATCCCGAAGCAGAGTAGGAGCTGTTTCCGCACCACGAGTAGGAATTGAGACCGTACAGATCCACACTGGTGGCTGCACTGCCGCAGGTCAAATAGTAAGCGAGCATGTCTCGCCACTGGTTGACACCTGAAGGACCGTCGGTGGACGAGTAAGAGACGAGGACGTTGGAGTTCTTGGATCGAAGGTAGGCCTTGACATCACGGACGGCAGCCTTGATGAAGGGAGCAGCGACGGCATTGGATGGCTGAGTGACGACCTCGTTGGCAATGTTGACAGCGAGCAGGTTGTCGTAGCGGCTAAAGACGTCGATGGTCTTGGCATACAGATCGAGCAGACCGACGTCCCAGCTAGGCTGAGCACGGTTGATGGAGCCGTTGAGCGGCAATGCCAGGTCGAGAATCACATAGATGCCAGCATTGCTAAAAGTGGACATGCAGGCATCGTGGTTGAGGCTAGAGTTGACCGAGTAGACTCGAATGGTATTGACACCAAGGTCGCGGAAGTTGGCGACATCACGCGTGCATGCGTCTGGGAGTGCCAATGGATCTGTGAAGCTGTCAGGTTCTGGGAAGCCGCCGTTCTCCTCGTTGGCCTGTGTGGACTCTGCGATGGGAGCAGGTTCCTGGTATGCGATACCCTTGATGTAGAATCTATTGTTGCCCTGGTAAAGATACTTGCCACGACGAGTGACGGAAGGGATGGCCTCTGATGGCTGGACGAGGAGAGCCACTAGGGCGAGAAGTGTGAGCAAGAGAGCCAATGGCCTAGGTTGGACGAGTGTAGCGCGAACCATGGTTTTTTGCTAGTGTGCGATGCTGCGTGTATGCGGAAGCACGTCAGCAAGGAAGGATAGGAGGGTGTAGAATGCAAAAAGCAAGATGGTGGAGCAAAGACGAGGTGAGATGAGGATGATGTTGTGGAGTAGAGAGGTCTTTGCAGACCCGACCGAGCTTTTGGTTGAGCGTCGGAAGCGTGGGGGAAAAGCGGAAGCGCCAAGAGTAAGGTGGCTGAGCAAAGGGGGAAGAGAAGGAGGAACACTGCCCCTTGTTGGTCTTTGTGTGTCGGAGAGAGAGTGGCGTGTTCTGGACGAGGAAGAGGTGTTCCGAGGACACTCTATATCGGAGCCTTAAACCGAAAAGCAGCAGCAGCAGCAGCAGCACACTAAGCAAACAAGGTGCACACGCCTGCCTCTTCAGGGTCTCTTTTCTCTCACCCAAACGCTTCCGTTGGCATTTTGGATCTAGCTCGGTTTCGGCTTGTACTATGCTACGATATTGGACAGTGTGTCGAGCAAGCCGAGAGAAGTGTGTGGATTGTATACTTTCTCTTAACGCTGCATAAGCGATTGTCTTTGCCCTGACTAGCGGCAGGTCCGAGAGTGTGTGTACTGTACAGTATTGTGCTGTATCGCAGTACACAGCGCGCAAAGCACGAAATATCGTGAATGGTTCGCTTAGCTTGGCGGCTGTCCCCCTTCCTTGGCAATGGGAATTCGGCACTTCCGACCACACAAGGTCAAATTCAGTCGAGTCTATTCGAGTTGATTCGATTCGATTCAAAGAATCTCGCTGTTCAGAGTAGTGTCTGTTTCGAGAGGATGCCTGTGTCATGTGTTTGGCAAGTGTGGACAATGTAAGGAGTCGGTAGATCCGCCAGCTCGGGAAAAGGGCTTTTTTTGGGTCTTTTCTCTTTTCTTTTACCTCTTTCAATTCAGACCGCACATTCGACTCAACTCTCTTCGAGATTGCGTAGACTGCCTCTTGGGCTGATCTCCTCCTTCCTCCATAGCTTGGTCTGTGTTTGGATTCGACTAGCTTGATCCAGAGGGGAGCCTAGAAGTGTTTGTGAGATCCGGGCACGAGCGGAAGCGGTAAGTTAGAGTGGAAACGAAACAAGCAAGCTCTAAATTGGTTCGCCGAACCCAACTGCGTTCACGCGTCTGCAAAAGGGTAAGCGTCTCCGTGTGCCTGAGGTGCAGCCCCCGCATTCATTCAATTGGTTCAGGGGCCAGACCAGCCACAGACTCGTCGTCGCGTTCCGAGGCTACACAGACACACACACGCGTGTGGTCGGAATACCTGTTTGCCCCTTGTGGCCCTGCCTTCGTCATTGTACACTTGTCAAAGCCTCCTTCTTCACAAGAACGATGGGCTGAAGTGGTGAGGAAGAAGAAGAGAAGTTGACTGCAAAGCCTTGGCATTTTGGTCTCACTCTTCCTCTCGAGGGGCGCGTTTTTGGATATGCCCCGTGTCAGAGGTAAAAAGAAAAAAATCGTAGCCAGGCGTGCGGCTTTGCATTTGAAGCTGATACGTCGATCGCTGATGCCTTGCACCACTTCTGCTCAACCCGCATGAACAGTGGCACCCAACGACCTCCGACGTATCCTTTCCGTTGTTCGTACAGCACCTACTGTATATCCTACAATCTGGTCATCGATGCTCTCGTGCATCGCATCCCGGCAAGTAAGATTGACGATCAGCCACGATCAGCTTCGACGGCTCGCTCCAAACCAGTAATCACAAAGACCACGCCAGGGTCCGCTTTGTAACAGTCTAAATCTGACACGAAGGTGTATTGCGTGTGTGGCTGTGTCCGCCCAAAAGCATGACAACTTGGTCCACCCTCGCTTTGATCACGAATCATCTTGGCTCAAGGATGCTCGCTACGCCCGTGCAGGCTTGGCAGATCTGAACACTGCGACCGCTGTTGGCGGCGATCAAGTGAAAGAGGTGGGTGAGACAAATGCAGGCAAGGCTCTTGGCGCTGTCGCTTCAAGTCACGTCTCTTGGCGCGTGATGCTGTGTACACGGCTCTTTCGTAAGCATCCCCGATCCGCTGTCACTTTGGCATGCTGTGCGGCTCTGCACGGTCGGCTGTCATACTGGAAGACTGTGGGCTGAAGGCGCATTGCCGCCGTGCACGGCGGTTTGTAGGATTGCTTGCTTGCCGTCATTGTCCAGGTCGATCCTGTCAGTCAATGTGACTACTTGGGATTGGGTTGCAGCGCACCTTTTTCTTGGAAAAAAAAAAAAAAAAAAAAAAAAAAAAAAAAAAAAAGTGGACGAAAATCAAGGCTCGAAATGTCGAATTTTGGAGCCCAAAAGTGTTAGCCTGAGCAGTCTCACACCAGTGACATGGCGCACGTGGCTTTGGCACCAGCTGTCACACAACCAAACAGTACGGATAACAGCAACCTCAGGTATGACAAGGCGGTTGCTTGTCATAGCCTGAACGCAGAGCAAAAGCTGGTCGAGCTGAGCGTCAGAAGTCTCCCAAACGACGTCGAGACCCGACGCTCCGACACCATAGGACATCCTCTCTAATCTGACCTGAATTCGCACGAGAGCCAACAGACTGTACCTCCGCTCATCGGACATTTCCTTCCACCTCGGCAGGAGGGATTCGTTCAAAAGAGGGTTCTTGTCGATCTCCCCACGCTGTTGAACAAAGGACATTCCAAACGTCGACTGCTACCACGAGAAGAGAGGAGAGAGAGAAAAAAACAAAAAACAAAAAACGCCTCGCTGGCAACGACAAAGCATGGAACTGCATCATGCAGCGTCGATCTGTCGTCGCCTTAGCACCTTTGTTCCACTCTTTGAGAGTACAGTACCGTAATTCGCCGTCGCACAAAGCGGCTGTTGTCAACCAAGTCGAGGGTCGTGATGATGGCTTGCAGATCGTTTGCGTGGTAACTATTGCGGACTCTGTCGATCCCGGTCAATTGTTGAACGATGCCAAACGGAAGTTTGTGTGTTTCGCTACGTCTGGAGATAGCTTCCAGACGTTGACCAACGTTCAGAAGGAATGGCGATGATGCTCAGCGCACGCGGTAAACCTTCTTCAACAAAAAGGAGGGCTCGGTATTCATGAGCAGCCCTCGATCGTTGCGGAGGCAGCTTTTCATCGGATCTTGTGGGATCATCTCATGAAGCCGACCCGTAGCACAACGATGATGTCGCTTCTTCTGGCCGTACAGTGTAAAATTGAGGGACAGGTTTGATCGGGAAGCCATCGGCGGCAGCGTGAGAGGGTTTGTTTCAAGACCAACAGCGCGCGGTGCGGCATGCAACTCTGCGTAAGTCCGGTTACAAATGTTAACTTACACGAACTGCCTGTCTTGACCAACATGAACCGCAGTCACCGTTACAGCACTACAGCGTGCACTGGTACAGATCTTCTTCCCACCACCAAGTGGTACAACCTGTCGAGTTCTAGCGAGCAACGTTCCTAGCCAAGTAGTGCCAAGAAGAGTGATCTTGGCCGATCGTGCAAGGCAAAACGAGCCCCGAGCAACAGAGCAGGTACTGTATTGGGCAACAAATTTCGAACCGTCAGTGTTAGTGTGAGGCTAACTACAGGTGACGCACTCCCGACGGACGGTCTTTGAATTCTTCGGAGGACGCACGTCGGACCGACGCCTGCTTGTCATGACATTTCATTGCCCTCTCTTCGTCGGATTGTCCAGTAATGTGGTTGCTGCGAGACGTTATCGGCGTCGGAGCACCTCTTCATGTGCTTGGCCACAACGACCCTTTTGCTCGCAAACAAGAATCGCCTTTGAGCAACAAAGGTAGATTTGATTGACCATATCTCAGAAAGCGATGCAAAAGACAAGGTGTAGAAGGGACAAGAGCCAAAAAATTACCTACGCAGCAAAGAAGACGCGCAGCGGAGTAAGACGTCCTTTCTCCAGGGTCAGGGAGGCGCGGTGAACTTTTTTGGTCTGTTGTTGTTGTCCTTTTCGACCAAAAACCACATGTGAAGTGACGAACTCGAAAATACAAAGTTTGAGAAATTTGAGATGTGATTTACGGAGAGGAAGGAAAGGGTTGTGACTTGAAAGTTTGTAATTCGTTCTGTGTGTGTGTTCTGCGCACAGCCTGAAGAATCGTGAGGCAATTGAGCAGTGATGGGATGTCCCGATCGGCGTGTTGGCTTCTCTTGCACCAAAAGTTTCGACCTTTTTTTTTTTTTTTTTTTTTTTTTTTTTTTCGCTTTGAAATGTTTCCGCTGCTTTCTCTCTTCTGACGCCTTGATTTCTTTGCAGTGTAGGCCTCTCGCCTCCTGCCCTAGAAGCTCTCGAAACTCGCCCTGGCTCGGAGCAACGCGTCTACTCTACTCTCTCACACTTCGACGAGATGTGTCAAGCGATGTGCTGGCTTGATTGACTAGCACATCGCGAGCCCCTGAGGCTCTGCATCCCTGCACCCTGGCGGTTTATGGCCGGTCGGTGTTTATGGTACTGTACAGTACAGTATCCTCTGCCTCTGCCTCTGCCTCCCAATAATCCAGCACAAAAAAAAAAAAAAAAAAATTCTGCGTGCGCATCGTTGCCCCTTTGGCTCGGCGCGCTTTTGCAAACTCTGGTGCTTGGCTCGCTTCTGTTTTCATTTCATTGTTGTGGTCTGCAGTCGACCGCGCCGACCGCAGCCGTCAAGGCATGTTGATTGTTCATCTTGAATTCAAAGCAAAGCACACGCAGAACAGCATCCTTTTTTTCTTTGGTCTCTGCGTGACTTTACGCAACTTTTCTTTTGGAAATTCAATTGTTTTTTGTTTTCTTGTCTAGCTGTGCCTCTGCGCCTTGCAAATTCAGCTGCGCCTGGCTCGGCGTGCGCTTTCCAGAGAGAGAGAGAGAGAGAGAGAGTGTGTGTGTGTGTCTGCTGGCTGTGCTGTGCAGTTCGGGTCTGTCTGTCTTTCTTTCTCTCTCTCTCTGTGCCTCTGCTGCTGCCCCTGAAGCTGTCATTTAGCCAGCCAGTTTGGCCAGTTGGCCAGCCCCTCTCTTTTTGTTGCGCTTTTGTTGCACTGTCTCTGTGCCTTTTGCGTCTCTGCGCCTTGGATGCGCTGCTGCTGCTGTTGCTGCTGCCCCGAACGTGTGAAGCTGAAACTGCGACCTGCGCAACATCGTTCTGCTGTCAACTCTCTCTGCCTCTCTCTGCCTCTCTCTGCCTCTCTCTCTTTGCTGCCTTTTTGACTGCCTAGTCGAGCCAAGTCTATCAAATGGCCACTCCTCCTCTCTCTCTCTCTCTCTCTCTCTCCCTTTCGTATCGATTGATTGATTGATTCTTTCGTTCCACTCGACCGTGATCCCCAGATCGACAGGATTCCGTCTTCGCCATCCTTACTCCATCTCTCCTTTCACCTTTTCTTCCTTCCTAAAGCCTTTCTCTCTCTTACGACCTTCCACTACACCAAGCCATCAGAGGTCTCGCAGTCAAAGGTCGATTCGACAACAGACGAGTCAACACCGACCATTCGACTCTGCTGGTCATCGTCAACCTCTTCCTCATCACCCTCTCGTTCAGACCCAGACGGTTGCATCGATCATCATCCACTCGTCGATCCGGTCATCTCGACTCTTCGCAACATCTTTCCACCTTAACGTCTTCATCAACCGCAGACAAACACACTCTGTTCGTTGCGCCATCATCTGCTCCAGTAGCCACCTCTTACTACAGTCAAACTTGCGCATGTCCTTTGATAGGCTCGCAATAGACAACACCTCAACTTGACCGTCTCTCTCGTTTCAGCATCCCATTCGACTGTCGACTACCCCTTCAATCATCGTCAAAGGCGCGTTATCGCCATCATCATCAACACAACCAATTGATACGGGATGTCGTCCCATCACGGCGCTGGCGGTCCTCCACCGCAACAGCAGCCGCCCATGAACCCTTTCGCAGGCGCTGCTTTCCACGAGGACCAAGGCAGCGAAGCAAGCTACTTCCCCAACGAACGCAGAGATACCTACGCATCGGAACGCTCCGATGGTGAACTCATCCCCGGTCACGGTTACGACGCCGACTCGTACGAAGGCGGCGCTTACAAGGAGAGCTACGCCTACTCTGCCGAGTCTGCCCAGCGGGGCTACACCCCTGGTCCCGGCTCGCAGTTCGGCCAGGGTTCGTACGCTCCTTCGGGCATCTCGAGTCCTTACCCAGGCGGCGATGCAGGTGGCGGATACCGCCAGCGTGAGCCTTACCCGGCTTGGACCGCCGAACACAACATCCCGCTCGCCAAGGAAGAGATCGAAGACATCTTTATCGACTTGGCCAACAAGTTCGGTTTCCAGCGCGACAACATGCGCAACATGTACGACCACCTCATGATCATGCTCGACTCGCGCTCCAGTCGCATGACCCCCCAGCAGGCTCTCATGACCATCCACGCCGATTACATTGGTGGCGAGCATGCCAACTACCGCAAGTGGTACTTTGCCGCTCAGCTCGACCTCGACGATGCCATCGGCAAGGTGCAGAACCCCGGTCTTGCCCGCGCAGCCAGCATGGCCAACCGTGGCCGCAACGCAGGTAGCGCCGCTGCCAAGCTTCAGACTGCCAGTGCCAAGTCGCTTCAGACCGCTTCGGCACGCTGGAGAGACGCCATGCTCAAGATGAGCGATTACGACCGCACACGTCAGGTCGCGCTCTACCTCCTCTGCTGGGGTGAAGGTGGTCAGGTCCGATTCGTGCCTGAGTGTCTCTGCTTCATCTTCAAGTGTGCCGACGACTACTACCGCTCGCCAGAGTGCCAGAACCGCATGGAGCCCGTCCCTGAAGGTCTCTACCTGCGCGCTGTCGTCAAGCCTCTCTACCGTTTCCTCCGTGACCAGGTCTTCGAGGTGGTTGACGGCAAGTTCGTCAAGAAGGAGAAGGATCACGACAAGATTATCGGATACGACGATGTCAACCAGCTCTTCTGGTACCCCGAGGGCATTGGCAGGATCGTATTGAACGACAAGACCCGCCTCGTCGATGTGCCTCCAAGCCAGCGTTTCATGAAGTTTGACAAGATTGACTGGCCTCGCGTTTTCTTCAAGACGTACAAGGAGAAGCGTTCCTTCTTCCACTTGCTCGTCAACTTCAACCGTATCTGGATCCTTCATATCTCCGTCTTCTTCTACTACACGGCCTACAACGCTCCCAAGATCTACGCACGCTCGCGAAACCCCACCACGGCCGAGTCGCTCTCGGCGGCTGGTCTCGGAGGTGCCGTCTCGTCTCTCATCATGATTGCTGCCACCATGGCCGAGTTCTCCTACATCCCCACCACCTGGAACAACACGAGCCACTTGATGCGCCGCATGATCTTCCTGGCCATCTGCCTTGCTCTCACTGTTGCCCCCGCTGTCTACGTCTTTGGCTTCAACAACAAGGGCAACATTGCCAACATTATTGCCATTGTCCACCTCGCTGTCGCCGGATGCATCACCGCACTCTTCTCCATCGTCCCCTCGGGCCGAATGTTTGGAGACCGTGTCGCAGGCAAGGCGCGCAAGTATCTGGCCAACCAGACCTTTACTGCTTCGTATGCTCCCCTCGTCAAGAGCCACCGAGCCGTCTCGATCTTGCTTTGGGTGCTCATCTTTGGATGCAAGCTCACCGAATCCTACTTCTTCTTGACCCTCTCCTTCCGTGATCCTCTGGCTGTCATGATCACCATGAAGGTGCAGGGATGCAGTGACAAGTACTTCGGCACCGCCCTCTGCTCCAACCAGCCCGCGTTCGCTTTGACCTTCATGACCATCATGGATCTCAGTCTCTTCTTCCTCGACACTTTCTTGTGGTACGTCATTTGGAACACGGTCTTCTCGATTGGTTGGTCGTTCCACATGGGTCTTTCCATCTGGACGCCCTGGTCCGACATCTTCCAGCGATTGCCCAAGCGGATCTATGCCAAGCTGCTCGCTACCGCCGACATGGAGATCAAGTACAAGCCCAAGGTGCTCGTCTCGCAGGTCTGGAACGCCATCATCATCTCGATGTATCGTGAGCACTTGCTCTCGATCGACCACGTTCAGAAGCTCCTCTACCACCAGGTGCCTGCTGGCGAGAACGGCAAGCGTACTCTTCGTGCCCCTACCTTCTTCATCAGCCAGACCGACAAGGGAATCAAGCCCGAGTTCTTCCCCAAGGGATCCGAGGCCGAGCGCCGAATCAGCTTCTTTGCTCAGTCGCTCACCACTGCCCTTCCCGAGCCGCTCCCCATCGACGCCATGCCCACATTCACCGTTCTCGTGCCCCACTACTCGGAAAAGATCCTGCTTTCGCTTCGTGAGATTATTCGCGAGGAGGACCAGAACACGCGCGTCACCCTGCTCGAGTACCTCAAGCAGCTTCACCCCGTCGAATGGGACAATTTCGTCAAGGATACCAAGATTCTCGCTGAAGAGTCGCAGGGCTTCGGAGGGAACTCGCCCTTCGGTGGGGACAGCGACGAAAAGTCCGGCACCAAGAATTCGGCCAAGGCGGACGACCTTCCCTTCTACTGCATCGGTTTCAAGTCGGCTGCGCCCGAGTACACGCTGCGAACGCGTATCTGGTCCTCGCTCCGTGCCCAGACTCTCTACCGTACCGTGTCCGGATTCATGAACTACTCCAAGGCTATCAAGCTCCTCTACCGTGTCGAGAACCCCGAGGTCGTTCAGCTCTTTGGTGGCAACACCGAGAAGCTCGAGCGCGAGCTGGAACGCATGTCGCGCCGCAAGTTCAAGTTCGTCATTTCCATGCAGCGATACTCCAAGTTCAACAAGGAGGAACAGGAGAACGCCGAGTTCTTGCTCCGCGCCTACCCTGACCTGCAGATCGCTTACCTCGACGAAGAGGCTCCTCGCAAGGAGGGCGGCGAATCGCGCTGGTTCTCGGCTCTCGTGGATGGTCATTCGGAGATCCTGCCCAACGGAAAGCGTCGTCCCAAGTTCCGCGTCGAGCTGCCTGGTAACCCCATTCTCGGTGACGGAAAGTCGGACAACCAGAACCACGCTATCATCTTCAACCGCGGCGAATACGTACAGCTCATCGATGCCAACCAGGACAACTACCTCGAGGAGTGTCTCAAGGTCCGCAGCGTGCTGGGTGAGTTCGAGTCGTTCAACGTCTCCAACCAGAACCCCTACGGATCCGGTCACCAGGAATTCGCCAAGGCTCCTGTCGCCATTCTCGGTGCCCGAGAGTACATCTTCTCCGAGAACATTGGTATCCTCGGTGACGTTGCTGCCGGTAAGGAACAGACCTTCGGTACTATGGCTGGTCGTGGTCTCGCCCAGATCGGTGGTAAGCTGCACTATGGCCACCCCGATTTCCTCAACACCATCTTCATGACCACTCGTGGTGGTGTGTCCAAGGCGCAGAAGGGTCTCCACTTGAACGAGGATATCTACGCCGGTATGAACGCTTTCGGCCGAGGTGGTCGCATCAAGCACGTCGAGTACTACCAGTGCGGTAAGGGTCGTGACCTTGGTTTCGGTACCATCTTGAACTTCACCACCAAGCTTGGTAACGGAATGGGTGAGCAGATGCTTTCCCGAGAGTACTACTACTTGGGTACGCAGCTCCCCGCCGATCGATTCCTCACCTTCTACTACGGTCACCCCGGTTTCCACATCAACAACATCCTCGTCATTCTCTCGGTACAGCTCTTCATGTTCACCATGGTCTTCATCGGCACGCTCAACTCGCAGCTGCGCGTGTGCGCCACCACCAACAGCGAGTACATTGTGGGCACGGGCGGTTGCTACTACCTCAACCCCGTCTTCCTGTGGATCAAGCGTACCATTATCTCGATCTTCCTCGTCTTCATGATTGCCTTCTTGCCGCTCTTCTTGCAGGAGCTCTCGGAGCGTGGTGCCATCTCGGCCTTTATCCGTCTGGCCAAGCACTTTATGAGTCTCAGTCCCATCTTCGAGGTGTTCTCGACCATGACGTACTCGCACTCGATCATCAGCAACTTGACTTTTGGCGGTGCGCGTTACATTGCCACCGGTCGTGGTTTCGCTACTACTCGACAGAGCTTCGCGCTGCTCTACAGCCGATTCGCCGGTCCTTCGATCTACTCGGGTATGCGCCTCTTGTTGCTGCTCCTCTACATCACTCTTACGCTCTGGATCCCTCACCTGATCTACTTCTGGATCAGTATCTTGGCGCTCTGCATCGCTCCCTTCCTCTTCAACCCTCACCAGTTCTCTGCTTCGGACTTCATCATCGACTACCGCGAGTTCCTTCGCTGGATGTCGCGTGGTAACAGCCGCAGTCACGCCAACTCGTGGATCGGATACTGCCGTCTTAGCCGAACCAAGGTCACTGGTTACAAGAAGAAGCGTCTTGGACACCCTAGCGAGAAGCTGGCCGGAGATGTCCCTCGTGCTGGTTGGAGGACCATCCTCTTCGCCGAGGTCATCTTCCCCATCTGCCTTGCTGTCATCTTTGTGGTCGCCTACGCCTTTGTCAAGAGTTTCCACCAGACCGGAGACCCGCCCCAGGGTGCCATCGTTCGTATCGCCATCATTGCTCTCGGTCCCATTGTTTGGAACGCCGCCATCCTTCTGGTGCTCTTCCTGATCAGCATGTTCCTCGGCCCTGCGCTCAACAACTGCTGCGCCAAGTTTGGTTCGATCATGGCTTCGATCGCGCACGTGCTTGCCGTTGTCGGTGTCATTGTCGCCTTCGAGTTCCTGTGGTTCCTCGAGCTCTGGAACGCCTCGCACGCCGTTCTCGGTATCATTGCGGTGATTGCCATCCAGCGAGCCATTTTCAAGATCCTGATCGCCTTGGTGCTTTCGCGAGAGCTCAAGCACGACGAGACCAACCGTGCTTGGTGGACGGGACGCTGGTACGGCCGTGGTCTCGGTGGTCACGCCTTCAGCCAGCCTGCTCGAGAGTTTGTGGTCAAGATCATCGAGATGTCGCTCTTCTCTGCTGATTTCTTGACTGCACACATCTTGCTGTTCGGTCTGTCGCTGCCTTGCTTGATCCCGTACTTTGACAAGCTGCACTCGACGGCGCTCTTCTGGCTGCGACCCTCGAAGCAGATCCACGCACCCATCTTCTCGCTCCGACAGCGAAAGCAGCGAAGGTCGATCGTGTGGAGGTACTTGATCCTCTTTGTGTTCGCCTACGCTGTCTTCTTGGCGTTGATCATCTTGCCGGCGATCTTCTCTTCGACCATCCAGCTGAACTGCTCGTTCTGCAAGTCGCTCTAAGGGCGTGGCGTAGCTTCAGCACCAGCTGCGATAGAAGGGTGGGCAACACGATCGATCTAGTGCAGCAGCGCACCAAAAATCCCAGCATCTGTCCCACAAACACTTTTTTTCTCTCAGTCTTTCCGCTCTGCATATCTCTCTCTCTCTCCTCACACACACATACACACCTTCGTTGTTCCGCTCGCGCGCCTGCTCAATTGTCTCTCTCGAACATTGTCACTCTCCTTCTCTAGAGTTCTGTAATATGTAGGCTTTCGACGGTTTACAACAGTCGAAGCGACCGGAGCCTTTCTTTTGCATGCCAAGAGCGCGCTCATGGCTTGCAAAGTGTCTCGCATCTTTCTTCCCCCACCTCCCATCTCCGCGTTATTTCTTTGTCTTGTTAAATATCGTCTTTGTGCTTATCGTTTTCTCTTCTCTCTCGGCTCCAAAACCTCCCTCTTGCTCACTTTTGCATCATCACTTTGCACAAAGCATCATCTGAATGGACCATTTCTACAAACTATCTTTGTTTGTTTGTGTTGGATTTGAGTTGTAAGCGCTTCTTGGAGCTTTTCTGTCGCAGAGACGAATAGGAGAGGGTCACGCTATCAGGTCGCGTCTGACGCGCACCTTTTTTCAACTTTGGTCAAGAGA